>JBCFYV010009882.1:41019890-41050715 GCA_039000515.1 Timema cristinae
GGCACCAATTTCTGAATACCCTTTTCATAAAATGAAGCCACCTCTAAAGACAGCCAATGTTGCACAGCTTGTTTGACGTTATCATAGCACTGACCAGCAAGGAACCCCTTCAACAGCAGGAACAAGTAAAGGTCATTTGGCGCTCATTCTAGTCTGTAAGGAGATGATTCAGTTTTTTCCAGCCATATGACGTAATGAGCTCTTGGATTCGACCAGCAGTGTGTGGTCGAACATTATTGTGAATAAACACAATAATGCATCTGAGCATGCCTCTCCTTTTGTTTTTGATCACTCAACGCAATTTCTTATAAGTCTTGTTATATAATGCAGCATTTTTATTGTGCCCTAGGGCATGAAATCAATAAGGAAAACTCCCTTTTTGTCCCAAAAAACGGTGCCCACGATCTTCCAGGTTGAAATTGTTGTTTGAATTTCTGCTATTCGGAAATGTGTTGTGCCGCCACTCTATGGACTGCTGTTTTTATTCCGGTGTAATGTGACATGCCCATGTCTCATCACCATTGATGATGTGGCTTATAAATTCATAACCTTCATCGCTGTATTGTGTGAGAAAAGTCAAAGCACTACAAAGTTGCTTGGTTTTTTTGTGCACCTTGGAGAATATTTTTTGCACCAAGCGTGTGTATAACTTCGGATATTTTAAGAATCAAATAGCCAAATCTATTGTTTATGCTTTTGGTGAGGAATTCTCCATCTAGATATATTCTGAAAATTGGAAAATTTCACCTGGACACGGGAATCAAACCTGGGACCCTTGGCTTAGTACGCCAATGCATACTTAAATAATAGCTTCAGCTATTTGATTCTTAAATATGCAATCCCTTACAATTATAATAATTGTACAAGTGGCAGCATTAATCCAACTACAGAGTCGAAGGTGGCTGTGTTATCTGATAGCTCATGATCTTAATAAATCACACATTTGTAGCCGACGATTTCCGCAAGTCCATCATAGATTCTGCCTTAAAATATGAGTGAAGAATGACACAGGGCACGGGACAATTCCTGGATAGCTCAGTGGTCAGAACATGCATTGGTTTTCTAAGCCAGAAGTCCCGGGTTCGATTCCTGTGTCCAGGTGTCATTATTCAATTTTCACAATTCTGATATTTTAATCGAACTTTAACAATTTCATACAGAACAGTTCTTTAAATTTGTGAAAATTAACAAGAAAGTGATTAAATCAAAAATTGTCTCTTATCACAAATAATTTTTGTTGATTTTAACAGTTTAAATGTTTAAAACAAAATGTAAACAAACACTGCCTCCCCAATAAAGGCGTTTGGGTTAAGCTAATTTATGAGAGAGCTTAGTGTGCAGTGATGATCGAAGTGCTCTTGTCATATTTCGAAACGGTACTTTCAAAACATGCCTCATGTATTAAATATCAAACAAAACGCTATCTAAGATATTTGTATTATTCCTAAGTCACCGGTAACAGTAATTGCTGTTCATTGAGCAAGGAACTAAAAAAAACTTAAGGAGTCAAATAAATTGAAACCTGACAAATGGACACTAGAATCAAACCTAGGACTTTTGACTTAGTGTGACAATGCTCTATCGTTAATTATCCAGGGATTGTCCCATGCTCATGGTCATTCTTTACTGATATTTAAAGTCGGTCTGCGATAGACGTATGAATATTATCAGCCACTAAGAGCAATCATTTATATCACAGCCACCAATGACTCGGTTATGACATTAAGCTATTTTTTTATGCTTTGTGGTGTTTTTATTTACAATGAATTGTATAGCGTTGTTTTCTTCCATAACTAAACAAGGTCTTTTTTTAGAACACACACTCTTTATACTTTTTAACAGACCAAAATAGTTATTCAAAAAAACCATTGACATAGTGAGAGTAATTTATTCTCTATTATCTAAGCTAGGTTTTTTTCTGAAAATACCAACTTTTTTATTTGTACGTGTCAACATGAGTAATCTGGTTTATAACAACCGAACATATTGGGTTGGGATTAGAAAGGAAGTGTCACCTGAAAATGCACTTGAATTAGAGTTAATGGAGTCGAGGGAAAACTAAAGAGTTAATCACATTTGTAAAACCACCCCCAATGCACTGGTATGAGATTTGAACCTTGGCCATATAGACATGAGATTAGCACGGCTGCGTAAGTTGTACACTCTGCTGTTAAACTATCTCGGCTTGTCTCTTTTATACTAACTAATAAAACTTTATGAATTACCCCCAGCTCAAAAACCTGCATATGCAGGGTTGCCATATGTCCCTAAAAATCGATATTGTCCCGATTTTAGATAAGATTGGAAAGTGTCCTGCCAGAAATTAAAAAATTCAATGAAAATCCCACTTTTAGGTTTAAAAGTGCAGAAGTAGATTGAATTATGTTAAGAATGTGTTGGCTTGTGTCCTGGGCACACACACAATACACTAGCGCCGTGAAACGTCCATCAGTGTCACTCCACTAATCACGTGATTGTCTCATTTCCACTTTCCACAACTTATTTGTACCACAACACAATGATATTTCTTAACGAGTTGAACTAATTTTAGTCTAGCGGGAGCGCATGCCTGGGTGAGTGATTGTATTGTGTTGTATCTACTCTTTATGGTTATTGCTATTCTCCATCATCATGGAACCAAAATGACAGATAAAATTTAGAGCAGAAATGGCTAATGACTTTGCATCATTTAAAAAAGTTTGAATTCATATTGAAGAGTATTGTGGACTTAGCAGGTAAGTAGTACTGTCAGTTTTATCATCTTGTAAGCTAATTTTTCAGTTAGGCCTATATTTATTCAAACTGGGCTGCCAAATTGTAACTGTTGGACTATATTTTCCTCTTGTTTCAATTGTTTATATTTCGGTTTTCCATGGAGGTAAGAGCGATCTTTCAAAGCACATGTCGTCCATTAAACACAAAAATAGTGTGTCATCTTCTACATGTAGTTCTAAATTAAACTCTTATTTCGTAAAAAAACAACAATGAAGTTAAAGCTGAAGCGGCGGCTTAAGGAAAGTTAGCATTCCACATTGTAAAGCATAATTTGTCATATTATTCTACTAGTTCCAGCAGTAAACTTCTTGTAAAAGTTTTGAGTGACTTAAAAATTGCGCCCAAGATTTCCAGCACCAAATCTAAAACTGAAGCAATCGTTAAGTATATTAGGCCCTTATAGTTTACAAGTTGTACAAAATGTGTTAGATAATGTCAATTTTCTTAGTATAAGTACTGATGCTATTAACAAAAAAATCATAAATTTTTCTAATTTTAACTCTCTATTTTGATAAAGATTTAGGTACTCAAACTAAACTGATTGAATTTGATGAGTGGTCCAATGAAACCTCTAATACTGTTTGTTTCTCAGTGTCTAATAAATACTGTAAAAGTATTTGACATTTCTAAAAAAGTTGTTGCATTAGGTGGAGATACAAGCACAAAACTTTAGGGGAGTGAATTGAAAGTACGGTAATATTTTCACCCATTTAAAAAAATGGTCTTGCTAATGGATTAGATTTAATTGGCATCAGTTTCCCAGCACATATGCGCCACATCAGTCTGCAGACAGCAACTGATACTTAAGTGTTGATATGCAGCTTATATTTTTTGAAATTGTTAATTACTTTTCCATCTATACTTTTAGAGTAAATGAGTTAAAAGAATTTTGTGATTATGTCAGTGTTGAGTATCATGATCTGCTAAGTCATTCAAAAACTCTCTGTTTACATCTTTTACATAGAAAGAATCCTATTGATATTTGAGCCATTAAAACTGTACTTTTTATCTTTAGAAAGTTGTCCTAAGATCTTAAAAGTTAAGTTGTTGTTTTTTTAAGACAGATCTTCAGAAGCTTATTTTTTGTTTTTACATTCTAAGATGTGAGTTTTCCAATATTCAATATTGAAAATAGAATAAGAAAATGTTGCTGTTAACGAAGTATTAATTATTTTAGAAATCTTCTAACAAATCTTAATGCAAGATTTAAATGTAAAAAATTCAACCAATATTGAATAATATGACAGAATCTGAAGTAAATTATTTTAAAAATGAAACAAAACTTATATAGTGTAAATATTTCATATATTGAAAAAGGATAGTTTTCTTAAGGGATTTAAAATGCTTTAATTGGATGGTTTTAGATGGAAGTTCCTCTCTGGAATAATATTGAGGAGGCTATAGAATTTATACTATGATTATAGAATTCAATATGAAATATTAATTGCGATAAAGATATTGAGAATTTTTTTTATTTAGATATAAACACTTTTGTTCAAATATATCTGTGTGGATTAGTTTTATTATTATTATTATTATTAGCACCGCGTCTTACTACCCGTTCGGGTTATACGCACTTACGCTAATGTGAAATGGTAGGGTGATTGTGAGATGAAATGAAGGACCTACAGTTTAACGGGGAATCCGAACCACGGTGGCGGCCTGGCATTCCTCACATTCACAAGATGTCTTGTCAGAGGTGAAGGAAGGGTGGATTAGTTAAAGTGGATCATTATTGACTTTACATATATGATTGGATATAAAATATAATTAAAATAACACATTAAAATGTGAGTCAGGTCACACTACATTAACAAGTAAAAATATAACACAATAAAATTAATTTAATATAACTAAACCATATAGACAGTGTATAAATGACTAGGAGAACAATAATTGGTTGTCATATAATTAAAGGATTAATTAGAAAATAATTGAACTTTTCTAAACAAAACAGACAGATGAAAAATGTGTTTATTCTTTTCAATACTGCAAGTCCTCAGGGCAATTTTTTGAGATTCAAAAATCAGCATAGTATTATTTTAGCATTGCTAGTCACAATGAAAATGTGGGAAGAAATATGCTTAAGGTATTTTCAACTAAATCCTCTTTACTAGTACAGTACAAGATTAAAAATATGAATTGCCAAGAATTCCATTATTATGTTTTAAAAAATAATATTTGTTAAGTAGTATTTCAAAGTCGGAAAAGTACGAATGTTAAATCTAGTCCAAGTTCAATATTATTTATTAAACAAATTTTCAGTCTGTTCCTACTGAATAGATGATTTAATAAATTAGTTAGTATTAGAAACAATAATACTAGAATCACAACAATGCCCTAAACATTACTAGTATTACAACATTTTTATTGTTATTTAATGGAATTTTAACCATAATAACTACTATTAGAGCTAAATTGTAAGGTAATGTAAAAAAAAAAAAAAATTGTTGAAAGTGTGTCTGTAGTATAAAATATTTTAATTTCTATCATTTAGTAGTAAAATAAAATGCGGAATGTTATTCAAGTTTCATGATTGTGGGTGTATCTCATTTCACCACACACCCAAAAAAATTCTGGCCAAATTTCCTGATTTCTCGTGCTCAATATATGGCAACCCTACGCATATGCCCCCCTTTTCCTCAAACACAAAAAATTGTCTCTAAACAAAAACTTTTTTTAAAAACTGTGCCCAAACTGGCTCTTTAACATCCTAATCTAATTGGGTAGGAAAGAGTAAGAAAAATAAGAGGAAGTCAACCAGCATTTGCTTGGAGGGATAATGGTAAAACCACCATCAGTTCAGTCAGCCAAGATTCAAACCTTGATCTCCCCATCAACGTTGATCACAAAATCAATTATAACTATGACCTTCTCTTATTATTACAATGATAAATCTGTGGCTGATGTTTAGATGTTGTGTTATTTATAAGTTAGACTATATTTTAAGGTCTATCCAGATATGTTTAGAAAGTGCATGTTAAATATTCCCTTTAAAAATATATACATACATATAAACCTTAACTAGCATAAAGAAAGAAATATTGGTATAAAACTTAGACAGAAAAATCAAGATACTATCAATCTATGCTAATTTCAAGAATTATTAAAATTAATGCAACCTTTATTTATTTTAAAGTGCACTTTCTCAGCACGCTGACTATATAGTCAGACCCAGACCCCAACCGCAAATTCATCAGTGCGTAACAGAAATCCATTACACCAAGGATACAATTACAGCATCGCCAGTAATCTAACCCTGAACCCTTGTATCATTACGCATAAATGGTACCAACTGAATCAAGATATTGGTCTATCCTTATCTCAAACAATTTAGACCTTACAGATTTTTTAACTTGCAAAAATAAATTTCTAAACATTCAATTCCTTTATTGGCTATATTATTTTTATACTTATTTCAGCATAAGTTATTCAAATAAAAATACATTGATAATGAAAGCCCAAATAAGACTAAAATGGGAAATTGTTACAATTGCATATGGCCTTAAGCTCTAAATAGGTATAGGGATTGCAATATGATTTGATTAAGAATTAGAGATGGGTCCAATCAGAATTAACATTTTATTTTCGAATCTCGAATCCAAATCCTAGCAAATCGTTATAAATGTTAACGATTTACAAATAGACCTACATGTAATATAAGCCTAAACTGTGAATTAACATTTATTTCACTCATGCTTTCAATTTTAATCAACCCAACCCCCCTCACAAAATACAGGTTAAAATCCAGCCAAATTAAACAATCTAGACACATATTATTGTTTGGAAATCAAATCGATCAAAATTTGAGTTTCTTTTTAGTTATTTTTAAAAGTGTTGTTAGAATGAGTTACGTTTCTAGAAAACATATGAAATAAACAAATTAGGCCTAGTTATCTTTTAATCAACTTTAATCATCATTGAAGCATTATAATTTATTTTAAAAAGAAAGCAAAAATAAAAATACAAGCATATTTTTACTAAAGACTAGAACAACATGCTTAACAGCTAAACATATATTGGAAATAGTGAACTCAATAATGCCTACGTATGTTTTATTATTATTTTATTATATATCTATTATCTATCTTTGCATAGAAAACAAGAAAAATATTTGATTCTTGCGATATATCGATTTCTGAGAAAACATTCTATTAAATACGGGAACATATTTTCGACTCCAATATGTTCATTCCCATTTTATTAGCCAGGACTATGTTTGAATGTTTACACTTACTCCAGTAACATATTTTAAAAAATTATAAACTCTTGGTAAAAACCAATTTAAAAACAAACTATGAATTAGCAAGTCGTTATTTGATTCTTAAAACTCGGGAGCGCTTACTAAGTGATCAGATTACCTGAATCGATTTTAAACAATCAATCGATATACAGTACATAGGCCAGTAGGCATAAATAAGGAATTTTATTAGTGTCTGACGACAGTATTTATTTTTCATGAAACCCAACAAAATGTCCAACTAAGGATCGTATGCAATTGGTTTTGTTTTTTTCATAGTTGTAGACAATTAAAACCAGTTGGGTAGTAAGAATTAACGGTATCTTTATTTTAATCATCACTCAGGCAAGTAAACATAATATACTTCATGGCGGCTGACTCTGTATTTTTCGTAATGACTTTGTATTTTTCGTAATGTGTTCTTATTTCTGTTTTTAAAAAAAGCCATTTTTGGTTTTATATATTTTGAGTTTATTTGTAATGCTAGTTTTGATTTTCAATTTTTGAAGAGTTTTAATGTGTTCATTAAAATATTAACAAGATTGTTCGTGAGGTGAAAATTTTAGAAGTGAGCATGTGCCGAAACAGTAGAGTCAAAAGTTTCCCATACAGGTTGAAGGGTAGGTTACTAGGCACGTATAATTTTTCACACCTAACAATTTTTTTTAAAAGAAGATTTTATTCATTTTTATCTCCTTTGTCCGACAAAATAAATATTATGGATTAAGTTGTGCTTTTCAAGCAGGCCTAACCAAGTAATTTTTGAATTCAAAATATTATGCTTTGTTTATGAGGTGAAAAATTCGGTATATTCGTAGATTCGAGTGGACCAGCACAGCAAGTCAAAGAAGGAACCCACGAGGACATTATGAAAATAGCAGCATTCCTAATGTATATTCCACTGGGCATGATTGCAGATGAGACTTGAAGACAAAACTGTTGGTGAAACTCTCCGCATAAATACCTACAGGAATCAGTTCTTTGAAAAGACAAAACCATTTGGAGATCCTTAATACCCTCTGGTTACCAACATGGTAAAAGCAGCTTTATCTCTATCGCATGGTAGTGCAGACATAGAAAGAGGGTTTTCAAAATCTTGACACATTTTAACTAATGAAAGGGCCAGAGAGAACTTATAATGCTCACCTTCTTCTCAAGGAAACTATATATCATGTATATGAAAACACAGTATATCATGTTAATATCGCACAGTAGCTTTTACAAATAGCAAGAGCAACTCTTGCTCATTACAAGAAATTCTGTAATGAACAGCGTGCCATTTAATGAAAGGAATTAAAGTGAAAGGGGAGAGGAGCTAGAAAGGTTGAAGCAGATGTGTACCTATCTCACCCTACGCCTAAAAGCAAGAGGCCATTACGAGCCTAAATGAGGGTGGATGGATACTAAGGAAATTAATACAGTAAAAACATTTGCAAGTTAAAGAAATATTTGAATTATTTATTCAATGTAATAAACAAATGTAAAACAACATTTCATGGCCTTACAAGTCAAACTGAAGTGTGTTGGAAAACAAATAAATAATAGCTGAGTCTGCACATGCACAGTAGGTTAGAGAGTATATTTCAATCTCTCGAGGTAAATTATTATTTTATTTGAACAAATCTGGAAGAGACCAAAAATAGAAACAAATGTTTAATATTATAAAAAATAATTTAACGAACCTTTTTTAAATGATTTACAAAGCATCTGAGTCACCACAGGGAATTGAGAAAAAACAAATTTAGGATCAAGATTTAAATTTAAATATTAAATCAGATATTTATTAAAAATTTAAATTACTAAACCTTACGATGATTACAAAGCGCTTAAAGAGCCTCTTTTAAATGGTTTACAACGCATCTGATTCACCACTGTGAATAAAGAAAAAACAAATTTAAATTTTAGGATCAAATATAAATTTAGATATCGAATCAGAATTTTTTTTAAAAGTTTAGATCATTAAACCCTATGATGATTACAAAGAGCTTAAAGAGCCTCTTTTAAATGGCTTACAACGCGTCTGATTCACCACTGTAAATTCCCAACAAAACAAATATAAATTTAAATATTGAATCAGATATTTATTATTAAATAATAATAATAATAATAATAATATTAGCACCGCGTCTTACTACCCGTTCGGGTTATACGCTTTAAGTACTAATTACGCTAATGGATTAGGAATGAGGAAGGTTGAATTAGAGGAAGTGAACCCGCATTTGCGTGGAGGGAGAGTGGAAAACCATTTAGGAAACCCCCCCCCCCCCCCAGTTCACCCGACCGAGATTCGAACCTCGATCTCCCCGTCCTCAGCAGTCGAGCTAAACACGACTAGCGCGTTAGCCAACTACGCCACAGAGGCGGGTTTTATTATTAAAACAAAGGTTTGACTTACCGACTAAAACTCAAACCTTCGCGGAACTATTACCCTCAACACGTTTGAAGAGTTCAACAAAATTCCTATATTTTATTATCTAATATTAAAATATAAAACAAAGCATTGTTATCAACCAACAAAAATAAGTGTTTTTAATATCTACTCTGAAGAAGCTAAAAATAACCTATAAAAGAAACATTATCAAATTAAAGAATTTAAACAATTACTGGTAACCACACTAGAAATAAATGTGGCTACCCGAATATTGCAAGAAATTACAAAGATAGTAGCACCCAAGCGGCAATAGCAAACATTAGGTGTTCCATAACAGAATTTACTTTCAATAATAAAACCTTTAGCAAAAAATCACAGATGTCTACACTGACTGATTTCAACAACATAATAAAACTAAGTATTCCAGATAATCAAACCCATAGTTGAAATATAAAGTTTATATAACCAATAAGATGTAAATATTTATAGCCGTTCTGCTAGATAATGTTCTAGTCCTGAATAGAATTTCTCGTGGAAGTGTCGGATTTAATAGTCTTCGATGCTAGCTATATATAGGTCTAGTTGATGGATTGGTGGGTGGAAAATTTCCTTATTAGGAAATGTATTATTATTAATATAACGTCACATGCCTAGCAGCTGGTGGATATGCTACGTCACTTCAGTCATGTCCGCCAGTTTCTTGGTGTGTTGTAGATCCATTTGGCTTGTTCCCATGACACAAACACCAGACACATGGTGAGCGGCTGCAGACTCTAGCTACGTTCATTCTGTCACTTAGACCCATTCAAGAATACGAGTGGTCCTCCTGTAACTCACTCGGCCCAATCAGAGCATTTCTGGATCCCTCTATTGGAACATGTTGTCGCTGCATCATCCATAGCTTGTTTAAAACTTCTCTTCATTCTAGCTTTTGGTATGCACAGGCAGGTTATGGATGTCACGCTAGTCCAGAAGATACGAGTGAGTATAGCACCTATATCAGACATAGTAAGATTGAGATATTTAATAATCCTGGATATCTTTGAGTATAAGTTTATTTGGGGTGATAGATAGTATACTAGCTAGTCTTGCTAGTATTTATATTGCAGGATGTCTATATGTATAGGTTTATTTGGGGCGGATAGTAACATTGTAATATCAGTACAAGCTAATGTTTCAGATCAACCGTGGAAAGGGTAGTGTTAAAAGCAATGAAGTAATACCGAAAAAGTTGAGACAAGACAAGAATAAGAAGAGGATGATTATTCAAAAGTTGCTTAGTGATGCGAACAAACACATTAAAGAGGCTCAGAGAAAAAGGACATAGTGGGATTCAACAGGGCATAGCTCCTGCTAGAAGGAGAGCAGAAAGTAATGCAAGACAGGAAAAAATATCATGCAGCTGATGCATTGCAGAAAACTGTTGAAAAATTAACAGTTTGTTAATAAATTATTTGTTCAGCAAAAAACCAAAGAAAAAGTGAAGTCTTAACCTACATTAATGTTTTTTTCCTAGTGTTTGTTTAATGTATAACTTTTAATATGTTTTGCTGTTTTATGATTATTCTATTATTGTTAAAAGGGAATTTTTAGTGCAGTAATAAGAACATTGTCCTAACTTTATAAAAACATTATTTATTCAATAAAAAGGTGTGCAATGGCTGGCTATGAGGATGGTGGAGGCTAGATAATAATTAAAGGAATGTTTTTAAAGAATCCCAGTTTTACTTTTAAAACTCCAGTTTATTGAAAGGCTGTAATTAAATTTGTCAGTAATTGGTCTTTTTTTTTTCTCTTGAACCTCTTTCTATCATTTTCTTATTTTCTTTGGTGTTAGAAACATGAGAAATATAACACCAGAATGAAGGTAATAAATAAAATTCAACAAATAAAATTGATTATATTATAATAATGGGAATGATTATATCACAAAGAGTAGATAGAATACATGTTTGGATAAGAACAAAACTAAACAGTCACATAAACAAACCGGAATCAATTCAATATACATGTATTATCATTGACTGACTAGCCGCTACTAAAGAATGACGTCAGACCAATCATTTGATATTTTGAGTGCACGTAGAATATTTCAAATCAGGCTACATTTCAAGTCCATGTATTTTTACTAAATATGTTTTCATAAATACAATTTATATATTTTTGGAATCCAGAATTATTTTTTCTTTTGAAAGTGACAGTGTTAAATGTATTTAGATTTGAAATGAATTTGCTATTACCACAACAATAAATCTTCAAATTCGAGCTCAACAAAGGTAACATTTATAATAAACTTGTGTATTCAAGCTTAACAAAGAGAAAGGTTAGTATACCAATGAAACAGAATTCATTTAATTAATTACCACATTAATAAACTTGTGAATTCAGGTTTAACAAAGAGGGAGTTTTGAGCCGTATTGAAAACCATGTTAATTATATATTTAGATTAGCTAATAAAATAACAATCCATGATTCGGAGTTCCATTGACTAATCTGGTAGCCACATAATCAAGAAGTGGACTGGAGAGAAATTAGAATGGTAAAAGATTACCTAAAAAATCTAGATTTTACTGAATGGTAGGTTAGGTCCTTGTAAGCCCGATTTTGTTGAGGCTCTATTATCCCCATAAATGAAGTCTACCACAAAACTTAACCTTCCATTCTAGTAAACCATTAAAATTAAGATAAGGAATACACCCACACATCAACCAACTAAAATTAGGACCTCACACAAAATGTTGTTTCTTGAAGATTCATAAGCCAACTGATGATGTCAAGTAAAAGGAGGGTGGGATTGAGGGAGGAAGATCTTTCATTGTTGAAGTAATAAAAAGAGTAACAATTCAAAATATAAAACAAAGTACCTTTGGACTAACTAAACACAAAAGGCTTAGAAACAAAAAAACTTAAACACAATCTTTGCCTTAATTAATTTTTAAAATGTTATCTTCCATAACCATTTATTATATGAAACTTATTTATGTTTATGATTTTAGTTATAACAGACCGGAGTTGCAGATTACTGGCTCTTCGTGGACTTTTGAAGAAACTACCTGTTGTTAACTTTGATGTATTAAAGTTTGTATTCCAGCATTTTGTCAAGTAAGTAGCTATTCGTTATGTAATTTGTGTATTTCCATTATAACCCCTTCTAGGTTCGGCTTATGCCACCGCTTGAATTTCTTAGATGGCATCATGAACATAAGATGATAGGGTGCCAAATAATAGATAATTAGTATTAGATATAGGAATCTAATTTATTTCTATGTTAAAAGTTGAAAAAGGTCATTTAGAGTTTTTTATTTTGCAGGCACAGATATAGAATGATTAGAATAAAAATTTAGTTTGGAAAACTTAAATTTCCATATCAGAACACCTAACATTAAAAAATATATATATATATATATATAAACCCGTTATGAAAAAATACAATAGATTTTATGGAATTAACGTTGGTCTTTTTTTTAAGTCTTCATAATACGTAAAAATACAAAATGTGGAAGCGTTTACAGGATGATAACTTCCTAGGGCAAGAAAAACGTACGATGTAAGCAAGTGGACCTCAAAAAAGCCAATGGCTGCTGCAGAGGCCAGAGAGATAAATCTGATGAGCTTTGGTTAGTAAAAAATATCTCGCCGCTAGGATCGCTTGTGTTCTCCAACACCAAAAAGTTACACTCTTATAGCCTAGAGGCAAACAGATGTGACTCAAGTTGGCCCGCTACATTGCTGAAAAAAAATCTTTTTTTTTTTGTCTAATCTTTTATGCTCTATTTGTGCTCATATGTGTCTGAACATGAACATTTGTGCTGTGAAACTGGCCAATTTAGAAAATATTTAATGTGGCGGGCCAACTTTTGCTCAAGCTAGCCCGCCACATATTGAAAAACACAACATAACAAAATTTATTAAAGTAAATCCATTGTGCTCCGTTTGTGCTCATATGTGCCCGAAAATTAACATTTTTGCTTTAAAATTAGAAAATCTAGAGAACATTTAATGTGGCGGGCTAGGTTGAGCATTCCCTATATCATAACCTGTAGAAAAATAGAGTTCAAGCTGGCCCGCCACATTTTTAAATATCAATGTAACAAAATTCTGTATTCACCATTCGTTTGTGCTCATATGTGCCCGAACATTAACGTTAGGGCTGTGAATCTAGGCCTTTTAAATAACATTTAATGAAAGCGATCCTGCTAGAGCTCAAGCTAGCCCGCCACATATTGAAAACAAAAGATAACAAATTTCTGTTTTAGCCATTATTTTGTGCATTTTTGTGCTTATATGTGTAAAAAATGAACATTTGTGCTCTAAAATTAGAAAATCTAGTGAATAATTAATGTGGCGGGCTAACTTGAGTCTCCCCTATACCATAACCTGTATAAAAATTGATTTCAAGCTGGCCCACCACATTTTTAAATATCAATGTAACGAAATTCTGTTTTCACCATTCGTTTAAGCTTTGTTTGTGCTCATATGTGCCCGAAAATGAATATTTGTTATCTAAAATTAAGCATGCTATTTAATGTGGCTGGCTAGGTTGAGCCTTCCCCATACCATAACCTGTAGAAAAATTGAGTTCAAGCTTGCCCGCCACATTTTTAAATATTATTTTAACAAAATTCTGTTTTCACCATTTGTTTAATCTTTGTTTGTGCTCATATTTGTGCTCTATAATTAGGCATCCTATATAACATTTAGTGTGGCGAGCTAAGTTGAGCCTTCCCTATATCATAACATGTAGAAAATTTGTTTTCAAGCTGGCCTGCCACATTTAAAAAAATCAAAGTATCGAAATTCTCTTCCCGCCACTCGTTTGTTCTTTATTTGTGCTCATATGTGCCCAAAAATTAAGAATTTTGCTCTAAAATTAGAAAATATAGAGAACAATTTATGTGGCGGTCTATCTTGAGTCTTATCTACACCATAACCTGTAGAAAAATTGAGTTCAATCTGGCCCGTCACATTTTTCAATATTAATATAACAAAATTATTTTTTCAACATTCGTTTAAGCTTCGTTTGTGCTCATATGTGCCCGAAAAATATTATTTGTGCTTTAAATTTAGGCATGCTATAAAACAATTAATGTGTCGGCCTAATTGAGAATTACCTATACAATAACATGTAGAAAAATTGTGTTCAACCTGGCCCGCCACATTTGAGATATAAATGTAACAAAATTCTGTTTTCACCATTCGTTTTTATTTCGTTTGTGCTCATATGTGCCCAAACATGAACGTTAGTGCTATGAAACTAGGCCTTTTAGATAACATTTAATGACGGCGATCTAACTAGAGTTCAAGCTAGCCTGCCACATATTGAAAACAAAACATAACAAAATTCTGTTTTCGCCATTAATTTGAGATTTGTTTGTGCTCATATGTGACCTAAAATGAACACGGAGCACAATGTATAGACTTAAATAAATGTTGTTATGTTGTGTTTTTCAATAATTGGCGGGCTCAAGTTGGCCCGCCACATTAAATATTTTCTAAATTTGCCAGTTTCACAGCACAAATGTTCATGTTCGGGCACATATGAGCACAAATAGAGCATAACCGATTAGACCAAAAAAAAATTCAGCAATGTGGCGTGCTAACTTGAGTTACGTGGCAAACAGGCTAAATCTTCTCTTTCTCTCTTCTCCGTCGCACTCTACAAGAGACTTTGAAGGGTGGGATTAAGCAACAGTCATTTCCTCCCTCCATTCCTAATAATAGCAAACGACCTTGAAGTAAACCATAACAAAAATTCATTGTTCCCCGGCAACTTTCCTTTGGTTATTTTTCAAACTCACTAACATAATTGGTTTTGAGTTTCACGAGTTGTAGGTGGGCACCTCTGTCTTGCTTCATCCTTTGCTTTATATAGATTAAATAATGTATTGATTTGTATAGTTTTGTGTAAAGTTTAGTGATATCTAATTTTTTTTTTATATGTATTTCATCTTCAATTTTGAAAGAAAGATTTTTACTATAAAATAATGAATCGAGGACAAAAATGTGCATACCGTGGCTGCTCAATTACACAGTGTACTGATGGTAATTTTTCCTAAATGGTTTCCCGCTATTTCCACGCAAACGAGGGTACTTCTCATAATTCTATCTTCCTCATACCTACCCTCTATTTGCTATTAAATGCGGAAAGCATTGACTGGCGTGAAGATACAATGAAAAAACAACACTACTCTATTTACTTGAAAAACATATTTTAGACAGTGAAAATACATCATATTCAAATATAACAAATGTACATTTTTGAATAATTATAATTAATTTTAAACTTGAATTAACATTTTTAAGATAAATACTATTGTTACTATATTGACTTGATAATATAAAATGAGAGACTCCTTTAACATACTGGCTCAAAAAGTATTCATTATTAACATTATATATATAATCTTAACCTTTTTTAAAGGGTGTTGAACTAAAAGTTTAGCACCCTTCAATTAAATAAAAGCTAATGGATATACTTTTGATTTCACTTTACGAGAAAAAGGGGCATTATAAGTTCATAAAAACCATTGAAATAACTATCATATTTTATAAATTAATTATATCTATGATAAAATGACCTCTCACTAAGCGTTTACTTAGACCCAGTGGCGCATCCAATGGCCCCTAATGATTTCAATACAAACGTAAATTATTTACTTTATAACTAAAACATAAGACACTGAAGATGAGTTGGATACATAGGCTCCTTTTTAAGACTTGGTTTAAGACTTTATATTCAAAACACGCACACACATATTAAAAGTGCCAATTATATTCTCATTTGAAAAAAGCACAACCATAGTAGCTTCCATACATTGTATACAATAAAATGTATATAGTTAGTAGCCACCATTCTGGTTATTAAGTTCGTTTTAGTTTTTAAGTCTCTTAACACAAGATATGGGTTATTACACAGAGGACCTCGCTTATAGAAACTTCAGAATCACTTGCACCCCACAAAATTTCGGTTAAAATTAATACTAAAATACTTCGAACTGACAAAGCTACCAGAGTGTGTTATTCAACACATTAACGTATATTGACTTAGACCAGGGGTTCCCACATTTTAGACCGAAGGAGCCTTTGTACCAGAAAAAATGAATGGCCAAACTCTCATAAAAATATTTACACTAGTATTATGATCATTCAATAAATACATTTAAATCTCACAAGTCTTTTATAATTTAATACTTGAATGAATATAAAAGAAAAACCACACTACACCCCGACCTCCGCGTCACTCAAAAACAAGTTATATTTTGAGTGTGATGACTTATGAGACCAGGTAGCTTACAGCATTAATACCAACGACCACTTTTTTTATTTGTGTACAGAGGTGTAATTTTTTTATCACATAATATAGAAATATTTTGTTAACACATAAACCGTACTAAATGTTGATTTCAATACACAGTCCCGACACTTTATCTCAGTTGGTAGCGTGTTTGCATACTGAGCTAAAGGTCCCAGGTTCGATTCCAGGAATGTCCAAAAAACGTATCATTGGTTGACTGTGCTTTTCCCCTTTCACAATGATGAATTAACTGTCAGGGGGCTGGATGTTGTATTTGTTCTAGATTTAAGTTAGTTTGTCAGACTCTGAGGAAATAATCTACATTCTACAGTGTGTCTGTCGCTAGTTTTATATCGAGTATCACTCATTGAGGGTGAACTGGGAAAGAGGGAAAGGTTGATAGGGTGGGGTATAACCACATTTTCTCTCCCCCCTCCCCCATAGAAATGTGCCTTCCTCCAGTTTGTTAAACTTCCCTCTGATATACTTGAGTTTGAAGCTTAAAGATGGTTTGCATCAAACTTCAAAAAGATTCTATAACATCTATAACAATCTATTATTATTTCTAAATGCTTAAGGGACATCCCAAATAGCTTTTAGTGGCATTCAATTTTCAAATATTTTCCACTGGCTTCGAGTCAATCCCCTAAAAACTCCTTTAAAATAGTGTTTTTACAAACTACCTCACCCGACACTAATAAAGTTTCGCCGAAACGCTTGATAGTCATCACAATGGGTTTTTTTCATTGTGACTTGCTACCCGTTTGAGTTGTACACATACATCAATTTACCCTAATGAACCAGGAATGAGGAAGGTGACATTTTAGATTGAATGTACCTACATTTGTGCATATTGAGAGTGGGGAACCATTTTAGGAAAAAAAACTTGTTACACCCAGCTGGGATTTGAACTTCAATCTTAGAGGACAACTTTATTTCCAACTGAAGAGGGGGGGGGGTTTATAGGTGGAGGTCACACATATTATCTCAAACTTTGAGGGGGGCATATATTATTACCAACTTATATAACATAAATGTAGCTGAATCTAATATTACCCTTTAAATATATAGTTTGACACACTCAGTTGAACATTAATATAAATTCAAGATTTTCATTATAGTACAAATTGGTTTATGAATAGGCCTACTTACAAGAAGGTTATTAAATTTATACTGAAAAGTTAACACATAATTTAAGTGAACATTTACGTCACCAAATACCTTAATTCTTTCATTAACTGGCATACTATATACATTTGTTCTTGTACAAAACATATTTATGTGTGTCATACAGCCATGTGATTTATTAAATTTAGAAATAATGTTTCTAAAGTATGTTTTAAGATGGCCGGATAACATTTAACTATATCCACCTTGCATGGGGAGATTTCTCTTCCAGACTACTGTCCACATTAATGAAGCAAGATCAATTTGTTTAATAAGGTTATAAAATGCATATGTGAAATCTTTCAGTTAAGTAAACTATTTAAACAAATCATTAAATTCACTATAGAAGACGACTTTTCCAAAAAGTAAAACTATTGGGGGTGACATGTTTACCCGCCATGAAATCACTTACTATTTGTTTTGTAAATCTAATATAATGCCTAGATTCACGGGTGATATTATTATTTTATTATTAGCACCGCGTCTTACTACCTGTTCGGGTTATACGCACTTACGCTAATGTGTAATGGTAGGGTAATTGTGAGATAAAATGAAGGACCTACAGTTTAACGTGGAATCCGAACCACGGTGGAGGCCTGGCATACGGGTGATATTTTCCCCTTGGATAACATTTTCGGAGATACCACAAATAAGGGCGATTTTAATTTGCTTTTTTAAAGGAAAGTACAGCAGTTAGGCCTGAAGGTCTTGTTCATATTCATCAGGTGAAAAAATGTTCTGAGCAAATAAAATACGAATCACGACTCCATTTTCCATCTCGTTCAGAAGGGAATACATCTTCGTCTGACATCAGAATCTTTAGGGAAGTCATGATGTATAACACCATATCCCTTTAGATTACTTTTATTGTGTACGGCAATGGTACAACGCTTTACCGGCATTTTTTTAGTATCGGTATGACACTTTTCGTAACCCTTCACGCATAAATAATAAGAAAGCTTACAATAAACATACAAACATTTACTATTCACATTGACTTTGGAAGCATACTTGACATAAATAAGAAGTTAGTAACGAGCGCACCCACCTCGGTGGCGTGGATAGCTAACGCGCTAGTCGTGTTGAGCTCAACTGCTCAGGACGGGGAGATCGAGGTTTGAATCTCGGTCGGGTGAACCGGGGGTGGTTTTTCCTAAATGTTTCCACTCTCCCTTCACGCAAATGCAGGTTCACTTCCTCTAATTCAACCTTCCCAATTCCTAATCCATTAGCGTAATTAGTACTTAAGCATATAACCCGAACGGGTAGTAAGACGTGGTGCTAAATAATAATAAAAAAATAAGTGCGGCACTGCACAGTCACATGATCTGAACAGAAGCAAGCTTGGTTAGGTCACGACAGACGTTACAGCAGCGCTGCGTGTTAGGGTAGAGCTAAATGCTTTCCAGTAAAGTGAACGAGTCTACCCTACAACTCTAGTAGCCTTAGTATAAGAGCCCATCAAGATGACCGAATAAATCTTAAAATTTGAAATCTCTCAGTGATTTGAATAATGGCGGGAGGAAGGGGAGTTGGGAGGTCAACATTTCCAAAACTAATATATTTAATTACTTCTCTGTATTTTAAAGAATTTAAATTTATTAATTAGGTACGGGAAACAATACAAATAGACATTTACATAATAATAATTATTATTATTTAAAATTGCATTCTGAGAAATAGTGGTGATGGACTATAATAGAGAAAAAAACTTTTTGAGATCAGGAAAAAAAAAAAATTTTGACAGATAAATAAAGATAAATCAAATCCCAGATAGCCAAAATAACATTAGACTCTAAATTTCTCAAAGTGGGTTGGGGAATGCGGGGTTCAAAATCTACAAAATTAATAGAAACTACTACATCTCAGTGCATTGTCATTAAAAATTGAATTTTGGCATGCCCATAAATGCACCACTCCAAATAACTAATAAGTCTGAAAATTTTAAAATGTAACTCCATGAAATCAAGGGTGGGGTGGGGGAAGTTATAAAAAAAACCTTTTATCTATAGTTGAAAATTGAAATTTGGCTGGCAGGTGGAAGTACAACTATAGATAAAGAAATTATTCTTAAAACTATGTGTTTAAATGGGAGTTAACAGAAATTATAATTGGGGAGGAGAAGGGAAAATTTTCAAAAACCAATAGAAACAATAACTAGCAGAACAATTTATTTAATAAGTTGAGGTGCTTACTAGAGTGATTCTTTCAAATTAATTTATGTTTGGTTAGTAAATTTAAACTATTTCTTTTGGTGTTCATTTCAACAATGTATCCACATAAGCGAGCAAATATTGATGCAAAGACTGCATATATATAATAGATTTTACTTCTTATATGTAGTAGTTAATTTGTGGCTTCATCAACATACAAAGTTCTCGCCTCATACATGTCTGAAATAGTATTTTTGGTAGTTTAGATCAGGGTTTCTCAACCTGCGAGGCGCGAAGGTATTTCAGATGAGGTGTGAACCAATTTTTCACTTCCTTCGACTTGCTAAGTTATAATTGACTAAAAAATTAATATTCTGTTTGGCCTATGAAGCAATAAAATTAATTTATATCTTACAAAACTTTACTATTTTTAATAAACTTCTACAAAGCTCTTATCAGAAAATAGAGAAATCAATTAAATAATAAATGTCTCATTTTGGTATTTTAACGTAAAAAAGTTATTTTATTCTAAGAATAAGAGTCTTAACGATTACTTTTAATGTTCATATAAGGCTCAAGAGAATAGAGTTTGAGAAAACCTGGTTTAGATGATTTGCTAAAAATAAGAAAATTTACCCAACTTAAATGTGAGCGAAGCCGTGGGCAAACTCGAGTAAGTTAATATGGTTATAAAAAAAACGATTGATTAATTCATTTAAGAAAATTAATAAATAAATTTACTTAGAAAGACTGATAAAATATACTTTGGCACTTTAAAAAAATCAAAATTCAAAATAAAACAAAATTATTAAAATGGTGTGATCACATTTATGTGCTTATTATTATTATTATTATTAGCGCCGCGTCTTACTACCCATTCGGTTTATACGCACTTACGCTAATGTGTAATGGTAGGGTGATTGTGATATGAAATGGAGGACCTACAGTTTAACGTGGAATCCGAACCACGGTGGAGGCCTGGCATTCCCCACATTCACAAGATGTCTTGTCAGAGGTGAAGGAAGGGTTTGGTAATCAGATAAATCTGTGCCGGGACCGAGGATTGAACCCCGGCCGCCAGCACAGAAGTCTGACACCTTACCCCTAGACCACCAGGTCACCTATGTGCTAATTAATAAAATCGGTACGGGTACAAAACTTTTTATTTCTGGTACAAAACGGTACAAAAACTAATACAAAACCTTGGCAATGTAAAAAGTTAAACATACAAAAGTGGTACTACAGGTTAATGGACGTGCTGCTCTACCTCGGGAAGTAGTAAATTGAGAAAAGACATATATTTTGAAACTGTAGTATATACTATTTAACCAAACACTACACACCTCTCCATCTATTAGCATCACTACAAATCATAACAAATGTTTCCGGAGACATCAAAACATATTTTAATAAATGGTATAAAAATTAACTTTACAAAAAGTCATTTGGCCTAAAGTCGTTTGGCCTAAAAGGCATTTGGCCAAATGACGGGTACCTGGGGTGTCAGTATTTCCTTATGCTTTCTTACAGAGGAGGTGGGGGTGGGCAGACTCCACTCCATCTTACATAAGGATTTTATCAATGTTTATGTTAAGACCCAATATAAAAAAAAACTATGATAGATAGAGTAAAAGCCTATTTGAATGCTTGAAAATTTTGAGAGAAAAGGGGAGACTAAAATAATTATTTATTCCTCCCACCTCATTTAAATACAAGAAATCTATTCACTTGATATAGTTAGTGAATATCAACATAACATGTTTAGTATATCTTAATATATATAAAATTAAATATTAAATTATCATATTAATCTGTTTTTGGAGGTGTGACAAGAAAGAATTGTCAGGGAGAGCATCTCCACTTTGATACCTACCCCACTTTCTGCTTTTAATAATATACTGACCTTTGACCATAATGCAAATTACAAAAAATGTAATACTTAGGTGTTATTAATTGTACTGTATCAATGATGTAATCAATACAAAATTAAGAGTCAAAGACAGATTAAAGAGAGAGGAAAGCCTCTTTTGACTGGCATACAAGCTCCACACAACAGTTTTGTTTCTAAATTAAATTATCACTTCTAAAGTGTTCAAGGGTGGATCCAGCATTTCCGTTAGGGTGGGGGGAGTTTGGGCACTCTCATGGGATGAGGCTTTTTATGAGGGTGAATGGGGCACTCTCACGGAACGAATCAGGGGTTCATTTAACAATTATGGTCCACACAAAAATAAATTTTAGAAATGAAATAGTTGAAATTTAGATAGTAAGATATTATGTGACAGTAGAACTAGTACTTCGCTTCGGTGGTCATGTTCATTAAATTATACAAGCATTTGCTTTCTTACATAGGTATACAGTTAATTGATATTATTATTTATACTTTTTATCCATGATGGGGCTATGTACCTCCTTATGGATCCAACCTTAATAGGGTTCTTAGATTAAATAGATATAATAGACATGTACTCCAATTTTTGTAAGAATGAACATCTTAAAGGCCTTTTTTTTCTAACCAGAATCTTATTATAAGTAATAAAAATGGCCCCTCAGACGGTATGCCGACAAATTTTAATGTACATAAATGTTTTGGTTAAATTGTAATATTGCCATAAATACATTGTGAATATAATTATATGTCTACAAAATATATTTATAATACTATTTTGTGAGAGAAAAATAAGAAATGTGGTTGGATGGCCACTCACTTAGCTTTGGCGACCACCATTTCCTTTCAACAGTTAAGATACTATTTTGAGTAATCTTGATATAATTTATAAATAAAATTTCAAATCCGATATTTTATAAATTCTTAAAGTTACCTACCGCCTTCCAAACAATACTGCCATCTTACTGGGAATCTTGTTAAAACAAAACATTGAGTTACCTTTCTACCACCTCAGGTTTAAATTAAATTTGGTATTATTTTTTTTAAGTATATGCTATGAACCTGATTATATCTATAACATAGTATTAATAAATTCTTTTAATGTCAACAGGTTTTTTGGGCTATCAATATTTGAAAAAACGTAATTATATTTTTATGTTGTATCAGAATTGATTCTTTAAGTCAAACGTGGCATTCAGCTTCACTTATAAATGTCAAATAGTTTTAGTAAATGTTGCAGCTGTCTTATAATGCCCTTCGTACAGTTTATTTTAGATCCTTCTGGATAATTGGACAGTAGAAATTAACCTAAGCCTGTTAATTCCTACATAAAACCCAATCATTATTATTAAAAACAGAATTTATTTTTGTGCAGAAAAAATGTATTCATTATATTGTTTAATCAGTCGTAGGTTATAGTCGTGTTGAGCCCGACTGCTGAGGACGGGGAGACCGCGGTTCGAATCTCGGTCGGGTGAACTGGGAGTGGCTTTTCCTAAATGGTTTTCCACTCTCCCTCCACGCAAATGCGGGTTCACTTCCTTTAATTAAACCTTCCCAATTCCTAATCAATTAACGTAATTAGTACTTAAGCATACAACTCAAAAGGGTAGTAAGACACGGTGCTAAATAATAATAATAATAATATTAATAATAATAATAATAAAAGTCATAGGTTATATCTTGATTGGAAATAAAACTTTGAAATTTAATATAACACAGATTTTGCTCACAGAGGCTTATTTGAAATACATTATGATATTATATATAATTATATTTCTCAATCATATACTATTACAGGCGTTAAACACGAACATAACCGGAAGCAATAACTTCCAATGGTGAATAAATCAAGTGGGCAAGTTGCTAACTTTGTTATCAGTATCTGATCTTGTTATTTGTTCTTCTTTGCAGTGTACTATTAGAGTGTGCTCGAAATATAAATAGAAATAACTAACTTTGAATGAAAACATCTTTAGAAAATTATGTTAAAACATTTTATAGAAAAATTACTAAAATAATGGTTCATAAACACGTGTGTTTTTTTTTTTTAAACAATGAAATTAATATTTTCAAATAAAAAATGTGATTTATCAAATATGTGTTTAAAAACTATCCTAGTTGAGGATATTCAAAGTGGTTAAGGGCGCTGCATGGAGAATCACTGAGACGCGTTCAGACTTTGAGGAATTCCGGATTATTTAAGAAGTGGTTTGATACTTTTAAACATAGTTTTCTACAAAATGTTGGCATAAATTTTAAGATTATCTCTCTGACTGGTTAGATATTTTGAATTTTGAGTTTAAAGTTTAAATAAAAACGCTTTATGTGGAAATATGTCCTCCTAAAATTAAAGCAAAAGATTTGAAACCTGTATTTATGCTTCCTTTATTAACCCTTTTGCACTCAAAACATTTTCACTTGGCTTATCCGAAAAACTCAGGCTAATTTTCACATATTTACCTCTAAACATTAATTTTTCCATTGATAAAGTTTTAAATGTATACAAATGGGAAAAATCACACTTATACAATAAACATTTAAGATTTAGAAAATAAACTATTTCATAAATCATTTGACTTCAAAATTTATTATTCAAAGTTAAAAAAATATCCTTTTTATCACGTCTTTCTTCTGAATCAGTCATCATGCAAGAAAGAGCATTTATTTCTATAAAATTATATATAAGTTTGGTGTTTCTAGGTTTGTCTGATTATAAACTTAATAACTTTTGTAAAATCATGTATACGGGAATGTACTTACAATTTTGAAGTCAGAACCTGTGTTTGGGAAAATAGTCTCCGCAAAGTCATAAGATCTGGGTTATTGTCATCACTAGTGTCGACCCTCCCCTGGGATGGTAGAGTCCTTTCCCTATCTAACTAGGAATGACCCAGAATGCCACCAAAGCAAGAGTGTTAGACAAAAGGAAATAGACAAGTTAATCATCAGGGATCTTTAATGATCACTGCCCTACCTAACCAAACCCACGTGACTGGACCTACCCATTTAACAACATAAGGGAATAGGTGTTCATGTTAAATAAAGCCCAGATATTAAGCAGAACCATGAATAGTAATAATATTGGCCTCTCGGCTAGTTTATTTATAACAGATAAAAATATAAATTTATAATAACACAAGATGTATTAAGACTGCGATTTCTACACAATATATTTGACATATAAACAAAATATGAATAACTGGCCAATTTATGAAAATTATAATTAATTTAGAAATTATAAAATTCAGGGGCAAGTGGCGATATCAAATGACAACATAGAAATATTACAATGATAAAACTAGGTATTATGCCCGTAATATACAACATGATAAAAGGAATTCTATAAGAAATATATAAGTGTTATATATAATTCAAATGTCACCTAACGACTGACTCGTCAATAAATTACATATGGAAAAAGAGTTATTGTAATCAAGGCTATTGCTTTCCTTCAACACTAACATCATACCACCTTAATCGTGGCCAACCCCGGGTTCATAGCTGAAAATAATTTAAGTGGCACGCTAGTGCGCTAAGACCTAACCCTCTGACCAAAACTATAGTGACAAACTCCAACATGATCGGAAGGATCAAAGGTCAATTATTTAGGTAATCTCAAAACAACAAGATTAGCCATAGTAAACCGTTATAATTAAAACTGTCTCCGCAACAGATTATCAACTCAGAACTCATAATATTCAAGCACGAAGGACATAATATAAATCAAAGTTAACTTCTTGAAATGCATAAAGAGATGGCTACATATTTATAGTTAAAGGCAAACCCTAGCCACTTATATGAATTTAAAAAAAATCATATGAATCCCCAACATTATAACTACTTACATTCTAATGTCTTGGGACTATTGGCATCGAAGAGTAAAGAACATTGCTAGGCACTTGCTTATATTCAGATTGAAACAGTGGGGGAAATATGGAAGGAAAGTATGACATAGGGGTGATGTTATTCACACCCAGTGAGTTCTCATATTACCTCATCGGCGCCTGCGCCCAACGCTGATAGGTACCAGACGTAGATGAGGTGTGGGCACACTTTGCACTTCAGCTCCAACAATATTCACAAGGCCGTGCTTGCGCATTAAGCACTTCTGATTTAGGCCTGTGGAAACAATGGCTCATCGTGGCCAGGTTTCAAATATTGTTTGTCGTGAGCGGTGATCAGAGTTGACCGCTGGCGTTTTCTTGCTCCATACTTTGCGCCAGTTTTGCAGTTAAACGGGTTAGTACACAATGTACGCTTGGTGGTGGAGGTCTGGTGGTAAATGTTTGTAGCCACGGTACAAGTGGTATCAGTCACTTTTAGACACAAAGTCACTCTCACTGTTAATAGTATCTAAATAATATAATATATCTGAGTCATTTAGCCTTGAACTTGGACCAGCTATTGCCGAGATAAAAATCAAACCAAACTATTGTCCTAACACTTAAGCCTAGGCCTAGATAACTTCCAATAAAAATAACTATGAAGAGAATAAGCACAAATTAATAAATAAACTTTAGTATTAAAATAAATATCAACTTCAGAACACATGATACATACTAAATAAAGAGAAACTTAATCATGCCACGATGTAAACATGTGAGAATAACAAACATAATTTGTTAAAAAAAAAATCATAAACATTACAGTGCTTTCTGTTGAAGAAAATACTAACTAAATCTTCATATTTATGATACAATCCTTGTGGTGACATCTTGTAATAATAATTAAAAGGCTAGATTTGTCTGGCGCCGATGGATCGGCCGTGTGAGTGTTTTAGCCACTACTTGGTGTGCAGATAGATCAGCGCACTGAGCGTTTAAGGGTTAAATAAAATCATGTTTTGATAGGGTCACATTTTGTGGGATAGCTTTATACGGTTTTATGTAAAGATATTATATATCACACATTAAAAAACAACTTTATAATTAAAATTTTAATTTTTTAACTGGTCTGAACTTTCGCCTTCATTTTGGTGAAAACAATATTAAAGTAAACCACTTCATAAATATATTGGGATTTTTAAATGTGTTCAATGCTTCTCAGTCCTCTAATTAACAATTATCTTTGCAGTTGACAGTTGAATGAAAAAAAAAAAAGACCATTGTGTTTTAAGTATTCTTTGTAATGTGTGGTCTCAGTAAACTCATTTGTATGATAAGATTAGGGTACTTAAGGTAAGGGGTGAGGGGTGTAAAAGACGGGGTAGGTGGATATCTGAAGCTTTCTAACTGATAGCTGACTGGTTGACTTGAGGAGCTAATATTTTGTATCTGCCCTCTAGAAAATTTGAGCTTAAAGTGAGTCGTTTAGAAAATGCTCACTTGATTGCGCTCTAGTCACTGGGGTTCTCATTTAGTGATCCCATAGTTGAAGGAATAAAGCCTCGAAAAGGAGCACAACACATTTAACCTAGCAGCTGTTGATCTGTTGTTTCCTTGTCTGTGGCTTAACCTAAGCTATCCTTTCAGGTTGGCTTCCTTCACTATCGCTTCACATTATTGAAAAGTGTTTCTATACTGTCTTGATAAAAAGTTAATAAAATTGACATTTTAATAAGCTAATATCTCCCCAAAATATGCTTCAATAACTTAATCTACCCTATACGAAAACGTAAGATTCATAAACAGTTAGAAATGTGAAGTGTTTTGTATTTTGTTTATTATTCCTTAGTGTAATCGTGTATGATCACGTCTTGTGTTCAGTTTCCATTCCTCTATGTGCAGTTGCACATGCACATTGTACAGGCTCTTGTTATATATTATTTTATTGATAAATTCACTTAGATTCAATTTTTAATGCTTATAAAAGTTGATGCTCTTACTTTAAAATTAAAAATATAAGTTCTAACAAACAATATGAAAGCATTTTTAATATAAATGTGGTAATTTTGGTAAAGTATGTATGGCAATAAATATGATAAACATTTATTTTAAACAGGTTAACCAACATAATTCTATAGCTAAATAGTAACTAAACTTGTGCTAGTTTTGTAGCTAAACTCCTTAATTAATAGCTTTAAATATCTTAAGTTTGAAAACATTTAGAAAAATAATATATTCTTGATATAACATTTTTAATTTAACATTAACTATTTTATAAAGGGACCAGGTAAAAAAAGTAAAAAGAATCATTCAATAATCGTTCAATTTTTATTAATTTTCTTAGCTATTTTTATTTTCATTGCTTTCTCATGGCATACAAGTAAACCACTTCAATCAAATATATTTCAAAATTGACAACAAAATTGAATAAATTTACTGGTCGAAAGTTGTTTTAAAGCTCTATTACCTTATTAATGTGAACATTGATATTAATTTTTAACAATATAAGTAACCAAATGATTTATAAGTGGAAATGCCGATAATATCCCATATAATATAAATGTGGTAATTTTGGTAAAGTATGTTTGGCAATAAATAAGATAAACGTTTATTTTAGGTGGGTTAACCAACATAATTATATATCTAAATAGTAACTAAACTAGTGTGTTTTGAAAATTGATTATTAAGTAACTCAAGTGAAAGCTCTAAAATGACGAGCCTACAAAACTTTTTATCGTGATCTCGAGCTTAAAGGATTTGCTCACCTCAAAGCTAGAAATCTGTTTACTTACAGAGCCCTAGTGTTAGATAAAAATAAAGTTTAAACAGGTCAATGACAAGGCCACTTTTAGTAAACATATAAAAACGTAACTTGATGGTCAAGCAACTATCCCTGGCAGATTTGACATTAGTAATGTTTTTAGTCTGGGTTTTATTTTCTAATATTTCTTATTTAAATAAATATAAATAAAATTGTACTTTTTATTAGTAATAACAGTCCTTGATAGATCTCACTATTGCATGAAATGTTTAAAACCAATAAAATAAATTAGATTATTCATTATTACAGGTATTCAAAACCTAATTATCATAATATAAAGTATTGGTAAAACTTTCAATAAAGTAAATGGATGTAAATATTTATAACAAAATAATGCTTTTAAAAATTCAAGCAGCAAATTATAATGAGTTTAAACATATAGGATGTTGTTGAAACCCAATGAAAAAGTATTTCTTTTGTAATTTTTTGTCACTAGATGCTGTAGGCTGTGGTCACATTCATAAATTTCAGAGAAAGAGTATTGAACAAAGCCAGACAGGGTTTCATACATTTTTTAATAATAGATAATAGGTCGCCCTTATCTTTATGCTCTGGCCTTGTTGGTATGCTAAAATGTTTTCTGCATTGGCTTATTGGTGAAGTGAAGGGACTGAGTTTTTAAAATGTAAATCACGTTTAGCTTTATTTTATTAAAAGTATTTAAAAGATGACCCGATGATTCCAAACGATTGATAGTTCTGGAAATATACTACAAATTAGAATAAAATAAATTTCTATTTACTCTACTGGATTTTCACACTATCCTCTTTTTTTTAACATAATTTTTGAATAATTAACTTACCATAAATAATATATAATGATGTGGCTGCACCCAACAATCCTCTTAAATACACTTATATCCATCAATTTCTAAGCCAATCTTCTAAAATATAAACTATATTTTAGTGGAAACTCATCTGGGTTTTTATTCAAAGTTCCTGCCTGCTTCTTTAAGAAGCTAAAACCTTTTTACTTCTTTAAGTTCAAACACGTGTAAGGGATAGCCAGTCCCTAGAATGGTGATTAAGTTGCCTGGGCGATTGTGTCAGTGTAATGGATCTATGTACCTTCTGATTATACTTGAGTGTCAAGTAAGGGCACAGAGGAATGGGTATAGTATTTAAATTTTGTGTCTTTTTTTCTTTGCAGTAAAATTAATTTTAGCTTTTTATTGAATACTCTTTGTTTTTTTACAACTATTCACTCAAATCTAATCTCTTAAAATACCTAATGCCTTATTATCTGCAAATATTTATTATAACGGGTAAGTACCCTTCATCAACCCTGTAAAGTAGCAAGACTACCTTGCATTATTCCACTATGGCACAGCTTATGAATAGGATCATAGTGTAATCCTTTAAGGTAAGACTTCTACCTTTCACGTTAAATGGTGTGTGCATTTATTTATTTTTACTATTTCAGAGTGTCTGAAAATTGCAAACTTAACAGTATGGACTCAAAAAATCTTGCAATTTGCTGGTGGCCAACATTACTACCCATTGAATTTAATGATATGGGTAGATTTGAACAAATGAGACCACATCTTGAAGACCTTGTGCAGACAATGATTGATCAGTATCCATTCTTGTTTTGTGGAAAAGAAGCTTTTGTGATGGTTTGAGGTTTATTATAATTTTATTTGAAATAACACATTTTACATAATTACATTTCAATATTGACACTAGTTTTGAGTGCTTTTTGGGATGTGACAGTTAATGTTCTATGTGCATTTGTTATTTCATTGTATGTATTAATTTATATATAAAGATGTTTGACAGATTTATCATACACGTTTTTTAAAGTTTATTTATAAAATAAAAAAGTCAGTACTAAAAGACATTAAGCTTAACATTAATTTTGAGCTAAATATGTTTATGTATGAACACCGAATTGTTCATGTTCAAATTATTTAACATTAAATTATGGTAACAAAAAATAGCGTACTAATATAATAGTGCCAGTAGCTATAGCTTGCAGTTTACCCTGAAGAATATAATTGAAAGCCATTTGACAGACATGTAATTAGTGAGATTATATTTTAATTATATGTTTAATAAATAAGTTTAGATCTGCAAAAATTGGCTTTGTATTAGTAGTTAAAAAGTGCAGTTTATACAAAACATTTTCCTATATATCAGTGAATTTCAAGAATGAAGTGTTTCGATTGTTGATTTTATATTCTCAAATTTTAATGTGCTAGATTTCATTTGCTTAAATTAATTTATGTGTCCAAATAGTTTGTTTTATTAACTTCATTTTTGTTTTTTTGTTTGTCTCAAAGTATTGTAA
>JBCFYV010009882.1:41058443-41392552 GCA_039000515.1 Timema cristinae
AATAATACTTACTTTTATCTATTTAACTCCTGATATGTTGACTTCACTTTATTCCTATTAAAAGTATTTTACACTTTCCTGGAAATTTTCTTTGATTATTTTCTGGTTCATCCATTTCTTTGTTGGTTCGGCGCAATAATGCTGAACGGGCTGCCGAGAAACATGAGCCAATATATTATATAAATAATATATTTGTTTTTAATGTGCTATGTGCTCACTCTGCAATTAGTTTCCCCTTATTTTATAACTTCATACTTTGTATGCCTGTCTTTGTCCTGTAGGACAAAAAGGGGGTACAATTATCCTAATGGGTTAGGAATTGAGAGGGTAAGATTAAATGAAAAAAGTTAACCAGGATTTGAGTGGAGGGGAAGGAGAATGGAAAACCATTTAGGGAAAACCACACGCAGTTTACCTGACAGATTCAAACCTCAATCTCCCCACCATGATTCAGTAGTAGAGTCCCATCATATTAAAATTCCACCGGTTGTGGTATCTTATTTCCATTTCTTTAATGTCTTGATGGAAATGTTATCCTTTATAATGTCTTGATGGAAATGTTATCTTGGTTCTTTGCTTACTCTCTCAGGATTTTCTGGAAAAAAGTCAAAGTGTCCTCGCAAAAAGTTAATTTTTATACTTATTGAGCATTCTATAAAGCCTTGCAATTTTTCCAGCACATTTTCAACATTGGCTACACAACTAGGGTTATTGGTGTTTTCTAGAGACTCAATAACAACGTTATTGAAAGTAATCCAATCTACTTTTTTAAAGTCTAATTTTTCACCTGAAATTAGTCTTCATCTATCTGGCTGGCCCTACAAAGACAACTTATTTAAGTTTAGCTTCTGAGAGATGAGGGAAATTTAAGGAGCAGGTAAAGTGATAGACAACAAAGTGGTCGACACGAGAAGACAAAGTGGTAGACAGCCAACTTCTAAACACGAAGAAACAACGTGGACCAAGTGATCGACATGAGCTGGACCATGTGATAGATAGCTAACCGGTAGACAAAATGACAACCATTATTTGGAAGGCCGGGTGGGTCAAGTGGCCGACACGACTTGGAACAACTGCTAGAAAAGCTCATGTATAAGAGTACAAAGTGATAGACAACCAAGTGATTGACATGAGAGGAACAATTGCTCAACAAACTTTGATATCACCCAGTGAAGAATGGGCTAAGTGACAGAACAGTTAATTCAATACACGATTGTCATTGTTTACACTAAAATAACTTTTTCCCCCAACCCGTCAGCTTAACCTCACACTTCTTGGCATATTTTTGTAGGGTTTGCTAAAGTAAAAATGTAGGTGAAAATAACTCAAACTAATGATGCCTTATAAAAGAATATCACGAATTGAACAGTCTAAATTAATTCTGCAAATCTGGCGGCAAAATCAAAGAACAGTATTTTTATATTAATAGATTACGGGTGAGGAGGGTATAAATTAGAGAAAGTATACCCACATTTAACAAAGAAGGAGTTGAAAACCATTGAGTAGAAATTCCTTAGAGGCTTTTATTAAAATCTGAAATTTGACATAAGTTTTAAAATAGTATGTACAATTAGTAACCCGTAATAAGCGACAGTAAAAAGGCTTTATATTGTTTTTTAAGAGTTTATTTTAATATCCAGCCTGTATATTTAGTGCTACATAATTTTAATTTTTTAGCATCGCGTTATACCTACTATAGTTACTACCCATAGCTATGCTAATGTGTTTAGGGATGAGTAGGGTGTAATTTAGAGGAACTGCACCCTACTTTTCATGGAGTGAGAGTGGAAAACCATTTATGAAAATCCACCTTCAGTCCACCCAACAGGGATCGAACCCTGATGAATGGTCTCAACATTTAAGGTGTCGGGTGGAGAGTGATGCATAATTATTTTGTACTGTTTCAAACCATTTAAGAATATTTTGAAGGATAAGTGGTATGCAGGAAGGACATATCATTTAAGGTACAAGATCTAGGCTGTCAGTTATCAAGGAGCGGGTGCTAAGATGATGGATTCATCTTTTAAGATACAAGATCAAAGTTGTCAGGGTTTAAGGACGGGCCGGTAAGCGGGGTGGGTGGTAAGAGGATGGATGGGATCAACACAATCATGATTGGTCCAGACATACCTCTTGCTCAGGATTGATACAGGAAGTTGTATGGTTTAAGGAAGATAAAAGTACAGGATGGAGACTGGAAGTTGTGCAGATCAAGGATGAGGGTTGTACTTGGAGGAGGAGAGAAGAGCAGTAGGCGGGTATGTTAAGAGAAGGTGCTGAAGGCTGGGAGGAGAGTACGGGATGGAGGCTGGGATCTAGACTCAAGAGGGGGATGCAAGGGGCAGAACAAATACAGGGACATAAGGTACTTGTTAATTAAGAGCCTTCTAAGGTTAGGTTAGTTTAGGTTAGAGGAGAAAGTGATCCACCCCATTCAATGTGGTGGATCAATGTTAACCTTATGGGAGAAAGTGGTCCAGAACTGTCATTTCAACCACTACCACCATGTTTATAGCTTTGTGAGTTTTGAAATATTTTGTCTGTCCCTTGAGCCACTCATAACTGGATTCCTCTCGATGTTTGTCGAGCAATTGGTCATCTTATGTCGGCCGCTAGGCTGTCTATCACTTTGTACTCTTATACGGGAGATTGTCTATCACATAGTACAGCTCGTGTCGATCACTTGGTCCACACCGTTTCAGCGTGTCTAGCAGTAGGTCTGTAGACAGCTTTGTCCTCTCGTATCGACCGCTTGGTTGTCTATCACTTTGTACTCCTATACATGAGTTTGTCTAGCAGTTGGTCCAAGTCGTGTTGGCCACTTGACCCACCTGCCTTCCAAATAATTTTTATAGCTTGTCTAGCAGTTTGTATGGTGCCGGAAATTTATACTTAAGTACTTGCAGCTATTTTCATCTTTTTTGCAATACCTTAACAAATTGTTTAATGAGGCTGAGCTTTATATAAAGTGGTAGCAGATTCTTCTTTTTCTTTTCTTTTTATGACAAGACTTTTATGTAGAATATTCTTATTTCCAGGCTCAGAGGATCTTCTTGCAGACCATTGTCTTTGTTCCCAGTTTCGACTTCTAGCTCAGCTGTCCCACTCACACAGGAAACATGGGTATTTAGTATATCCACCCTGCTGACCAGAAAGTTTGCTCAGTACTTTGAGGTCTACACAAATCATCATGTAATGATCTTTATATTTTATCCTCTTTAGAAATAGTTCAAAACTCTCATAACTTTCCTCTAAGTGAACTGAGTGATCAACAGGCACAGAAATATATTAGCTCCCATTGTGGAGAAGAACAGCATTTTTACTTATTTTAGAGGAGCAAAAATAGCAGTCAACCAAGTGTATTTTTTGCTCCTTTCAAATCATTGGGACACTAAATCTCAAGGATTTATTTTTACCCTTCGACCACTTCTTAAGATCCTCCATGCTAAAAACCAAACTTATAAGGAACCCGAGGAACCCATGGTATGTCTTTATCTCCCAGCTTCACTCCAAAGGAAGCATTGTACACTTTACTGATAAAATATGTAATGTTCCTTTGATCTTTCTTAATCACAAATTCAATAAAAATATAACAAAAGCTATTTGTAAATTTAACACAACCCCGCCTAATCATTTTTCAAAATAGAACACAAAATAATCCTTTCTCAGAGTTGAGGTTAGAACATGACAAAAAAGTAATGATTGCCACAGCCTTATAAATTACATTTGTGTTGATAGAGCTGTTATATTAGTTCGAAGAATGGGCCCTGTGAGTAAAAATGAATGAATGATTTTGTGGCAGTTAAAATGAAAAATTCTCATTAAAAAATTATAGCTGGTACAAAAAAGGATTAATATGTAATTGATAAATACATTTACCAATAGCTAAATAATTGATTTTTACTAGCAAATCTTGAAATGTCCTAGAAAAAATAAATAAAAAATGGATATATATCAGCAACACCTATAAATAAAAAAGCCTACGCTTAATGTGAAATTTTTGGGGTGATTTTTTAATCCAGCATCCAAAAAAACATAAAGGACAGCTAATAGTCTTAAGAAAAGTTTGTAATTGAAGGCCCAATTTTACAATTTTTCAGGAAGTAATAAACAAAGTTTGAAATATATAGTAAATTCACCAATATGGATATATATTTTTGAAGCTTTTTATCTCTTGATGTAGGTCTTTGAAACACATAATTTACTTTGTTAAATATTATTATTATAATAATCTTTGATTATAAAAATAAAAGTTTTTTTGGACTTGGTGATTTTTTTTTGTCAAACATTTATAATAAAATAAATATAGACTAATACAAAAAAAATGAAATTTTATTGTTTATCACTTATTGTCTAGTATAGCCTTATCATCATATATTTTATTCATATTGCTCAATGTCACTATTTGGTTAGTTTTTATGTTCTTCAACAAAAAGCGATTCTTCGAAAACTCTTTTCCAGTTAGGAATAGATTTAATTAAGTTTTTGATGTTTTTTATTTGTAGATAAGTTTGTACTTTTTTTTTAGACACTCCATATTTGTAGAGTATAACTTTTTAGAACTGTCCATTTGCTCTCAGAAAATTTTTTGGATGGATACATTCTTCAAATTTAGCACTATTGCATTTTGAGATTCCAGGCATTGTTGGCTTTAAAAAAAGCTCATAAAACCCTTGATAGAAAAGAATTTTGACTATTCTCTTTCCTTCTATTATCTCTCCATTTGTATGATAGCTATGTTGTACAAAGACTACCTAAAATGGGTTAATATGCTTACAATCCTTAACAAATGTAATGTATTTCTCAGAATTATATATAGTTTCAGGTTTCATTTTATTACTTTAGCTCCAAAGTCAGAATCAATTGGTATCATACTGTGGCCTGGTGTTGGGTAAACTACATTAACTTTGTTAAATACATTTTGCACGGATAGTTGATACCGAGAGAAAAAGAGATTGCTGTTTTTGTTCTTTGAAAAGCAGTTATCACAGAAGATTGTCAACTTTACATCAATGCCCGTTTTATGGTGTTCGATGTAGTCGTCTAGGAATGATATAACCTTTGCATAATGTTCTGTATACATGTACATGGTTGTACCTCTAGATTTTATGTTGTGGATTCCAAAGTTGTGTAGCCATAGCTATCTCCTATAGTACTCATCTTGAATATGTCACAGGAAGGGGTGAATTTTTTGATAGTAAAAATACATCATCATATGTTTATTTTCTGAATGTTACCAAACCCTTCCTTCACCTCTGACAAGACATCTTGTGAATGTAGGGAATTCCAGGCCTCCACCGTGGTTCGGATTCCACGTTAAACTGTAGGTCCATCATTTCATCTCACAATCACCCTACCATTACACATTAGAGGAAGTGCGTACAACCCGAATGGGTAGTAAGACGCGGTGCTAATAATAATAATAATAATAATAATAATAATAATAATAATAATAATAATAATAATAATAATAGTTTCTGAATGGTTTGTCTTGTTTAACAGTTAAAAAAATATGTTTGCATCTTCTTGGTGTAAATTCAATTTATTTTGTAACTCTTTCTCTGGTTCTTTATCAGGTCTGGCCGCTCCTATGTCAACTTTAGACTTGGTACATAGATTACACAAATATTTGTTCAGACCAAATGGCAAGTTAATATGTGACAAAAACTTAACAAAATATCTCATATGACACAATATTGTCAATGTTTTCATGGTAACTTTAATGAAGCTGAGCCACAGAAAGTTAACTTTCTAAATATTTCTACAAACTTGATTTGGATCTTGAGTAATGTGATTCTCTGCTTGGAATGTTAGCAATGAGGTTTCTGATTTTACCCATAGTAATTTCACTTGTGCATTTTTGCTTTCCATGTTTTCCTTGCTTATTAAGTAATTTCTTTTCTCTTCTGTATACCGAGCTTTGGCTACTAACCGGTCTCGCTTATATTAAGAATTTCCAAGAAAACTGACTGACACAAATACAACATGCGATCTTTTGAAAGTGTGCCACAATACTTAAAAACTCGTCTTGGCCTTGCACGTTCTTGTTTGTGTGGTCGATATCAACTAGGTTCCATCAAATGAGTATAACCTTGTAGACAAGTGTTCTATTATATATGGTTAGATTTCGATGTACAATTCTTGCCTTTAAAATTATTTGAAATTTTCACATTTTGTTTCCACTGATTTTCATTTTTAAATCTATTTTTACCTTTTTGTTTATTGTTCTCTACTATCATAGACTAATTTTTTGAACTTCCTTTTGTTAATTATCGTTGTTCACTAATAAGTTATTATGTATCTCCTTTTAATGTTCAAAATCTATAGAAGCATTTTCAATGTCAACCAATACATACATTCTCTCTTCAACTAAGTTTGGAAACTGAATTTAACACTATGTGTGCAAATATCTGCTGACTTTTTTGACACCTTTTTTACACCAAAAGATAACGTTTCTTCATTCATAAGCTCATTTAACTCAACATTAAAAGAGATGATAGTCAATTTTCAATCTCCTCACATCCATCTTCTTCAAGCTCTATTAAACTTTTTTCTGTACTAATCAAAATAGGTTAAGTTACTTTATAAGTTTTGGCTGGATTAAAATACAATACAAATATATCTATATTAAATATTAAGATTAGTTATGATATGTAATAAAATTATAAATACTAGATACCTATTTCATCATTATTTTTTAAGAATATAGGAAGTAGTCTAAACTTTGTCTTTGTAAAATATAAATTAAATACAACATCAATCAATAATTCACACTTAAGTTTCACAGATTGCTAAAACATTAATACTAAATATATAACTTAATGGCTGTTTTCTTCACTGTTGTTTAGTAACCTTGTGCAATGAAACCGTAGTAGCCAGTAGGCTTTAGAATGATAAATAAGCAAAAATTAATATCATTAAATAATTTTTTTTGAGAATTAAGGACTTAGGGATTCTTTGCTGATCAGACATTGGACTTAAAGATATTTTTAACAAAAGGATAGATATATTAATTTTACCGAAATCAAGATCATACATTGTGAAGGCTAATGAAATAACAAAATACAGAACGAGCTCAATAATCCGGGAAGGAAGGTACCACATTTAGACCAGAGGCCACAGCAGGAATAGAAAGTCAAAAGCTGTGGGCATCCAACAATACAATTATTACAATGTGTTAAAGTTATACTTTATGCTTATATTTTATAAGATAAATATTCAAATAAAAGATTCAAAATTTGTAGTAAAGATTTAATTGGATTTGACCCAAATTTATTCAAAAGGTGGGGAAAAAACCCACAATAAAGATGAAAATCAAACGCTTCAGTGCTTACTTCATTTGATATGCAGTATGTGATAACAAATAAATATTCAATGTTATGACTTTATAAAATCAGATGTTTCTATGGCCCACCTTGTAAAAACGTGTAAAAAAATAAGTTAGATATGGTACAATATTATTTATTATTTCACGAATATAATATGTTTAAACTCACAAAATGACTTGTGAAGTGTTTTTTTTAAAACACTTGAGTTACGTGATAAGTGATGGGAGAATTTCAATATTATTATAGTAAAATTAGTTTTACTGTTCTATTAATTCTTATAAAGGAAATTAACAATTCACAGCATTTTTATATATATATCTAAGAAAAAAATTCCTTTTTTTATGAATTGTTATATTAGTATTATCATATAAATAATAGCAATGCAATTAATTGTAGAAACAGCCATTTGATATAAAAGATATCAAGTATATGTATTTACAGTGGCTATCAAAGGTAAAGCTAGGTTTAAAAGTACAGCTCAAGGGTTTACATAATTTTTGGAGCGCTAAACCAAAGTCAATCATTAATAACTCTGAAGAACATAAATAATTTTAGTATCCAAGGAAGTATTTACTATCAATGTTATTTGTTAAAATAATTTGTAATCAGTTTTGTTTTCAAATGTGTGTTCAATTTTAAAAGAACACTACATTTTCTTATTTTAATACCTCTAACAATGTTTACAATTTTTTGCATGCAAGAAGTTCTAACTGTTGGTTATGAGGTTAAAGGTGTAAGAATTTTTAAGAACAAATTGGTTGATCATTTTAATCCAAATCTAGCTTTGGATATTTTAGAACCCCGTTAAATTTGTGGATTTATTTGGATATCTTTAAATTTAAATGAGTTGGCTAATCATACCATTGTTTCTGCAAAGCGCTTATTTCTTTAGATCAACACAAAATCGTGCTGCAATGATATAAATTTGTTACATCTATATTTGGAGTTAGTCATGCTATGAATTGAATTTTGTTTATGATATTCAAGGACTTCGCGAGTTTAATGGAGGTCTATTATCAGAAAATGGTATTAATAAAAAATAAAATACTTAATCTTATGAGACTTGGTAAATGAGTAACATATGATTAATTGTTCTGGGACCTGCCTTGGTGGCGTAGTTGGCTAACGCAATAGTCCTGTTGAGCTCGACGGTTGAGTACAGGGAGATCGAGGTTCAAATCTCGCTCGGGTGGTCTTTTCTAAATGGTTTTCCACTCTCCCTCCAAGCAAATGCGGGTTCACTTCCTCTAATTCAACCTTCCCAATTCCTAATCAATTAGCGTAATTAGTACTTAAAGCGTATAACCCGAACAGGTAGTAAAATGCGGTGCTAATATTATTATTATTAATTGTTCTGGGAAATAAAATATCAAACTTTCGATATAAAACTACAATCAAAATATAAGTTTAGTAAATAAATAAATTGGTAGATAAATAACAAACTAAGAACAAATATATATGTTAAGGATCCTCTGCTCTTTTGGTGTATATATAGACACCAGTATTTAGCCATCTTTATTATGTATGAATAGGTTCAGTGAATAAAATGTATACATAAGGTCTATATTAAAAAAAATATTACCTGCGCATATTCTGACCCTAAGTCTACATTTTCTGGAGTAGCTAAGGGTGCATTCCCAAATCCAGGTTTACTGTGCTTAGACATATTCACATCTTTACCATCCAAATTCATTCTTGCTATTGTTTCAGTCACCAGAGAAAATTCTTGAAGGTTCAATTTTCCAGGTTGCTGAAATAAAACAAAAAAGAATTCTAAAGTATGTTAAAATAATTTACAATTTTCAACTTAAAGTGATTTGCAATTAAATTCAAATATCAAGAAAAAGAAAAATTGTGACCCAAAAATATTTAGTTTTACAATATCTATATAGAAAAAGAAAATCTTATTGAAAAAAAATAATATATACCTATGTTGTAATAGTATTAACTCTACTGTTAATGTTAACATTCAATTAGCTTTGGTAGAAGGAAAATATAAATTGAATGTTTTTTGAAATTTGATGACACAAACTAATTAATATACTTTAATGCCTATGATGTGTCTATATTAAATATCTTCCTTTATTAACTTCCCTCTACCCATTCTTTCTATTAACAAACATGTATTATAAAATAATTTATATTTGTTTTCTATTACTTTCAATGTCTGGCTGCTTCCTTGTGGTCTTGATTTAAGAGCTGGCATGTGGCGTCTTCCTGTGGTAAATGCATGTTGACGATATGTGCCCCACATTTCCTCATCAACATCTTGGCGTTGCAAGAACACAGATTCATCTACCCAGCCTAGAATTAAATACATAATCTATAAAGACCAATTAATCACCCGTTTATTTTTTCCTTAGGAATAAATTCTTATTAAATGAAGTGTAACATAACATAAGTACAACTAGTCGAGATTTGAACCTCTATCCTTGGCAGTCTAATCTACTAAAAGAGTAGCGCATTAGTCTACGTGGCCACAGAAGTGGGTTGGCTCACAACTGATTATAAATAATTTACAAAACCATATAAAGTTTGTGTGTGATGTTACTATTATAAGGTTTTAATTTTGACTGTAAAAAAATTGGGAAAATTCTAATGAAATAAGCTTAATTACTGCCCTGGGTCAAATAAGGTTGATTTTACTATATTTTGTACACATAACTCAACATAACTAAAGATGGTAAATGTCCAAGAACTCAAAAGTGTCTTCACTATGAAAGATAGTACAAATGTTTTGGGATAGGATTAGAACCCTGACCTATTGAGTGGTTATATATTGCCCTAACTCAGTTAATTTTGATTGATATATTGTACAAGGGCAGTTTGGAAAGTAACCTCCGTTTGGCTGTAAATAAAAAAAACGCGTGTAGAAAAAATATTTATTATATACACCTTAAAACTAAAGCTTTCTACTGTTTTTCAACATAGTCACCATTTAAATTTAAGCATTTGTCATATGTTTCACTAGTTTACAAATTCCTTCTTCATAAAATTCAGCCTCCTGGGCACGTAGCCAATCTTCCATGGCATTTTGAAGTTCTTCGTCGTTGCCACGCAAGCCACTTATTCATATGAGTGAAGAGATGAAAATCACTTGGCGCCAAGCTAGGGATGTAAGAGAGATGATCAAAAACGCCCCATTTAAATGGCTTTAAAAGCCCTTGAATTTTATGAGCACTGTGAGGACGAGTGTTGTCAAGCAAAAACACAACACCGAATGTCAGCATACTGCGACGTTTGTTTTGAATGGCTCACTTAAGTTTCTTCATAGTTTTACAGTAGACATCTGAAGGGATCGTTTTACCCTGTTCCATAAATCTTACCGACAAAACTCTCTCGGCATCCAAATAATTATAGCCATAACCTTCCTCGATGACTAAGTTTGGCGGGCTTTCTTCGGCTTGCATGGAGAATTGGTATGGAACACAGCCATCAACTGTTGTTTAGTTTTGGCGTTTACGTACACCACCCAAATTTCCTCTCCAGTCACAATTTCTCTTCAAAAAAACCTTCTCCTTCTGCATTGTACCATGAAAGGAAGTCTAAGGCAGAGCCCATTCGTTTGGTTTTAAACTTTCGGTAGTCAATTTATCGGTGAAAACCTTATTACTCACAACAGAAGGCCTATCACTTCTCTCTTCATCATGAATATTTGTTCTACCACTTTTAAAAAATCAGACCCATTGCCACATAACACCTTCACCCATAACGTTTCGACCGTATACAGTACTCAATTGATGATAAAGGTCTGCTACATTTCGCATTTTGTGAATTTTTTTTAATTTCAGCGTTCATGTTTTGAGGTTATACCAAGCGAATGCGTGAAAGAACGAGATTCATACTGTCACAGTTGGACACATACTGAATCAGAGAATATGCAGATGTGACAATGGTGACGCTACGCGCACAACTACTACCGCCACACTAGGACAGCGGTTGCTTTCCGAACCGCCCTCGTGTATCAATAATGGCATAAGAACAATTTTACAAAAATGAACTCCATTTGAAACAAAATGTGAATGTACAATATTTTAGACCCGCTTCGGTGGCATAGTTGGCTAAAGCGCTTGTCGTGTTGAGCTCGACTGCTGAGGACGGGGAGATCGAGGTTCGAATCTTGGTCGGGTGAACTGGGTGTGGTTTTTTCCTAAATGGTTTTCCACTCTCCCTCCACGCAAATGCGGGTTCACTTCCTCTAATTCAACCTTCTCAATTACTAATCCAATAAAGTAATTAGTACTTAAAGCATATAACACGAACGGGTAGTAAGATGCGGTGCTAAATATTATTATTATTACAATATTTTATATATAGCTGAATGTAATTTTGTAAATTGTCTTAAAGGATATTTTGATTTAGTTTTCTCAGAAAAATTTAGAGCTACTTCAAGCATTGATTTTGTTGGAGACATCAGATTACCTAAACTAATGAGTCATTGAAGTAAAGAACAAGCTGGAGAGGGCAGGGTGAGTGACAATGATTCCTTCTATTATTTCCAATATTTGTACGAGTTATTTTTTTTCCCTTCTGATAGTCATTTGGAGCTTGCGAAATAGTCTACTTAATCACTTTTATTGTTTTTTTATCTATTATTATTATTAGCACCGCGTCTTACTACCCGTTCGGGTTATACGCACTTACGCTAATGTGTAATGGTAGGGTGATTGTGAGATGAAATGAAGGCCCTACAGTTTAACGTGGAATCCGAACCACGGTGGCGACCTGGCATTCCACACATTCACAAGATGTCTTGTCAGAGGTGTAGGAAGGGTTTGGAAATCAGATAAATCTGTGCCGGGACCGAGGATCGAACCCAGGCCGCCAGCATAGAAGTCTGACACCTTACCCCTAGACCACCAGGTCACCCTTTTTTATCTAAAATATTATTATTTACTGTATGAATATATGTATTTCACTTGTCTTAATTATTAGCTTTAAATTAAATACCAACAAGTATATAAACAATCCAACAGTGCTGAAAATATATAAGCTATTATCTTATGTCTTGAGTGCAGCAGTTTTTCTAACATATAACTTTTCATCTAAAAATTATATTAATTTTGCACGTTTATTGAAAATGATTAAGTCCAAAGCTAAAAAGTAACATGTACCAAAAATATTAAATAAAAAGTGTGAAATTCTGCAAAAATTGGTATCAATTTGAAATTAATTGCAAAATTGCTTCTAGTACAGTGCTTGAACTGTCTTTTAGATTTACAATGCTTCACTTCTTTCATAATTGAAATTCTGCAAAGAACATGTCAGGATATTGAAGAAGATCGCTGTGAAATTCTACCAACAGTTGAAAGTTCTGGCCAATTTCATCATCTGCAAGATGTTTAGAGACCACTTTTTCAATGATTGAGAGAAGCTGGATGTGATTTTGGAAGGGTTTCTTTAATTGCACTATTACATTGTCTAAAATTGATATGAATATATACCCCTTTCAGTATTCATCTGGACATAACGCTGGAACATTTTTCCTGTTAAACTTACTGATGTACAGTTGATTTGAGCAATGTCATAATGCTGTCAAAATCTGACACCAGTCTTATGGCTGTTTCATACAGTGTATTAAATTATTCTTCAGAATAACTGTGTGTAAGTTTTAAAAGTTCTAAAACTTCCAAAGATGTATTTACACTCAAAATAATATTTTGTATGAAATTTCAAGCGCTGCACTTGCACCTGCACACTCAGTGAGGAGTCACCACTGATATTGTCCACACACCATTAAAGTCAAGATATTTATGTCTAATTTAACACTGTTTAAAATTAATGATATACTCAAAATGTATTAATAAACAAAATATTTTTTAAATTAAGTTGCTTGTATATCTATTAACATTTTTAAGGCAAATTCATTAAAAGAGTTTACCTGAATCTCGAGTTGCCATAGACTCCTGCGATCCAGTTCCATCAGCTATAAAGAAATAAAAAAAAGAAAATTTATAACCATGCTATTAATTATGCTAGATAAATGTGTGTGTCAACAGAGATAAAAGGTTGAATTAGCAATAATTATAAAGCAGGAATAGACTTTTCCAATAGAACTGAGGAAGGCATCAAAGATAAATACCAGTCTAGCTTTCTAGACAAGAAGAAAGGTTTTCAATACTCATTTAGGTGAATTGTAGAGTATGACGTCACTCTAATGTCAACCCTCGCTGTTGAACTCAGCCTGCCAGGTGTGGCGCTAGAGGGCAGGTCACGCAGCCTTGTGAGTGGCAGCTCAGTTCTACAGAAACTTACTTTTTTTTTGTGAACCCTCAGTTCTGTAATTCAGTTCAGGTCAGTCGAATATGACTCACAACTCTAATAAAACATTTCTATCAGAGATAGTTGCTTGTGGATCATTTTTGTAACTGTAACGTCAACCTGTAAGCTTGTTATGTTTAACAAAGATTTCAGTCACCAATTAATAAACCTTGAATAACCTGGCATCAAACTTTCTTCTTTATTAACCAGTGATTATAACCAAAATCACTTCACTTCCAGTAACCAAATGGTTAATATGTGTGATGAACAAAAGAACAAACAACAACGAGGCAACAACAAGCTTTCAACAGAACTACTAGGATATGAAGAAAGGTATCATGGTAGCAGAGCTAACAAAGAGTCCTATGGCAACAGAACTAATCAAACACCTTCGATGACTGGGGCAACTTCCTAAACACAAGTTTTGGGCGTTCAACGTTGCAACGCAGTCGGAGTAACCACCCGAGATGTGTCTACAAGAAGTCATCACAACGATGTTAACATTCACCAGAGCTTTTCACCATACGCGAGGACAACAACCTCAAACAGCCACCATTCACCTCTACTAGAAACATTTATTAAAAGTCACAATGGAGCTATACAGAGACTGTCGGCAAAATTCTTCAAGATTCTCTACTACAGTTCGAACAGCTAAGTTGGAAATTTGTCTATTTTATCTACTTAATAACATTTTAAAGTATTGTGGTAATTTAATTAAGGTATAGAGACGATAGTAAATTGTCCAAACAAGTTAGTTAGCACAAATATGTTCTTGTTAAAAGTATACCAAAAAAAATTCAACATATATAATATGTATATAATGTTTAAAGGGTTAATAGTAAGGTTCTACTTATGTGTTTATATCCTTATAAATTTTAAGCTGCTGTTACCAGACCAAATAGGGGAGTACATGATGAATGGGGCAGGGTGTACTAGCGCAAAACAAATAGAACATTATTTATTTGCTACAGTATGTTCACTACACAAATTTAAAATAAACATGGATGTTTACAGACTTGAATCGAACGAACTCCAATACGAATTGCGTATTAGAGGTGTTAACCCAGAGCCGATCACAGATTGAATGCGGTGACAATTTCGAGAAATAATATATCAGGAACAGGACAAAGGAAAGTCACGGGTACTCGTCAAATTAATACCTACAGATTCTATAGAGATCCCCATTATAGAACGAAAATTAAATAATTTGCTTGCCCAGGTTAAGGAAGCAAAATCCCCTAGTTATTCTCAAACAAAGAAATTTATTACTAAAAGTAAACATATTGAAGATAGGATACCACGTTTGAGTTGTGACAGTGAGCAGGTTAAACTCAAAATAGAATAATTAAAAAAAAATTCTTAAAATAAATAATTTAATACACGACCAGATTACAAATCAAAAAGATAAACCCATAACAGCAGACAAGGAACAAACAGTTAAATCGCTCAAAGATTTATGTGTAAGTTCTGAAAATAAAACGGTCCCCACCCAAAATAAATATACTAGATTCCCGGAAGAGACGTTACGATTCTCAAAATAGTCCATAAATGGAACTTGAGATTAGGAAACAATTCGGATCCTGTAATCTTTCTGGAACAATAGAATTAAAGAAACTGTACAGATTAGAGGATCTAGAACTTTTAAGAGCCTTTCCTGAACTTTTTTGAAGGCAATACAAGACAATGGATTAGAAACAACTCTGATCTTTGGAATTCCTGGGATACCTTTCTAGATTGCTTTTAAAAAAACTTTCTTTTGTGTTGATTATGTTGAAATCCTAGAAAATGAAATTAGAATGTCAAAACAAACCCTCACAGAATCAGTGACAAATTACTTTATTAGGATTCAAACATTATTCAGAAGACACGGAGGATATTCTGAGAAAGAGCAGTTACAGAAAATGTATGCTAATCTCATACCCAGCATAAAAATACAAACATCTCTTAAAAAGATTAATTCTTTGTGGGAGCTACAAAGGTTAGCTTCTCATTTCGAAAATGCCATCACTGAGATAGAATCATATGAAAAATTAAATTCCATACCCGGTAGTGTTGTTCCAATACAACAATCTTCACTAGCCTACTCCAATCAAAATTATATACCCCTACGATACAATACTGAAAAATACCGAAAGTATAGTACTAGACAATACGTTCCTAACAGTACAGTGAAACCTAACAATAACAGTTATATTGTGCAGCCGAGGCCTAAAACTAAAAGGTGTTATTCTTGTAATTCCCCTGAACATTTAGTATCTTCCTGCCCTATTAGAAATAAAGGTGCCTTACACAAAAAAAAAAAAAAAACTAGCTGTGCGTGGAAGAACATCAAGGTCCGCGCAAAACAAGATAAGTTCTCAAAAATATTTATCACTCCAGAATCATACCCCTATATAATTGTTATGTTTAGAAGCTTATATAGGATAATACCGGGTATACCCATTAGTAGACAAGGGATCCATTAATAATGTATGTTTTACACAGTTGTACGAACAGTTACTCAATAGCAAATGTATAAAAAAGGAACAAGATTGTAATATAGAATGTGTCTCGGTAGACCATAATATTTTTGAAGTTAAGAAAAAAATCAAAGTTTTTATTAAGATTAGCTACCTATCTTCAATGTGGTTTCTCGTTGTGCCTAAGCTGACGATAAATTTAATTTTGGGTAAAAAACTTATTGAAAATTCCAAGATGATAATAAACATGAATAACAAACAGATTGTGTTCCCTCATAACAAAAGAGGACTTGTTAAGGTAGAACTTAAAGAATTATCTGAACTAAAATCTATCAATGTGATCAACAAGGATCCCGACAGTCACGAGTTGTTACAAGACCTATTAGATGAGTTTGATGACGTGATCACGGATAAAATTGGCAAAACTAATTTGATGGCATATTATATTGTCATGTTGGACAAAAACCCTGTCAGATCACGCCCATATTATTTTGCCCCTTCCAAATTAATAGTGTTACGCAATCACATAAATTAACTTCTCAATAAAGATATAATAAGACCTTCTAATAGACCATTTGTTTCACCTGCCTTCTTAGTTTCCAAACAAGGAAAGTCACCCCGTTTAGTAGTGGATTATCAAAAACTAAACAAGCATATACGTTTTGAAGCCACTCCCTTACCCGCGCAAGAAATGGCTTTCCCATATTTAGGTAAAGTGAGAATATTTACATTGTTGGATTTAAATAAGTCATTTCACCAAGTTCCTTTAAAGGAAGAATGCAAACAATATACAGCATTTGTTACGCAAACAGGACTGTTTGAATATAATTACCTCCCTTTTGGTTTATCAGTAGGATCTGGAGTTTTAACCAGGCTTATGAACACAATCTTCGGAGATATTCAATATAAATTTGTTTATAATTATCTAGTCGATTTAGTGGTGTACTCCAATAACATTAGCGAGCATAAAGGTTATTTAAAAGAAGTGTTTACAAGATTACATAAATCGGGATTATCCATAAATTAAAAAAAAAAAATACAAGTTGGGGTAACACAAATAGAATACCTTGGGCATATAATTTAATACAAGGATATATCCCTAAATACAGAAAAAATTCGCCCTATAATTGAATTCAAAACACCTAATACCCATAAAAAAATTATCAAGATTTTTGGGCATGGTGTCACATTTTTGGCAGAGTTATTCCGAATTTGGCTACAGTGGCAGAACCATTATACAACTTGCGAAAACAAAAAGCTGTTTTTAATTGGAACTAACCAAGCTTTTTTACTCAACTAAAAAAACTTCTCACTACGGCGCCCATCCTACGAATGGCTGATTTTGACAAACCCTTCATCCTTCAAACTGACGCCTTATCTTCAGACCTTGGAGCTATGCTGGCTCAAAGAATAGAAGGACATATACTACCCGTAGCGTACGCCAGTCGTACTCTTCACCCACACGAGTTGAATTATTCCACTTATGAGCTTGAAGCCCATGCTATAATATACGTCATAAACAAGTTCAGACAATATTTGGAGATGCAACCCTTTGAATTACACACTGACAACTCAGCTGTAGCGTGGCTACTTCAACATCCCCGACAAATATTTCTCAACTACAAGAACTTAGATTTAACATTGTGAACATAAAAGGCAAGGACAATCCTATAGCCGATGCGCTATCCAGGATGTTTGAAGAAGAAACTATAGAAATTTACAACAATATTGCTTCGAGTATTGGATTCCTAACGCAAATACCAGATATTTACACATCCATATGATCAGCACAACAAAGTGACCAACATCTAAATAAGATAATTGAAAGAATATCTAATAAAGAGATAAATTCCAATTACAAAATTTTGAATCATACCTTATATTACAAACCATTGACTAAATCACATTGGAAAAAATATGTTCCCGGATCTTTTCATAATGTTCGATTTCAGTATTACCACATTTCGCCTGTTGGAGCACATCTAGGGGTTGCCAAAACCATTAAGTTTATACGTAAGCAGTATTTTTTAGCATGGTATGGACAGAGACATACGTGCCAACGTTTGGGCATGTGACATTTGTCTGCGATCTAAACCGGGTCAAAATTATAAATATGGATACATGTCTTTAACAGAATCAGAATTCCCTATGCGACCTTTATTCATAGATTTTTATGGCCCCTTACCCAGATCTAAAAATGGTAATAAATACATTCTTACGGCTGTTGACGGATTTTCTAAGTTTGTATGGTTTTTACCCCTAAGCAAATCAACGGCTGAGCAAACTGTATGTGCCTTACAAAATAACATTTTCAAAAACTTTGGTTTACCTTGTTTCATAGTGTCTTACAATAGTTCTCAATTTACTTCTCACTTGTTCAAAAACATGTGTTTTCAACTTGGTAATAAACATTACACTACTGTGCCTAATTATCCTCAGCCAAATTTATGTGAGAGATCACATATAAATCTAAATCTGCCCTCATAGCTTATCATAATCTGCACAATAGAAAATGGAATTCTAATTTACACTGGCTACAAATTGCTTTCAACAATGCCGAGAATAGTAGCCATCAATATACACCAGCAGAACTATTATTGGGCCATGAACTTTTGATATCCCTGAATCTTAAATGGTGTTTACCCATAGCGCAAAAAGGAAGGCCACAAGGAAGCTCCCTCCAAATGTGGACTAACGCTTTTAAACAGTTAAAGCGGGCACAAGCTCACCTTGGTAAACACTACAACAAAGACGAACATCCGATTCCTTATAAGGTAGGTCAACAGGTAGTCTATAAGATCCAGCAGCTTAGTAATATGGCAGCAGGTATTGCGGCTAAATTAAATTTCCGTTGGTCAAAGCCCGTTGTTATCAGCAAGTTTTTGAGTGATGTTACTGTTCAACTAGTAGATGCTAAAAGTGGACTTCCTTTGCGCCGATCTCATGTTTCACAGCTCATGTCCTATTGAAATAAAAATGTTGGAATAGATTATTGTGTATTGTTAGCTTATTTCTAAGCGTTTCACCTGCCATGGCTTATTCGACATGTACTCTGATAATAAAGAGTTTCTGGCTTCCGTATCAAAGTGTCAATATTACATATAATATACTCAACACTGTATTTGTAATAGTAAGGGTTTACACAGGGTTAACATAAGTGTTGATTCGTATATTGCATGCCCCCTTCATCTTATTATATTTACGAACAACACTTGTGACCAGACCTGGTGCCCCGCAATATTCCAATATAAAATTCATTTTTTAAAAAGATTTCTCAAGTTAATAATTTTAGTTACCAATATTATAAAAACATTTTTTGGAGACACCTGATCAGTTTGTTAATAATGTTGTATAATTGATTATTTTATCTAGCTCGTATAATTTTATATATATAAAATGTCCATCTGTCTAATACAACACAACACAACACAATAAATTATTAATAAAATTCGGTTCTTAATCCATATAATGGTGGAGAGTAAATAGTACATTACATTAACAAAATTATACAAATATAAAGTAAAATTCTGACTATCCGCAGGCGGATTATACAAATTGTACCTTAACTGCGGCATCGCCAAAAGCAGGGCTTCAGTTGTGGAAAAATGCATCGTTGATGGAGAATACAGGGCTACCGATTAACATACTCAGTAAATTCCTAGGGAGGAGATAATGGCCAGACAGGGCAAAAAGGTTTATGCAAGGGGTGAATGAATGGGAAGGGGGAGAGGGAGAGAGGAGACATTGTGGAGGTTATTAATGGTGCTAAGACACTAACAAGTGAGAAAAGCACAGTATCAGAGGAGGCTTTATAGTGAGAAGCACGGGTGTGTGAAAAAGACAGCACAAGAGGGAAGAGGAAGCTCTTGGGCATCAGAGGACGAGCGGCAGAGGGGAGCTGGTGTAGGAAAATGTTGGTGTGACGTGACATGAATAAACGTTACCCTCCCGCCAATGCACGGCACTATTGAATGTCAGATGTCTGTACTGAACTAATAAACTATGCAAGCAGTGATGATTCGACAAGTTGATTGTCGAAGAAAAGAACAATTAAACCGTCAACATATGAGGAATTAGATAAGGCTATGTGCAAGAGGTTTTGACAGAAACGTGCCGCGAGAATAAAAGTGTTGGGCATTGTGTGTGCCAAATAAACCCAACTTTTTTTTTTAGCACAGAAAGAAATGGAAGGTGAATTCAATACATCATCAGGATGGCTAACTCGGCTCAAACAAGGGCACAACAATCGGGAGATTGCTATTCAAGTTGAAAGACTGAGTCGTGATCAGCAAACCACAAGTGAATAAAGAAGAAATTTTCAGAAATTTGTTACAAATAAAATTTATAGCTGGAGGAAATTTATAATGCTGACGAAACTGGATTATATTGTAAGTGTGCTTAGTCGAATTCCTTTTACAAGTTCCTATCTAAGTGTCCTATCATCCTTTACCAATTTCCTTTACCTCCCTTTTGTGTTTTTTGGTTTCCTCTTTAGGAAGTTGTATTGCACATTTCACACTTCTCCCTGATGAGTTCTAACAGAGTGAAACCTAGGTCGGGAGATTGGGTGGTGACAATCGATTTTCTTAAAGAGGCAGCCAATATCTTTTTGTCCAAGGGCAGCAATGTAATGTGAGAACTGTTTTCTTCTTTTAATTGTACAGCAATATTGTTTTTGTTCCAGTTCATGTTGCCCATCCATCTTTTCTGTACCTTCTTCTAAATATATACATTACATTTAGAAGTCTATATAATAACTTTTAACATTTGCTTAAAATTGTCATATCAAGTCTAGTCCTTCATAATTGTATTACAGATCTTTTGAAATTTTTACGAATCTCAGATATCTTAAATATCATAGGATACGAGAAAATGAGCATCTCATTTCTATTATCTAATTTTAGTTTCTTGATAGCTGCTGTAAGCCTTTATGCTTAAACTATTGAGCAATTTAGTTTATGGTAACATTTTAGCCATAGTTTGGTTAAATTTGATTTCATCATTGTTACATATTTCTTTGTTTTTTTTATTTTCATATTAAGAAAAGTGACCGATAACATTGCCAAAATTGTCAGAAAAAAGCTGTGAAACTCCCTCAGTATTTTGTTTTATTTTCTTATCGGAACTGTCAAACATAGCAATGTTAACTTTCATTCATTACAATGAAAAATAATTCCACATAATATTTAAATAAATGTTACAAATATACAAAACTAGCTAATGAATTCATTATATAAAAAACTTAGCCTTATTTTGATTGCCTGCTATATCAAAATTTGTTTAAATAGTATGCAAGCATTCCTTTTATGTATTATTGAATAGATATTGAAAATTTATTTACTTATTATTTGAGAATTTTTTTATGGAAATTTTTTGTCATAATTGTAGTTGACAATGAATAAAACATTTCTGAGGTACAATGGATTCTATGAATGAAATGTGCATGCAGGTTTGATCTGAAATGTTGTGATATAAATTTAATCACATGAATGCCCCAAGAAACATTAATAAGATATAAACCAGTTTTCATTGAGTTATGCAATGCTAATAAAATAATAACTCTTCTAGTGAAAAGGTTATTAAGCACACCTATAACAATAATGGTGGCTAGATAATATATAAGATTTTTACAAATAAAATCATTTAAAAAATAATTTTAAGTAGACAAAGAAAGGAAATACTTGGTTTGATATTAAATTAATTATATTAAAATCAAATAAAAATGAATAGACTTGAATATTTCAAGTAATTAAAATCTTATAGAGTTTGGAAAACTTATTAGTTTAGTTCTAGCCAGATATTAAAACTTAACTTTAATTTAAAAATACACACCACTAGTCTTATGTACACATTTGCTAATCATATAAATAACTAAGTTTAGAATATAAACTGAGATTTTAAATAAACTAATTAAAATATGTATTATATTGTGAAGAATTTAAGTGTCTTTTTAAAACAAGATGAGCCATGAAAAACCAAACCATTCACCTGAAGCTGTATCCAGTGTCAGTTGTGCAAGAGTTAAAGGGGAGTAGGGGGAGTAAAAAGATGTGTGTGGAGTAACGCAATTGCATACTGCATATGATCGCAGACCGCCTATTGAACCCGTTGCAATACATTATGTCTGATGAACTATGGTTCCATTTATACAGGTGTGGAAATTCACAGAACAGTAGGTTTTGGCACACAGAACGACCCGAGCTACCCCAATGGCCACTCATGATTTAAAAAAAATATCAGCGCTTGGTGCATGGTTGTGAGTATAGGGATTGTGGGTCTAATATTCTTTGAAGAAAATGTGAACACAGACGTGTTCAGGGACATTTTTAAGCAATTATATACTGGATTAAATGATAATGAGCATTACCATTGTTTTTTCAGCAAGACTAGCCATATGTTGTGCTAGTTAATAAGGTATTCACAGAGGAACGTACGGTGAGCAAAGGGTTGGTCTCCACAGTCAACAGACATAACTGTGTGTGACATTTAACTGTATGGTTGGGTTTATATAACAAATCCCCCAACTTTGTTCGAAATGAAACCGCTAATTGAAATTCATATACAGAAAATCGAACTTGAGGTGTTGCAGAAGGTTTTCCCAAACATGATAGTATGAGCACATTTTTGTATGGCTCTGGCAGAAACCACTTCCAAAATTCCCTGTAATGGGTATGTACATCATTCTCCCATAATTCATTTCAAATCAATTCTGACTTCGAAGCTTCAACAATAAAAATATTGACAGTTAAAATAGTCAATTTACGTTAAATTAAGACCATTCTTAGGTGTTTTTTTAACATTACAAATTAATGTTCATATGGGAAAAAAACTGAAGCAAATTAATTGTATATTGTTATAGTCAGATTAACATTAACTATTACAAACAATGGTGCGATTACACATTTTCCAAGTAATCTTATAGTGCATTAAGTTAAACAAATACCATAAGAAAATATTTTTTAAGCATAAAAAAACCAAGAGAACATATTCAAACGTTGATTTGGGTTTGAGAATATTTCATATATTTGATTCAAGTTCACTTCTAATTGAAAAAGTGGACTTTGCACACCCCTACAAATAAATGAACCCGGAGACCAACCACACAAGGATAATCAGGGTTAGGTTTCTCTTGACCCAACCTGAATATGGGTTCAATTATACTTCTATTCAAAGTAAATTACAGCTTTATCAAGTATTAATGATAATGAATATACAGAATGTGAATTTTCCAAATTAAAATTTCAACACCAAAGAAAACATTGAAATTAAAGATTTTTTCTACATAACATGCAAACAGATATACATATAAACAAATACCAAATATTACACACCTAATACAAGCAAAGCTTATTTAGTGATAATTAAAGTGGAGATGCCTAGTACAACTGTACATACAAAAAATTATGTGCACAAGACATTTAGGAGAACGTAGAAACAGAGACAAGGTAATAAATTGGAGTGCCGAACATAAAGAATTTTTTTTTTTAATATGCTAGTAAATTTGATACTTTTGTTTAGTGAAATCTCTCTCTTTCAATTATACCAGTTTTTTCTCTATTTAATATTAATAAGATAACATTTTGCAATGATATATTGAAATCTGGACAGAATACTAGTTACGTGTCTCTATGATTATTACATTACGTAAATTTTAACAATATATTATTAATCCAAGTGTTTAATAATTCTAATTTAGTTACATCCACTAACACAATTGGAAGATGACACAGAAAGTGTACTAAAATACCATGGGTATTGATCATGTTTCCTCAACTTTACTTATAAGTAAAGAGATTTAGTCATGCATTAATAAATTAGATTGTTTATTAGTAATTTTTATCTGTACACAAGGAGATTTCCTTAAGAGATCACAGCTATTTACAACAAGTTGCATTTCATAAGAATTATTATTTTATTTGAGAGTTCAAATTTAATATTAATTAAGTCTAGTTTAAAGGTATCTCTAGTTTAAGGTTGGACATAGTTTTAAGTATGATAATAATAGTTTTCTGAAGTTAAGTGTGTCATATGTAATAAAAAAAAAAGAGTTTAAATATGCTCCAAAGATACAGTCAGAGAAACGTGTTCTGACAAAAAGCATGCATTACAAGTCAATATCAATTTACATTTGATTTCATCAAGGCTGGTGTGTGATCCAGAAGGTAGAACAGTTTCTTTGAGCTGCCGGCTTGTTTGGTGGTCAGGGGGCGCTGGCTCGGGAGGAGTTGTGGGTTGTGGGAATACCTGGAAACCTAAATATGTAATGCCGTTCTTCATTACCTTTTTACAAAACTTTTTCAACTTTAAAAAGAAGAAATTAAGTCTTACAAAAGAAGTGAATTTTGGGATTAGATGTTTTTTAACTACACTATAAGCTATTTTGTAACATGTATTTGCTAAAATAATCAATTGTTGTGTGTTCAAGAATAATACAATATTTATTAATTAAAAACATTTGAAATAAAAATAAAAACAGGATTAAAATACACAACAAAAGGAAGACTCATAGTGATCACGTGCAACCGCATTAAAGTTGAAATAAGAGCACAACTGCTCCCGGGTTAAAAACTGTAACCAGCTTGGAACTTTCCTGACAATGTTCAGAATCAATGCCTGGTAACCAAGAGATCGAAGACAGTTATTCCCTGTGGCGGAGGAAGAAATTCAAAATTTGATGTCCTTGGACTGGATGTCAATACTTTAATTAAGAGAAATTATGTTATTACGACTAGATATTAGGGTACCTTTAAATTCCAAAACATCATTAAGTTTACACATATCAGACTTTTAAAAAAATATATATTTTAGCAGCAATTATTTAAAAAATACTGAATTTTTGGATTTGTTTATTTATCAAAGCCAAAGCCAAGGACACAAATTGTTCTTGCTTTATAATCTTTATGACCAATAAATCTAATTCATGACTTTCACTTTCAAGATTTTACTTAACGATTTTATTATAATACTTTATTAAGTGTCTGTTGACACTCTTTATATTGAAATATTTAAATCACAAGGGAACAAAATATTTTGGATATAAAGCATAGGCCTTTAGAAACAGAAATAAACAAATAAAGCCAAATGCTATCAGCTTCAGACATCTTGATTACCATTAGACTTTTTAATTCCTTACTAATGTTTGACATATTTTAACCACCTTATTCTAGAAGCTTATTCTTAAAATTATATACAATACATTCATTTTCTTAGTGAAATTATGTATTAACCAAATCAAACTTGTCAAGTTCTTAAATATAGTGCAGTGATTTTATTGAAATTTATTTTATTTAGCTAGTGAATGTTAAAAAAATATTTCTATTGAGCAATAGTTTATATTGATTAACAGATAGGGAAGAACTAAATAAGTCTTAGAATATCTTAGCTAAAATAGAAAATAGAGAAAGAGATACCTCACTTTACACTATGCCGAAGACCGCTGTAATGTAATTTTCATAAAGATACCAATTTTAAGAACACTAATTCCTTTGAATGAAAGCTTTGGAGTGTATCAGCACTTTTGAAAATTTCAATGCTGATAATTATTATTATGTCCCTAGAACTAAATAAGAATAATTCAATAACCTATACATAACTGTGTTGCAGATGTTTAACATTATGTATGCTTATGCTTAAACCTTGATCAGGCATATATCATATTCAACCAAAAAAAAAGCGATTATTAAAATAAAAATAAATAATATTTATGAATTTACCAAAATTTAAGTAGTTTAACCCATGATCATATGAACAAGTCTTTATTTAGTTTAGCTCTGTTCCGATAATAGGCAATATAGGCACTGTGCTTGTACCATGATCTATTATTAACATTGTGACATACCCAATGGAAATATTTAAAATAACGTGGTGTTATGATTTTATATAATGCTCTCCATTTAGTTATTTCATAACATAACATTACCAATTATTTTAAATAGTAGTATTTTTTCTTTTACCTTTATGTGATTTTTTGCCAGACTTAACAGCATTGTGTTTACTCGTTGATTCAGAAATTCCTTGACTGTAAGTATTTACATTAGAATATATGTCACTATCATCACTTGGACTCATGAGCCTATCTTCAGGGAAGGACGGAGATAGAGGTTCATTAATGTCATCTCCAAAAGAACCATCTGTTGGGAGTCTCTCATAAATTTCAGAACCACTGCTGGAAGAATAAAGAACAACAAAAATTTTGCTAATTTTTCAATAAAGTAGAAATGTACATGTTAAGCGATAAAACCTAAGGGAAATTATGTTTCCAGGTCAACATGAAACTGATAGTTTATATCAAATATGGGTGTTTCTTGAAATATTTATTATACTGCAGTAGTTGAGGCTTATATTTAATAATGTTTTTAAGAGCTGGAAGTTTGTTATAATGTATGTCTTATTTATAGGAAGCTCGTCATTTGAAAAACAAAAATTCATGTTGCCACAATGGCGGGAATAAAAATATTACTGATTTATTTACATTCTTGGTTCGTTTAATTAGTGATGTAAAAAGAAGCTATGCAGTAATCTATAAAACAGTATGATTGGAAGCTTTTGCTAAATTTAGGCGACTTTTATCAATGATGTTTTTCGAAAAAGGGCTTCCTATAAACAGTTTTATATTTACCTTTATTATTATAATTAAATAATTTTTTAAAAAAGGAAGAAAACGGGAAAAATATTAACAAAAAAAAAAAACAAGGGAAAGGAAAAGAATATTTTTAAAAAAAACAAGAAAGAGTAATGGAATATTATAAAACAATAAACAAAAAACATGAATTAAAATTAATATATATATTTTTTTACCACACAAAAAAACCACTGATGAACTTATATATATATATTTCTTAATAATATTCAAAAAACGTATTTGGTGTTTTTAATAAATATTTTCTCAGAAAACTACGATGTGCTTTTTATTTGTACTTTAATGCCAGTAAAAGTTTATGGATTACTATTTATATGTAATCCAAGTCTCAGGGGTGTACCTATGATGTGCGGGGGTGGGGGCAAGTGGGGTGGACGGCCCATGTTCATTCTCATGAGAATAGTTAATTTAAATAATTTTAATAAAAACTTAAATCATACATGGTGTCTACTCAACTTGACCAATGAAATCCCTGACCTTTTCCCTGATTTCCCCTGATCATTTCCTAAAATTCCCGACTAAAAAAAGTATATCACATCCTTCTAACTCGCCCCCTCCCACCCCCCTTCTCGTTTTTATATTAATCTTTTTTATAAATAATAAGAAGTTGTAAAAGTTGTATTAAAATTGTTTACTAGGAATTAAAAATATATTACACAGCTATAAACAAAAAAATGACAATTTACCGATTTAATGATTATTGTATATCATTTTCCCAGATTTTTATTGTGATTTACCTAATTCCCGACTTATTCCCGTTTTTCCCCGATCACTTCAAATTCCTGGCTAATTCCCGTTTTCCCTAATTTTCCCGGATTGTAGACACCCTGTCATACTAATTAAAACTAAAAAATAGAGGACTGTATGTATGTGGAATGTATAGGATAAGTTGAATGTGGGGAATGCCAGGCCTCCACCGTGGTTCGGATTCCACGTTAAACTGTAGGTCCTTCATTTCATCTTACAATCACCCTACCATTGCACATTAGCGTAAATGCGTATAGCCCAAACGGGTAGTAAGACGCGGTGCTAATAATAATAATAATAATAATAATAATAATAATATAGGATAAGTTAAAGACCTCTCAATCAAATCGATAAAAATAGAATTCAAAAAGAAAGAAACATTTGTAATATAGGATCAAAAAAGACACAGTGTTAATAAATCCTGGATGAAAATGGACTCTAAAAAGTAATAAAGTCCAAGTATGGATATGAACGTAAAAACATTATTATAACATATTTATACTAATTGATCCAAATGAAAGTTAATAAAAGTTAGAATATAATATTTCTCATTATCAAAAGGTTATAAACACACAAAAAATGTGAGTCAAGAAATAACACACACACACACATATATATATGTTGTTTCTTGACTCACATTTTTAATGTGTTTTTAACCTTTTGATAATGAGAAATATATTCTAACTTTTATTAATTTTCATTTGGATCAATTAGTCTAATAAATTATTTTCTATTCCTTTAGTATAATTATGTTATAATAATGTTTTTGCGTTCATATCCATACTCGGACTTATTACTTTTTTTCATTCAGTATTTATTAACACTGTATCTTTTTTGATCCTATATTACAAATGTTTCTTTCTTTATGAATTCTATTTTTATCGATTAGATTAATTATTGTTCTTTACTACAACTCATTATGTTTTCCAAAAATTACCTCTAAATGTTCAAGACATATCGTTACACAATTTAAAGTGTCCCTACAAATTCCTAGTTGAAAAACAAAAGGCATATTAATGTCAATACATTGAAATCTAGGTTATGGGAATGTTGGGGATTTATCCTTCCATGTACCTCATAATTTTTTTTAAATTAATGTTGCTCCACATTAATAGCCACATCGACTAATAAGGCGTCACTTTCAAGTTAGACTGAATTGCCGGCGATTGGGAGCTACGGTTTCGAATTCCAGTCAGGTCTCCTGAGGGTGGTTTATTCTAAATTATTTCACATTCTTATATAACACAATTGCAGGTACATTTGCTCGCATAATTTACTGTTCAAAGAATATCTAAATAAAAGGTACAAAATTTAAAAACCAATCATGCGGCCGGCGGACCAGAACAAACCTCAACGTGAGCATTACATCACATACTCATTTTGTGTCCAGACAAACAAATAGTGATACGTTACACCCATCTGTACACGGTTTAAGAGAGACGCTTTGTCCCCAAAGGTTTGTTGAATTGGAGGAAGGGCTCTTTGGCTGTGACTAGTAATTGTGATGCAAATAATGTTAAAATATTAGTAAACTTGTGTGTAATAAAATGCATTGTTTAACGCTAAAAATACGGGGATTACTAACTTATAAAACAAAATACTATTGTCAAATATATGAAAATTTGGTATATAACTTCAATAGAAGAATACAATTAAATTTTGTCCATAATTTGTTTTAATGTTTTGTATCTTGTCACTCCCATCCGAATACAGTTATTAGGACATTTATCTGTGAATCTTCCTCTGTATTTGTTTTTTAATGACTTTAAATATAAATGATGATTTGTGCAAGCAGGCAGAGTAAAACAATGCCTTGACTCAGTGCAACACAAACTAGGATGAGATCATTTTCCTTTATAGACAAAAGGCCTCAAATACTTTAGGAGGTACATTGTGACAGTAATTTATTTTGGAAAGCGGTAAATAAAATTTCAGGTTGACAACCAAAAAATCCCCTTTTCCCAAATGAATGTTTGGCCAACCTAACCCTATCTTTGATATTCGAAAAAAGATCAAAAAATAATTGCATTGCGCTTGCACATTGTATTAAATAAGGAAGGTAGGAGCTGAAATAAAGGCTGATTGAATTAAGGAAGCTTTTCTCATTCTAGCTACACCCATTTTCTTATTAAATTCCTCTTAACAAACTTCCTTATCTTAAACCCATTCTATTGCCTAGATCAGACCTGGCCAACTTATTTTGTTTTGTGATATACTTTTTACTATTAAGACCACGCGCAAGCTACTAGGGCCTACATACCTTTTATATTATTAAAAAATAAATACAATAAAAAATAATAATAATGCATATAAAGATCAAATACAAAAATACTCAATAAAAATAACAAAAATATTGATATTTTAAAATACTGGTTACAGTTAAAAACAGGTCTCTTACAAATAAGAAGATTGTTTGTTGTTTTATGTCATCCACCAGGCTTCCAAATTCAAGAGTATACTGTGACAGGACGAGTCTCGAAATTTTCAAATGCAGATCTGTAAAGCTGGAGATATTTTTTATATCCATTAATTTTAAGAAGGGAAATGCTGATTAGCATAAATACATTGAGCCAAAAAGAGAGTGTAGTATTTCACTTTATTTTCAAAGTTGGTATATATTTTTCTCAGGAAACAGATTTTTAATATTCTTCTATTGATTATCAGGCATTTAAGATGACACCGCATTTATTATCTCATTTTCAAGAGAAGCTTTATTCATAGAGAAGATAATCCATACGGATTTTTTCTTTGGTGTTCTTTTTGTCTAGGTCAGGTCTGAATGGGAAAGATGGATATTGAACAATATATTTGATTTTTTAAAGTCACTAAATCTGGATATAAATTTCTGTAGAACTTTTCCAATTATAACAACATATTTCTAAATTTCTAACTAAAAACCTGGGTATTTTTTCTTGTGATCTTGCATAGTTGTAAAGTGGTGAAAAGTGTTTTGTTAGAGGGCAATGATCATAATTTGTAACCGATTTAAATTACTAGAGAAATCAGGTTCTTCAGGTCACAAACATTCTTATCTTTTCCTTAAGGTTCTATATTCAAAGACCCTGGTTTGCCAGTTAAATCTGTCAGAAATGCGAAGTCAGACAATCAGACCTCGTCCTCAAGCTCCCAATATTTATCTCCTTTTTCTTCCAAAGATGTTTTTAATTTCGCTCAATAAATCACAAAATATTTGGAGAAATTTACTCTGGCTGAGACACCTTACATCTGTATATAATATGTATTTTTTTTAACCAGTTTTATTTTTAATTGGAGCCTCTCAAGAGATTGTCCTTGGATTATATTTACAATTTTGTAGGTTATGTATATCACTCTGTGTTCAAATTCTTATTGATCAATAATTGCTAGTGAATGATACCACGGTAGCTAAAAAATTGGGAATATTATCTTTCTGCCATAATGAAATACAACTTTTAGCATGACCAGCGATTGCTTTTACTCCATCCGTTGTAGTTGATATTAGCCTAAACCGAGGTGGACTAAGCTTATAAAGACTTTTTTAAGGGAATGAATATGTCCAGACATGTAGTTCTCTATTTAAGAGAAAATCATAAAAAGTATTTATTCTTTTGTGGTAATATGACTAAAATATTAAGTATTAAACAACGACTTAGGTAGTATAATTGAAGTCTGTGGATTCATCAAGCTGGAGATAGAATCCATTACAGTTACATATATCTTCTTGCAATGGTTCACTCACATTTTCACCCATTTATTCAACTCACTGCATTACATTATTTGGGGATAGCTGTAGGTCTTGAAAAACAGTTTTAATTTGATTCTTGTATTTGAAATTTTCAAAGAGTAAGTTTGCTATTTCTAAACATATAAATTAAATAAAATCACTATCACTAAACGGTTTACATTTCTTTGCAAGACTGTGACTTAGTTTGAACAATGAAATGGTTACTGCTTTCAATTATATAGATGGTTTTGTGAAACAAACTCTGTTGTGCCGATAACCTGGATTAAACTTCTTTCAACTTGAGTTTTATAACCTCACTATTGGGTGGAAAATCCAAGTGATATTTGATGTGAAGGCTGTTGAAGTGGCCTTTCAAATTCCCTTATTTAGGTATCATCACTGTAGCATTACAAATTAGGCATCAACATTTGTCTTTTATCATAAGAAAGAAGTAATCAAGCTCCCAATATTTGTGAAAATTAGTCTTAGACACTCCTTTTAGAATCACTCATTTCTTATTTCACTATATGCAACACACTTTTTTATTAATGTTACAAATAACAGTATTAGTGTAAGACACTAGCTCTTATTAATGTTTTGAAAATGGAACAATGTAGGAAAAAGCTTTTGAACAAAGAATCAACCCAAAACAAACATAAACACAAAGCACATTTACTGAACACAAAGCTACTGATCTGATACAGTCAGAGTCTCCCAAGGATTGGCAACTCACTGGCCTCAAGCGATAGTGCACAGACCTGAAATGCATTGTTTTTTGCCATGCATGTGTTGCTCTAACCTCTGTCAGTCGTGCAACGCAACTCAGTTGAATATCAACTCAAATGGTGAAACTCATTATGATATAAAAATAGTGTATGGTAACTTAATCAAAATTGAAGATGCAATCAACTGGTCGATCAACATGTTGGCTAGGCCTGGCATAGATGATACTTGATAACCATTATGCTAAACATATTAATTGAAATATATTTCATCAGTTATCTTATTGTACTTTAAATAGTTGTAATACTAATCACAGTAAAAGTAATCAAGTATTAAAACATATAGTAAAATTATGAGCTGAGAGTGAAGGTTGGTCTAGTTTCGTTACTAGCTGTAAATTTAGTCTGAATACCTTTATTGCCAATGTAGCTTTTAGCAACTTCAGATAATCTACTGGAATAAACTTTTAAGCAGCTTTCACTCTGTGAACACACATTTCCCTTGAGATAAGATGAGATTAAACATTCTCCCATGTTACTTATATCAAAGTTAGTTTCACACAAAGAGCTATGTCCTTTGCTTTTATCACAATCCACTCTTTGGAGCCACAGAAATCTGTAAACACTGTACTGTCCAAGCATACATTCGTAAATGAAATATTTTCTCTTGGTATACTCCATTCTTCTTATTCACAAAGGTCACAAGATAAACAACAGGGATCTGCAAGTATGCACATCAAGACACACGTCCCAAACTCTATCCAATTTTAAAAGGGATGGAGGGGGGGGGGAGGAAGGGGGGAGGAAGAGGTGGGGAGGGGGGGGGGTTGCAGTGAAAATAATACAGCCAAGAGGATACTATGTCATTGAAATGTCAAGGTAGCTGCAGTTTTCACCAATATTTTGAAGTACCATTTAAACTTGCTCAGTTATCGGTGACTTATCACTGTTAATCTGCAGTAGCCCCATGGCTTCTTTGGTACTGACTGGCAGCTCAAAGTTGAAGTGACAGCTGCTAAACACATATTTTTTGCAGATCATATGGTTCGGTGTAGGGATACATAATTTGTTCTGATAACTTTTCAAAGCCGTCAGCTGTTAGCTGTCAGTCAGCACCAAAGAAGCCATGGGACTACTGTACTTGGCATAGAGGCTTGCTCTCTTGGTTTATCCTGGAACAAAGTTTGAAGGAGATGAAGTGGGGGTGCTAGTATAGTCAAAGCAATTGTGTCTTTCTTCAGTTAGCGTTTAGGAGGGAGTTAGGGAGGAGACTAAGAATATAAACATCAGCAAGGGGGTTTAGGGTGGAGACTAAGAATATAAACATGAGTAAGTGAGACAACCTTCCTCATTGCAAGGTCACCTACAAAGTCAACTACCTAGGTTTCATACAAAATTGACCATAGGTGGAGTAGTCAAACTAAGCTAAAGGTAGTCAAACTAGAGCTATCAGAAGTGTTCAAATGCTAAATAACAGGGTTCTCAAAATGTCAATGTAATTTGCCATAGCCAACATTTCACTCAACGAGAAAATGCTTAAATCTGTATCAGTATTTGGTTAAAAATTAAAGTATATTTCCATAATCATAAATAAATTCCACTATATTTCCAGTATTGGTAGACACCCTGGACTTATAAACGCTATTAATTTTAAGCCACAGTAGAACTCGTTATAAATTTCCCATTTTGGGGGAAAAACTACCCCAAATTAACAATAGTTCCTTTATGACTTAGAACCTAGATTAATTATTGATTAGACATAAGAATTCTACACAAGATTATAATTCAAGCTACCATATGTTTCTTATTATATCAAGCTTCTTATATGTATAGACAATTTACATTAATCGGAAAGTGTATGTGCGCTAAAATTACAGAGTTCCTTTATTCCTAAGAAAAGTCATTAAAAAAATTTAAAAAAATAATTGAGCTGTTGGTTCACAAAAAATATTTGTAATTTTACTAGGCTTTATTACACAACATGTGATTTTTAACAAAAAGTTAAATTGTTACCAGAGTAAAGTAACAGTATATTTTTCTTATTCTAAAGCTAATAAGTGCTCTTAGATAATCTACTTGGAATATGTTGAAATCTCGGTAGTATATTATTGGCAGATAAATATTTTAAATATATATATATATATATATATATATATATATATATATATATATATATATATATACACACATACACACTTTTTTTAGCACCGCATCTCACAACCCGTTCAGATTATACGCCTAGGTACTAATTAGAGATTAGGAAGGTATTTATAGGAAATGTACCAACATTTGCATGTATGGGAAGAGAAAACCCATCCTTAATTATGTGTAAACTTAAATCATATGCAATTATTCACCATTTCTAAACAACAGCTGTGTTATATGATAGAGATTGAGCATCATGATTTTGTCCTTATGGAGTTATGTTGTGAAGTGATTCAAGATTTGGCACCACATGCTAAAATATGTTTTAAACTAAAAGTTATGCAATAGTAATAAGCTTTGCTGAATTCCAATTATGTCATGTGTTCTTTCCAGGGATGCGTAAACAAAGAGCAGCTAAGTTAATATTATTTTGATATCAAGTAAACTTATTCAATATTGGTAAGATATGAACATTAGGGTGGAATGAAAAAAAAAAAGATTTCAATTCAAATGTTTAATAGCGATGTAAACTTGCCTTTTACTAATGTAATGAACTTACTAAAACATCAAAGCAATCATAAACGTTTTTGAGGTGCTGCAAATGGGTTGAAGTTTAAAATATGTGATTTTTCTTCTTCTTTATTTTTTTTTTGTATATTTCTTAAGAAAATATGTTTTTTGAATAAAAATTTCTAATAAAGAAATGAACGTTTAACAATTGTTGTCAATTGACAAAATTATCAAATCAAATGGATAATTTCTTGAGGTGCCGCAAATAGGTTGAAATTTTTACTTTTTGTGGTTTTTGCAAATCTTTAAAATTTTTAAAATTTTCTGTTAATAATTTATTTTTACTTGAACATTTAATGGTAATATTTTTCATTCCATCAATATCAGACAGAAAGTTACAAGTAGAAGCATAACTGAGGTATAGTGCAACATTGAACAAGCTGTGACCAGTGCCGCTTGGAAGGCAAAATGGGGAGGAAAGGGGTAGCTCCAAGTTCTACTACAGTCAGTGGCATTTTGAGCCTCATGCTGCAAAATGGTACTACTGTTCCAATGTGAAAATGTCATTTGAGTTGATTTTTCATCTAGTTTTCCTTTTTGTGTTGTAGACTGTAGTTTTTTAATATTAATTTGGAACCACCTGTTACTAACTGTTTGGGCTAGACACTGTATAGACTATAGTGTTATTTTATTTTGTGCATATCTTGTGACAGTAAAGTAAAAATGGCAGTGTCAAAAACAGTACAGGCTACACAAACGCACGAGTTCTCCATTTTTAGCTATCCAAAAGACCTTGGTAAAATATTACTGCCGACCCACGAAAAAGCAATTAAGTGTTATCTTAATACAAGGCATGAGCTAAAACCAGAAAGGGCTTATAAGGAACAGTGAGGGAAATATCAGAAATATTGGTAGAAAAAAATAAAAAGGTGTAGTCAAGAGCTTCTATTACTGTTGTATCCCACACTCATATCTTGCAAATGATTAGAAAGTATCATGATAGATACAGAAATATTTTAAGATAAAAAAATAAAAAAGGAATTAAAGCTTTTGAATCAAATTTGATTTTGTTTAAAAATGAGAGTAAACATCTTTTTGATATTGCTGCTTGCCAATGTATAGATTTTGCGCTTTGTAAATGCGAAAAAGAAAAAAAAATGTTTTGAAATTAGAGCATATAATCCCCATTTTTCTGAAATGGGGGCTTAAAAATAAATATCTTTAATACCTTCTCTCTGAAGTACATTCAAATTTCCCGCTTCAAGTTTTAGTTCCAAGCGCAAAAACTACTAGCGCTAGTTTCGTGGTTATACTTGCTAACATTGGAGTGGCGTTTCTATACTACTCCCTTATCTATGAAACGAATGATTGAAAATAATAAAAAAAATAGTGTGGTGTTAGATAAATAATTTACCTACATACTATTATATATTATGTTTTATGAAAAATTGTTATATAAAACTGCATTTGATCTATAATTGATTATGTTGTAGTGTTTATAAAATAATGACATGCATATAAAAATACAATAATCACACCTCTTGTTAAAATTTATAACACTTAACTCCACAAACATGAAATATCTTTTGGAAACAAATTTCCTCAAAATGTAATTATCCATGAGACAAATTCTCTTTAAAGTGACTATCCTAATAACCTAATGTTATCCAATCTTAGCGGTATTATTGTTAGACCCAATCACTGAACCAAACTGTTTTATAGCATGCTGACACCAATAATATTGACTTAAACCAATTAATGCTTTAATACAAGGGTACTTAGAATCATACAAAAAATAAATAAGCAACCTTAATTATTTTTCTGCACCGCTCACATTTATGCACAATAAGCTATGTGTCTATACGTGGTGCTCGCATTATTGCGAGCTCATACTTCCCGTCACTACAGTATTCATATTTTAGTGAGAATTTTAAACAAGCTAACTAATGACATCTGTTGACAGTATTGTGAAAAGTTTGCTTTTATAAGTTATGTGTTTCCTATCAGATATCACACACACTTATAGGCTCCTGACATCTTTTAATCACATTCAAAAGCTAGGTTACTAATAACAACAGTTTGTTTTTAAGTCATCACAAATGTTTGTGACTTATAAACATGGCTTCGTCTTGTAGACAAAACTTGGCAGATGAAGATGTAACAAAACTTTTATTTGCTGATTCTGATTCAGAGGGGGATTTTAGTGATAATTCAAGTGATGTTTCAAGTACTCAACTGAGCAAACCGTTTGAAGAAATGTCTCATAGATCTGAAAGCTGTGTTTGCATTGAGACCATCACAGTGCAAAGACAAGGGGGAAAATGAGGTAACTTAAGTTGTTAGTGCATAGAATACTAAATACTTTCTTAAATTAGGTTAAATATAACTTGTAATGCGTTAAAAAAAAAACGATCAGTTCACAAGATTATATTCAATGCATTCAATTTAAAAACAATAAAAACTTATAACATACTAAAATAAAATCTAGGTACCGAGATATAATTTTTTTAAATTATTTATGGCAAATTCAGTTTAATATTTTTAAAAGGTCCCATTCGAAGAAAAAAATTTCTGACAGTGACTAAAAAAACCTCAAATAACAGATTACTTTTTTTAACTGAGTAATCTCTTTATTAATAATGTCAAGAATCACCCTCGCTTTCACCGATTTCACTTTAAATGTCTTCTTCCTGCACTGTCCCATACTCTATTATTTTTTTGAGATGCTTAACATTTTCTGGTTTTCAAATTTTTAGCAAAGAGAAAATGTCATTTTTCTTGGACACTTTCAAGTAAAGGTGTCCTGGGTTTTTGAAGTTAAGCTCGACTTTCAACTTAACGCCACATCTGACAAGAAGAAAGCCTCAAAAATAGTTTTGTAGGAATCTGATATTTCCAGTGTCCCCATTGTATGGAAACTAAAAATGACATGCTTCTGTATGGAAAATTTGGAGTGTTTTGATCTCCAAACTTTAATAAACCAGGGTGTAGAGTGAAAATGAATTTTAAAGTTCCCCGACTTTTCAAGGTTTTCCAGAGCCAATATGTTTTTTTCCCAAACCAGTGTACATGGAAATTAAGTGCATTAAAAACAATTTTATTGAGATCGCTGATTAGTATATACTTTTTTCAGATAAATACACAATATTAAATGGTGTCCCTCTGTAAAGGATTAAATGATTTCAACATGTGGCAATGGTCTAAAGATCAATGTGGTCCTGTCCAATATACCTGAGAGACTTTCATTATTTATGATTTAAAATTATTGAGATTTTTAACTTTAAACTTTAGGTGGTAAGGTGGTGACATTAAGCACTATGAATAAAAGCGTAATCATTCTTAAAACAAGTCATTGCATTTGATAGAAAAATAAATAAAAACAGAAATAAAGAAACTGATTTGACATTATTATTATTATTATTATTATTATTATTAGCACCGTGTCTTACTACCCGTTCAGGTTATACGCACTTACGCTAATGTGTAATGGTAGGGTGATTGTGAGATGAAATGAAGGACCTACCGAGGATTGAACCCTGGACCCCCGCACAGAAGTCAGGCACCTTACCCCTAGACCGCCAGGTCACCTCTAGCACTTGTTAATTGTAGTTAATTGTGTTAGTACACCTCAAAGTTTGACACTGCTCACGATTCACGTTCATCACAGATCATCCATCTCCTGAAGGTCCTTCCCCAATTATTTTTTAATATAGTACTGTATGAGATAAGAATTCTAAATTTTAACATTAGACTGCCAAAGCAAATCAAACCTCATGTATTGACTAAACAATTCACTATGCTTCATGCCATGTGATTGACTTACTATTGTGGCTATAATTTGCAAAACTAGTACTATTCACGAAAGCTTGTGTGTAACTTGGTGGTACCACAGCTCATATTTTTCAGTAATGTTTGAGTACAGATGAGAAAGGTGTTACAAGTTGCCGGTGTTCAATCCTTGGTCCCGGCACAGATTTATCTGATTACCAAACCCTTCCTTCACCTCTGACAAGACATCTTGTGAATGTGGGGAATGCCAGGCCTCCACCGTGGTTCGGATTCCACGTTAAACTGTAGGTCCTTCATTTCATCTCACAATCACCCTACCATTACACATTAGTGTAAGTGCGTATAACCCGAACGGGTAGTAAGACGCGGTGCTAATAATAATAATGTTACAAGTTGAGCACAATGAAAAGTGATTTTCTATTTTTTGAACAAACAACAAATGAAACATTTTATCAAAAAGAGTTTGAGGAAATTGTATTTAATTATTTGTACTATGTAGTTTCATTTATTATTCAGCGAAATTTTGTGTAGTGGTTCAAATTATATTGCTTTAATTCATATAATTTTTTTTTTAAATAATTTAATTTGTTTGATATTATTTATTTTAAAAACAAAAATAAAGATCTCGGTAGAAATGCACATTACAAAGTTTTCAAAAAATTAAAATGGTTAGAAAGGTCCAAACTATAATTAAATTTATGTTGAAATATCCAAAAGTTTTAATTACAATGGAATAATATCATTAATCCTAATCAAATGCATCAGCTCCTCCTACATTGTTTATATTTTAAATTTCTTTACTATTCTTTGACAAATCTCAACAAAATTTTATAAAACTTTGTGGAAAAAACATTAATAAAACTAAGAAACTCACCCCTCATTTGATTCAGTTTTAATGAGATAACTTTCATGGCGAGGTGGTGGTAGAGGATGGCGAGAAGGTCTTTCCAATGTTCCTTCCCCAGAATCTAAATTCACAGGTTCTTCCATGTGAAATGCTTGTTCTATTTCTGGTTTCTTTTCCCACACTTCCTTAAAAAAAGGTGTAAAGAATGCAGCTGAAAATGAAATTAAATTCATAGAACAAATGCAATTCTTTTATAAATACAATACTGCAACCATTAGATAAACAACATTTGTTTTGATGTGGAGAAAATGTTTCTAAACACAGAATCATTTTACTATTTTTGTACAAAATTAAAATAGCTTACTTTTTTGTTGGCAAGATGAGGTAGAGGTCATAAAATGTGCTTGTAAACGATCTGCTGTAGCATTACCCTCGGTTATCAAAAGATGACTTAAATCACTACTAAAGAAAGCATTTGCACCACCCGTGTCTGTTACTGCCAAAATTTGAATGGGTAGATTTGGAATGTTCATTGAAAATGCACTGGAAAAATAAACACAGGATAATATGAAAATATGTTAAAGTGTTGTAAAGTGTAGTAACATGCAGTGCTCTCCACAGGGCTCTTTTAATGATTTTTTTCTGACCGAAAAACAAAATCAATGTTTGTTGCACAAATCAAATATTGCTAGTATTAAAATTCCCCTGTCCAACTATTTAATAATACCACCTAGCTGACAAAATTTTCTGGGGACAGCACTGACATGTATAAGAAAAATCAAAATTTTTGAAAGATACATTCATTGTATGCTGAAAATCATGAACTTAAAAAGAGATTAAAACATGAAAGCACAAAGTTTTGAAGCTTGAACATATCCATAGAAGAAATGTGAAAAAGTAAAATAGATACATTTTTATTAAAAAATTAAAAATTATATTTAGATTAGTTTATAATCTATTTTTATTTGAACAATAATAAATTATAATAATTGATGAATAGTTTAATTATCTGAATACATAATATTTCTATATTGGAAACAGTTTAAATCTATTTTTTTTAAATAGTCCAGCGATTTAAACAGTAGTAATGTCAGAGATATTCCAAGAAACAGTACCGATGTCAAAGAGATATTCCAAGTAACAGTAATGATGTTGTAGAGATATTCCGAGCAACAGTACCGATGTCAGAGATATGCCTAACTGTAAAGGTTTAACCCCAGAAAGATTATCAAACAAATTTCAATCAAGTAATACCAATGCTTCCAGTTATCTTCTAAAACTCAGCTATCAACTATATAGTGTTTGGTAACTGAATGTGATATGTTTAGTATATTCTAGATGTTACATTCCTTGAAATCAGGCTGACTGCATAACAGCATGCATTTCCAAGGTGTCTGTTATGAATGTGAGGAAATGTGTTATGGAGTGATTGGATATGCTGGGAGATACGACAGTCATTAAGGACACGGTGGGTATGGACAGATGCCATTCAGTAAAGTGAAGTTGAAAGGTAATCATAAGAGAGTATAAAATTAAAATATATCAGTTTTCCATGCTTGTATCATGTATAGCATAGTCTCTAGTGATTGTCTAGAATATAACAGTGTCTACCTGACTATAGTTTTGAAATTCCAGTATATTTCCAATATTTTTGTTGTTGAGAAATCCAGTAATATGAAAGGTACTCGGAGACAAACAATCCCTATTTCTAGATCATAAAATGACAAAGTTACCCTAAGTCTATCATAGTTAAACATTTTACATCAAGAATCTAGTGTATTGACGGATATATTCTAGTAAATACTAAGGATGGGACCCTAGAACCTTAAAGGAATATTCATGAATTCAAGACTCAAATCATAATAATTTTTTAAAATGGGTATCAAGTTTGATTTGTTTATTAAAGAGATTAAAATACTTTCTTATGGTTAAAACCAAAATAATGATAGAGAAAACTTAACAACCAAACAACAGATTATTAATTTACTATTTAATGTAAACAAAATCATAAAGGAAGGAAATAATCTTAGTTATTGGGAAAGTTAAACACTTATGCTTACAATATGTTCTCAAATTCAAATTTTAATTAGGGATTTGATGGCCAAATGAAGTTTCAGATTTGAAAAATAGTGGATCCGACCTAAAAAAGCTAACAGGCCTGCATGCTTCTGCAGTGACGTCATGAAAGCAGTCCTACCACAGCTGTGACTAGCGTGCATTCCCATATACTATTCCAACAAATCGTGTTTTGTTGAAGTTTTATAAGCTTTATTCTTTGTAATTTTTCAAAACTGGATTGCTTTTATTTTGTAAACCCCAATCAATACTCTCCTTTCTTAATTTCTTACACCAGTTATATTATTCAAATCCAATTATTTGAATAAATTGTGGCTAGTAAAGTTATTAATGTTAAGTAAACTAGCAGAGAATATTGCAATTACTTTTTTAACTAAAATTAGAAAAGGTTGTTCACACTTAGTGCAGATTTTACTGGTCAACCCACAAAACTATCTTCCCAATTGTATTTCAAGTCCGTATAAAAAAACCTTTTTGTGATTTTTTGGCCAAAATATTTCTTCGTATAAGAATACTTGATGTTAAACACTTTAATAGTTTTAACACTAATAGATGAACGTTAACGTTGTTAACTACAACTCTCCGCCCTTTTCATCGCCACTTTGTTTTCTGTTTCAAGAATAGTTCTAAATGTTGACAAGTTACGGGACTGTTTATGTTTACTGCCTAACATTATAAAAATGTTTCTAGTAATGTCTACACCTTTAACATGAATCATACTAGCTAGGTTTCGATTGATACTTAAACATAAAAAAATTGAAGGTGAACTTTCTGTGATATTTATTTAACAAAGGCTATTTTATCATTTATGATTGTATATCCTAACTCTTGCTTGTTGTGCTTTGAAAAATTTGATTTGAAATCAGAGAAATATTTATTTTTATTTTTGGAAGCAATTTTTTCTTCTTTATTTTGAATAATATCAATTTCCCCTTTTTCATCTTCTGCTTTTCTCTTTTATGGTAAAACTTTTGATTTTATTTGGTGGCTGAAATTTGAATATTGTAAGAAATCTATTAATTTAGGCCTCTCTCTTTAAACGCTAATACTGTTCCGTCTGGTTGTGTTCCTTTATATTCCTTAATTATTTCACAATCAGCACAAACCATAGACCTAATTGTGGGGACGAACTCATATATATGAATAGCATAAGTCCATTTATCTTTCAAAAATATGTATGTAGGAAACTTGAATACAAATTTTAAGCCATAACTCTTCTAGGTCATAATTTGATTGATATCTGGGCACACAACATCTGGAAGGCATGACTCATATAACACGTAGTATATTACACCAGAAAAGTAAAATTTAATAATATATACTAACACAAAAGCATACAACACTAGTAAAATTATAAAAGGTCCCTAACAATTGAACAAAACAACACTATTATGTTATTATAATGTTTAACACGTCCAAACAGCACAACAGAATGCACGAAACGCTGTGAGGTCCAAGCAGCGGAGAGTACCGCTAGCATGACATCACCTCAGTGGTGAGGGTAGAGAGAGCATTAAGGCCCGTTAGCTTTCATAGAGCCTGATCGGACCCATTTTTAAACACACAAACATTACATTTTATGAATGAACTATACCATCGTTGGCCTCGGTGGTCTTGGGGTAAAGCGCTCACCTCAGGACCCTATTTTTGCGAGTTAAAAGCCAACACAGACTGATGGCTTTTTCTTGAGCGAGAAAAAATCATTGCTCAACATCCTTCGGAGGGCAAGTAAAACCATCTGTTTTATATGGCATGTAAAAGAACCCTAAAACGTATGTGAAAAGAACTCTCCTGGCCAAATTGATAGGTTATTTCACCTCAATCGTAGAACTTTAGAGGTAGAAGCAATCAGCCTTGGTAGCAAAACTTCAAAGAATGATTACAGACAAGAAGTTTACTCTACCACAAACACTAACTATTATCCCCCCTCTCCCTTGACAGTCGATACTTTCCACAAGTTATATTTTTGATAATGAGTTTGTTTAGTAACTATATATGGTATTAAAAATACAGAATATTAAATTAAAAATAACCAAAAAATATTATCTTGATAAAAATTATTTCAAAATAAAGAAAATTTCAGTTACATAACATAATTATGCAATTAAGATGATTAAACAAAAGAAAAGATTAAAATATACAAGAGATAGAATCCATTCAACCACAAAACTTTTTCAATTTTTGCATTTAATGTTCTAACACTTCTGCCTCTTCCTTTGCTTTCTGCAAAACTTAACTTCTTTTCACTTCTAATTTTATTATTTCTTCAACAGGGTGTGTACTCAGTTAGAGGAACAAAAATTCATGACTTTTTGGTGACCTTTTTTGATCACAAAATACCTTCGGGGGTGTATAGCCCAAAAGAGCAGTAAGACACTGTGAAAAAAAAAATTCCTCCGGTAACCGGTCGAATATTATATTGTACATCGGGCCTAGATATTATAATAACAAACACAAGTAAAAACTATTACTGTAATCATACCAACAAGAAAACTTAATTGTAATTAAAGATGTTTGAAGCTCCCAGAAGCTGAAGTCTCTCAACAAACATAAAAATCTAATATTGTTCAAATTTGTCACCTAATATTTAGTTTATACACAAAATCACAACATACAGGATTTACATCTGCCTCAGTCATTTCTACTCCAAGTCGATTTCAGTTTGAAGTGCTGAAGCCTCTTCTTCAGCTTGTTGGAGAAGTTTTCTTTTCTTTGCCTCGATTTTATTTACAGTTTCCAATGTTGTTTTTGATCTGTTAGCTTCTTCACTTTCTTTCTTCATTTCTTAAATTGCTTCCCTCCTTTTGGAACTTGCTCGCCTAGCTGCATGCAGTATCCCACTTGTAAATTCCACAATCTTTATGCAACCTACCGACTGAACCATTGAATATATGCTGCGTTGGGAGATTAGAGAATGCTCTTTCATATTTTCAACCAAACATTCCTTGTTTACTGAAAAACCTCTTTCAACATCACTGTTTCCATGGAACATTTTAAATATCATTGTACAAAATGACAGCAATGCCTTGCAAGCTTTTGCATTAATGAAGATGTTGAAGAGAAAAGAATCTAGTCTGGTTTCATTAAAATCAAATGTCTTCAGCTCTTCTTGAACAGAAGACTGCTCACAGATTTCAAGGTAGTTTTATCTTATATGTTCAGCTTCAATGTATGCAATATGGTTGTTTGAAGTGAGTTGTTCGAGTGCTATGTTAATTCGTTGTACTCTTAGAGTGCCAATAATCATTACTGCTGGTGAAAGGCATGAAGCACCTTTCACCATGCACTTTCGTAATGGAGACCTAGGCCCAGTCAGTTTTTGAAACATTTCCACTAAGAACTCACTGCAAATACATCAAGTTCTTTCACATTTTTACAAAATTTCTTCGCACCAAAGCCTATGTCTATGTCCAAAAAACTCAATAGATTGTCATTTTTGACATCAATTGTCAAGAGCTGTCCTGAGTTTTTCACATTGCTTATAACCTTTGCCTTAAGGACACGAGCAGCAATGCTTCATGGCCTTTGAATAAAGTTCGGCATGCACAAAGGGAAACATTGGATTGTCATTTTGAAATATTTTAAGATAGGGTTCCAATTCTCCTACTACTGACTATAAGAAAAAGAGTTTTACATCAAGAAGGTTATCTTTAAGGAAGTCTCTTACAAAACCAAAATTCTTTGTTTCAGGTGGTTTGGAACACACAAAAGCCACACATTTCTTTAAATGCGGAATCATTTTCAAGGATCTTTCAATTACTTTTGAGTTTTCCACGCATCTGATGGAACACATTTTAAGTGGAAAGAGGTCTGATCCACTTGAGAGGATGTAATCAGATCTTCGAGATGGACAATCACTAAACAGATAATGCAACGAATGCAGAAAATTATGAACTTGCAATTTACATTTATTATGAGCTGTCTTATAAGCCCCATGAACTGTATGAAGAGAGCATGTGCCAACATCAATAGGTTTCTTGTCTTCAGAGTTATCTCAATTTTTTCCCCCATCATTTGATTGAAGTTCTTAAGGAATTTTAAATTTACATTAGGTCCATCAACAGCAATTTGTAGAACATTCTTTAAAGGCAGTCCTAATTCTGACATACCTGAGGTAAAGGAATTAAGGAGGTCAGCTGCAGTAGAATGCCCTAAGAACACAGAGTTCAAGAATCGGGTCGAAACCACATTTAAACTTGAGTTCCAATAATGGACAATGATGTCCATTTGTCCTTTTTGGGCAATTCTATTGAGACTTTTGTCAAGTGAAACTGCAAAAAATTGCAATCTTCTTTAACTCCACCAAGAGTTTTTCTTGGAAGAAGGGGCCAAGACCAAAGGTTGTCAAATTGCCAAGTTTGTTTTTTTTGCATTTTGAACTTCTGTGCTATTACACTGTCAGGAAACATGATTGAGAAAAGATCACTGGAAATACATGAACCTCTGTTAGAAATATGAGTCATAACATTATTAATGGACCACAGAATTTCTGCTTTCAAGGTATCATCATTTCCACAAAATTTATTTAATTGTCCTCCAAGAGATGAGGAAGATGAAACAACTAATGTAGACGAAGCTGCAACCAAATATACATCATTTTCAGAAGTAGGCCTACTTGTGGAAGGTAATAATTCTTTTGCCGGTTCTGGCTGTTTACATCCAACTTTTTCAGAAGATATAAAGCTGAGCGTTTTTTGCTTACCTTGGAGTAGGGCAGAGGTTAGTTCCAAATGCTTCTTACCTTTTCCATAAATTTACACTCCATCCAACCCACTGTGGCTTATATCAAATTTTGATTTACAAAATGTACAATAAGCCTTATACTGGTCATCTTCAACAGGACGCAACCACTTTGAGTATTTATTTTCTTCAACAGTCAGCCAAAACTCTTTGAACGAACATTTACCAGGCATCTTTTTCAACAGATTAGCCTAAACTTCACACATAAAATCTTTGAATGCCCCCAAAAAAATTATGGATTTTTTTTCGCAACACACGATTAAAAAATAATTTAGGATTAATATTTTATGTGCCCATAAGACAACGTAAATCATTTTAAAAATTGGTAAATTTCAACTGTTTTGAATGAATGGTCTTTAAAATTAAATGTATTATGTCAAGGATCAAATATTAACACTAATAGTATTATTTTATATTTTAAAAAAAATACGCCATATTTCATTGCGAAAATGATTGCTATTTGCTGCCAACGTTAATTTGAAATTATAATATATATTTTACACAGCCTTCAAATTGCAGTTGGATCACTGAAAGCATAAAAAAATTGATAATTGCCACCAACATCTTGATCCAGATCCAAAACACAGATGAACGCACAGTTTGGGTAGAAAATGTCCTGGTATTTTCCCGTATTATCTACAAAACCTGAATTCCAATTCATTCACTCGAAAACCATTATTTGTAGACATACACACGGCATAATGCACTCACACACCCCACGAGACAAGTAGCACGCCACATTAAAATTAAATACAAAATGGCAAACGTTAACCTTGTCAACCTTGTCGTTGGAATCACAAACAAAACAATCAGGCAACTTCGGATTGGCGCCTGCCTTCACGTGTAGAGGATAGAGCTATCTTTGAAGCATTCGCGTTGTTACGACGTGTGGGAAATTAAAACTAAAATTATTTTCATGACTTTATGACCAAAATATTAAAAATTCGTGAATTTTTCGTGACCCACTAGACAGACACCCTGTTGATCCATTTATTGGATGTTTTTGTTAATCTGAATATTAAAAAATGTAGCATTAATTAACCTAGGAAAAAATATATTTTGAAAGTACTAAATGTTTCTATTAAAGAGAAATGATAAAATTGGTTTAGTCTAATTTGGGGGTTTTCTGACAATTTAAAAATTACTCTTTACATTTACAAGAATGATTTTAATTTAATAATAAAGAAAATTGATAGAATTAAAGAAAAAGGAAAAATAAACTACTAAGAATAAATTTGATGAAGAAAGTCCACCTAAGGAAAGTGGAAAAATGTGGGAAGAATCCAATGCACAAAGATGACATATTCTTCCTTTCTTCTGTCTTCTATAGTAGAAGTAGTATAACACACATTTTAACACAAATAAAATAATATTTCTGGACTGTTGCCTTTATCAAACACAAAGAAGAAGAGAGTACAAATAACACAAGCAATGGATTACTCCATTTTGAATTTTAAAAGAAACTGCTAGAAACACATTGTGCCAACTGTTTTTGGGAGAAAAGATAAATTCCTTGGCTGTGGTTAATATTTATAGAAAATGATGATGAAAGTCCACCTAGGGAAAGTGGAAAAATGTGGGAAGAATCCAATGCACAAAGGTGACATATTCTTCCTTTCTTCTGTCTTCTATAGTAGAAGTAGTATAACACACATTTTAACACAAATAAAATAATATTTCTGGACTGTTGCCTTTATCAAACACAAAGAAGAAGAGAGTACAAATAACACAAGCAATGGATTACTCCATTTTGAATTTTAAAAGAAACTGCTAGAAACACATTGTGCCAACTGTTTTTGGGAGAAAAGATAAATTCCTTGGCTGTGGTTAATATTTATAGAAAATGATGATGATGATGATATATAAGAAAATAATGATAATAATAAAAATGATATTTTTAAAAATAGTAATAATAATAATGCTAACCCTTTTGCACTCGGCATATTTTCACTAAACTAAGCCAAAACACTTATGCAAATTTTCACATATTTAATGCAAATTTTCACATATTTACCGGTAAACATTTTAAATTTTCTCATAAAAAAGATTTTTAGTTTATATAGATGAAAAAAAATCACACTTATACTATACAGATTGTAGATTTATAAAAATAATATTACATAAATTATTAGACTACCGTTATTTTGTAAAAAAAAAAAAATCAAAATTTTTCAAAATCTTAAAAATTAAATTAAAATTTCTAATTCAGAACAAAAAATTAATTATCATTTCTCTTCTTCCTTATTTATCAGTCATCCTGCAAGAAAGAATTTATTTCTGTAAAATTTGATACTAGTTTGGTGTTTGTAACTTATTCTGATTCTGAACTACATAACTTTTTGGAGGAGGAAGAAGTTGCTTAGGTGACGGAATCTCCCTGTAGTCTTCATCATCCATACCATTCTCATAACTGTAAGACATGTTATGAAGAGCTGGATTCCTAAGATCTGGCACATTATCATCATCACTAGTGATGTCAGAATCACTTTAATATATAGAGTCACTGTCACTGTCAATAGTATCTAAATAGTCTAAAATGTCAGTCATTTAGACTAGAGCTTGGACCGGCCATTGCCTAGCTAGAATATTTCAACTAAACAACACTTATAAATAATAAACTTTGAATAAAACAACGAGAATATAATAAATAATATATAAAAAGAAAACAAGTAAGAAAAATAATAGAAGCAAATATATTTATATAAAAAGGAATAAGGAAAAAACTATGAACTAGAAACATATTTACACCACAATGTAAACAATGAGCATAACATATTTCAACTGTTCAAAATAATTAGTTTTTCTAAGACCAATGGTGCTATCTGTTGGAAAAATTATGAAATAAACCTAAATATTTATAATACCGCGTGTAATGCCACCTAGTTGATAAAAATAAACTTACACAGCCAGATTTAGCTGGAGCCGATAGATTGGCCGAGCGAGTGTTTTAGCAGTACCATGGCGCGCCAAAAATTCGGCGCGCTGAGTGTTTGAGGGTTAATTTGAAAAATAATATTATAGATATAAACTATCTTCTGTTGAGGCCTGGTGGTAATCCATTGGTGGGCCAGTTCCCACTGTATAAATTGAGAACTGTTGCACTGTTTGGGAAATGCTCTTAATATTTTGGTGGTGTAGCAGGTTTCAAAGTCCTGGTTGTGGGTACCAGCGTGGATGGGTACAGGCTTGTCCGGATCTTTGTGGTTTGTGTCAAAGCGATGATTGTTCATTCGCTGTCTGAGAGAACCTGAAGTGAGGCCTATATATTCTGTATTCTGCATCACATGATTTGCACTGTAGTTGATATATAAAGTAATTGGTTTTGCAATTGTAATAACCAGGGATTTTGTATTCCAATTTGGTTACTTTGCTGTTGAAGGATGTAGCTGGTAGGTGGATTCCACATGTGCTGCAACGGGTGCTATCGCAGGGGTATGAACCTTTGGTAGTCGGTTTTTCTTCTCTGATTCTCTTGGGGTAAGGAAGTTTGGGATGGACTAGAATATTGTGGTGATTGGGTGGCCATTTGAAAGTGACTCTTTGGGGTGAACTTGAACATAACCCCAAAAGTCTTCTGTATAAAATATCCTGTCTGCCATCCCTCCAGCAATAAAACAGCATTTCACTCTCCTTAACACAATATATTCCAGATAACTCACTATAACCCTATTCAATCAGTATAAGAACCTAGCACTGTAACACTCAATACAAATTTCCTCCTTTTCCAAAATAGTTTTTCTATCCTCATCTCATCCAACTTGTGAACAGTATTCTACAAACAGCAGTAGAGATTCAAGCAAAAAAAGCCAATGACCATCCCCGAAGACTTTCTAAACTTTGTATCCTCGCACTCAAACACACTTAAAACTATGCCACTTCCACGCACCTGAGATAAGCAGACCCAAATCCAGTAATCCTCCTTTGATTGCTGCCAAGCCCTCCCCCGCCCAACAAGACTAATTGTACACTTAACATTCCCTCAAAAATAATGAACTTGTAGAGGGATGGATCTATGGTTTTGTCAGGGCTGGTAGTGTAGGATTTGTTCTGGAAGAAATGTTTCAATCTTAGAGTGCGAATATAGGAAAGGACATCCAGAACTAGGGCAAAGTGATCAAATTGGGAGTGAGGTGAAAAGGAGAGGCCCTTCTACAGAACATTCATTTAGTGTTTTGAGAGATTGTATTTTGATAGGTTCTGGATGGAACTGCTGATTGGACCATTGGTGGATGTAGTGCCAGTTATGTTATTATTGACGGGCTTATTGGAGGGCATTATCTCTGAGAGATTGTGCTTTGATAGGTTCAGAATGGAACTGTTGTCTGGACCAATGGTGGATATAATGTTGGTTTTGTTGTTGTTGATTTAATAGAGGGTGTGATCTAAATTATTTGTTAGGGAATGTTAAGTGTACAATTAGTCTTGTTGGGCGCGGGAGGGCTTGGCAGCAATCAAAGGAGGATTACTGGATTTGGGTCTGCTTATCTCAGGTGCTGGAAGTGGCATAGTTTTAAGTGGGTTTGAGTGTGAGGATACAAAGCCACCTTCAGACTGGGACCCCCGCCACTACCCCCAGAACACCCTCTGGAACAGTTCATCACTTACCTGCTTTCCAATATTGCCGATCCACTCTTCCCGAAGACACTACCTTTGAAACAGAACCTCAACACCAACTAACAAAAAGTTATCAAAGCACTCAAAAACAACATTGATATATCATCCTACCAGCTGACAAGGGCTCCCCCACAGTCATCTTGAACCGTATCAACTACATCACAGAGGCACAAAGTCATCTATTAAACCACTCCATCTACAGATTACTCACAAAAGACCCAACTGAAGATCACAACGTGCAAATTAAAGAGTTCCTACAACGTGAAGGTCCCTGGCAGAATCTCACTACCAAATAAATTTAACTTCTCTTTCCACAAAAACCTCAAAATCCCACACTGTATCTCCTCCCTAAAATCCACACACAGATTAGACCTCCGCCTGACCGTCCGATTGTATCTGGTTGTGGCTCTCCAACTGAGGGAATTTCATTTCTGGTTGATTCACACCTACAACCCTTTGTAAAACAACTTCCCTCATTCATACAGGATACAAATCAATTCTTAGACAAAATTCATAAAATCAAAAATCTTCCATCAAACTGTTTTCTGGTCACTATTGATGTCAGAGCACTCTACACCAACATCCCTCATGTGCATGGAATGTCAGCAATGGAGCATTTCTTAGAGCACAGACCTCCTGTGTCCAAACCTACCACTTCTTTTCTGGTGGAGCTGGCTAGGATGATCCTTCAATTTAACAACTTTCATTTTCTAGACAAAAACTACCTACAGATAAAGGGCAAAGCTATTGGTACACACATGGCTCTTTAATATGCAAATCTTTATATGGGACTACTAGAGAACGCTTTCTACATTCTCAGCCCATCAAACCTTATTTATGGCTTCGCTACATCGACAATTTCATGATCTGGCCTAACTCCAAAGAATCCTTGGACGTCTTTCTAGATAATCTCAACAATTGCAACCCCTTAAACTTCACCAACAATAAATCACATCATAGTCTTACCTTCCTTGATGTGGATCTGTTCCTTGAAAACAACCAAATTCGTACCACTGTACATATAAAACCCATCAATCACCAACAATATCTCTACTACCATAGCAACCATCCTTCATACACAAAAAGGTCTCTACCATTCAGCCTTGCCACACGAGCCAAACAGATATGTTCAGAACCAGACAATTTAATTGAATATTGTAAACAACTCTCCACGGCTTTCTAAAGTAGAGGTTACACCAAGCCTCTAATAGACAACCAAATCTCCAGAGCACTCTCCAGGGATGATTAAGACCCTCAAAAAAAAAACCATTATCATCCTGGTCTACAACGTATCAACATCATCCTTAAAAGTGGTTACAAATTCGTAACCAGTTCTACCTAGACCAAAAACCTTCTTAGTTCACCCCCAAGAGTCACTTTCAAACGGCCACCCAATCTCCACCATCTTCTAGTCCATCCTAAGCTTCCTGACCCCAAGAGAATCCGAGAAGAAAAACCGACTACCAAAGGTTCATACGCCTGTGGTAGCATCCGTTGCAGCACATGTGGAATCCACCTACCAGCTACATCCTTCAAAAGCAAAGTAACCAAATTGGAATACAAAATCCCTGATTATTACAATTGCAAAACCAATAACTTGATATATCAACTACAGTGCAAATCATGTGATGCAGAATATATAGGCCTAACTACAAGTTCTCTCAGACAGCGAATGAACAATCATCGTTTTGACACAAACCACAAAGATCCGGACAAGCCTGTACCCATCCACGCCGATACCCACAACCAGGACTTTCAAACCTGCTACACCACCAAAATATTAAGAGCATTTCCCAAACAGTGCAACAGTTCTCAACATAGGCAGTGGGAACTGGCCCACCAATGGATTACCAAATCAAGATTACCACCAGGCCTCAACAGAATATTATTTTTCAAATTAACATTATTATTTTTTTTTTTTTAAATATAATTTTTATCATCATCATCATCATCATCATCATCATCATCATCATCATCAGTTTTCTATAAATATTAACCACAGCCAAGGAATTTATCTTTACTCCCAAAAAAGTTGGCAGAATGTGTTTCTAACAGTTCCATTCAATATTCAAAATGGAGTAATCCATTGTTTGTGTTATTTGTACTCTCTTCTTCTTTGTGTTTGATAAAGGCAATAGGTGACCTGGTGGTCTAGGGGTAAGGTGTCAGACTTCTATGCTGGCGGCCGGTGTTCAATCCTCGGTCCCGGCAAAGATTTATCTGATTACCAAACCCTTCCTTCACCTCTGACAAGACATCTTGTGAATGTGAGGAATGCCAGGTCTCCACCGTGGTTCGGATTCCACGTTAAACTGTAGGTCCTTCATTTCATCTCACAATCACCCTACCATTACACATTAGCGTAAGTGTGTATAACCCGAACGGGTAGTAAGACGCGGTGCTAATAATAATAATAATAATAATAATAATAATGATAAAGGCAACAATGCCAAAATATTATTATAGTTGTGTTAAAATGTGTGTGTGACTACTTCTACTATAGAAGACAGAAGAAAGGAAGATGTCACCTTTGTGCATTGGATTCTTCCCACATTTTTCCTCTTTCCCTAGGTGGGCTTTCTGCATCAAATTTATTTTTAGTAGTTTATTTTTCACTTTTCTTTAGTTTTATCAATTTCTATTATTATAAAATTATCTAGCCATTGGACCACCTCATTTTTAAACAAGAATAATATTAAGCTAAACATCTGAAGGAGGATAGAAGGGCAAGGCCTACACACTTACCTGAAAGTTGTAGGCTTCAAAGTTCACAATTAAAACACATAATTATGGAATTTTCAGGATACATCAGTCATCATCTGCTGACGAAAGGGACTAATGTACCCCAGAAATTACTTAGTTGCATTTTGTGTGTTTTAGTTATAAGCTATGAGGCCTACAATTTTCTGATAAGTGTGTAGGCCTTGCCCCTCTATCCTTGTAATGTTTAACTTCATATAATCAATTAGATCAATTTTTCCTTAATTTGGAAGGATTATAAATTTGAAATATTTTTAAATTAACTGTGATAGAAAAATTAATTGTATGTATGAATATAATACTAAAAGAATTTGTGTGCATGGACTGACTTAAGATAAATAATTTATATTGTCATGTGTGATCAAGAGAGAGTAATTTTATATAACATTTAAATAAATAAAAAATTAAATTGTTTAAATTAATTATGTGTATTGAAATTTAGAAAAATATGTCAATACAAAATATTAGTATGTTAAACTACATATTTGCGATGAAATCAAAAATATACTGTTTAAACCCTTTGTTCTTTACTTGAATTTATTTTGACTATGTCTCACACATAGAAATACTTACTTAAGAGTGGCCAAAGAAGCTTTTCTCTTAGTTGAATATACTAGAATAAATCCATGCACAAGCTCCTCTCGAAATGCATTTGCACCATGGAATGATGAGATAATCACTTCTACTTTCCTTTTGGAATCACCCAAAAATGTTTCAAGGATAATACTACGATCACCACTTAAAAAGCAACATTGGTGACTGAGTAAAGGACCTAAGATATTTTCAACAGAATATGGATCGCCACAGAACATACACATTATTATCCTGGAACAAAACAAAAAAGAAACAGTAAAAATTAATTACTATGCTATATAAAATCAATTTAGAACAAGTGAACTTTTGTTTAACTGTTTTCTAATATCTTAGATTTACTTATTAAATTTAGTCAATTACTTTTAATTACCACTAAAATGTATAAATAGGCGAAGAAAATATAACACACATTATAAATAATATAATATTTTATAAGTTGTTGTCTAATAAAGTTATGCAGGGGTGAAAAAAAGGGTGTGAAAACTTTAAGATCTTGCAGTTCCCGATAAAATTATTAAGGAACTCTTATTAAGCCTAGGTCTGCTAACCACAACATACACAGAAATAGGGGCAATTTTGTTTTTAGGTAATAAAATAAATGAGATTTGGAATCTACATGGAACAAATGTATTTACCTTATCACAATAAAAGGTGTTATACATGTTTTCCTTCTATTTCCACACATATTTCTTATCTTAGAATAAGACTGCTGCAAGCTCTTTAAACAATTGCTGGCTATATTTGAATCATCTAACAATCATTTTAAACTTGCTGTTCTAAGTCTGATAAATCATCTATTGAAGGCATACAGCTAACTCATAGTATTTCCATGAAATAAAGTCAATAGGGTTAAGGTCAGGGTAAAGGGGGGTGGGAGGGGTGGGCATTTTAACTGGATGTGATGAACAGGTTGAGGAAGTCGTGTCATACAGGTCTCTCTCCCACCCTGACCCCTATCTTCTGGACTTTATTGCATTGGGATACTTAAAAGATTAAAGTATATTCCTTCAATAAATTACTTATCACACTTTTACCATGGGATGACGTTTGGGTTATGCGCACTTACGCTAATGTGTAATGGTAGGGTGATTGTGAGATGAAATGAAGGACCTACAGTTTAACGTGGAGTCCGAACCACGGGGGAGGACTGGCATTCCCCACATTCACAAGATGTCTTGTCAGAGGTGAAGGAAGGGTTTGGTAATCAGATAAATCATTCAAGTATTTATTTAACCTGCAAATTTTAAATTTTTCATATAATTATTTCCTTTAGATATCGGCCTCCTCTCTTTTAGTCTATTGTGGTCGTAACTAAATAGTGTGTGAGAGTGGGGTGGTACAAGGTCTCTGGTAGACCCACCTAGCGGGAAAACTCTCTACTACGGCTAAGAACGGCCATACACTTTCAATCCGGTTTCTTTTGGGCCCCTACTCATATGCATTATATTATATAATCATTGACTGATATATATAAAAATGTATGATGAAATTGAATGAGCCAATATCTGTTTATAAGATATTTTAAAGTGTGATTATGATTTAAAGCTTAGGAATTTTATAATCAAAGTTTGAATACATATAATTTGGGAGTTTACATTCAAACATATTACAATATTTCAATTAATATGAACAGCCCCTTTATATATATTGTTTAGAGTTTTTTTTTAAACCATGTTGTATTTTTTTATTGCTTTCTGTTCACATTAAATGCTTATATGGTAATTACTCTAATTGGTTGGTATGAGGAAGAAGGCATTTAATAGAAAATATACCCTCAATAGCATGGAGAGTGGGAAACAATTTAGGAAAAAGATACCCTCATTAGCATGGAGAGTGGGAAACAATTTAGGAAAAAAACACCCTCAGAAGGCTCAACCATGATCGAACCCCTATATCCCTGTCATTAGCAGGCCAGTCTAACTTGAAAGTGACGCCTTAGACCATTTGACCACTGAAGTAGGTTAAAACATTTATTGAGCTCTATATTTTTTTACTACTCAAACATAATGAGTCTTAGTAGTCAGTTTTTAAAAAGTGCGAAGTTAATCAATAAGTGTTTGTAATAAAACAAGTTATTGAGAGTTTGAGTAGCTGTATCGATTGCTATGTCTTGAGGCCAATAAATATGTCTTTAGAAACATTGCTATCCAATCAGTGTTGTATATTTCAAGTTGCAAGTATTGATAGAAGTTTTGTTATAGTCAACGTCTTGGAGGTGTTATTTTTGTTCACTTTATTTATTAATACAGGGTGGCAACTTAAACTTTAGAATGAAATATGATCATGAAATCAAGGTTTGCTAGAGGGCGGGGGGAGAGGGGGAGATTTTTTTAGAAGGCTTCCTTTTTAGTCGTTGTTGGAACTTTGAATAAATTATTCTAAATGAAAATATGTTGTAAAAGGTGTGTTGAGCAGGTCACCAAGTTTTATTACTTACACAAGTATTGTTAATAAGTATTTTTACTGTCCGACACCTCAGCTCAAGCTCAGTGCTGTCTAATGAGCTAAAGGGCACGGGTTCCATCCCTGTCATGACCGAAAAAAATTATCATTGGTGAAATGTGGGTATTTCCTTTCGCTGTGTTAAATTATTTACTGAAGACTGGATGTTGTGTCTATTCTAGTTCTAAGTTAATCTCTAAGTCATGTGCACTTTAAGGTCTGAACCGGAAAGAAATTATTCCACTCATGTTGTGTGCTCAGCCACTATTTGAATGTAAGCCAGTTAAACGGTAATATATACACACACAAATGTGCTGTACTAAGTTGTGGCAGAGACTTATTTAGTAGGGAGTGAAAAGTTTAAAAAAAGCAACTACCCACTGCAAAAGGGAGCCGGGAACAACACCCTGGAAAGACTTAACGTATTATGAATGTACTTAGAAGATATTTTAAGAGGTCCTCCTTGTCTGGAAACATTGAGAAATTAAACTGCTCCCAAAGATATTTGCAATGGTATACCTGATCCTTTTTTTCTTTTAACTTGAATACACAGACTATATTTAGGGATATACTTATTTGATTTTTTTAAGGTGAAGGTTAAATGCTTCTATTATATATTTTAATTGGTTTTCCCCTGGTTATTATTCAAAATTTGTCCCCCTAAAAGCTATTTAAAGTAGTATTTGTCTTTAACTCCAGAACCGACAGCAAAATTTATAAAATTAATTTTTTTTTTGTTTCATCATGCACAAAATTCAAACATAATTCCCGGTTTTATTTATAGGTGGTGTCCACCCTTTATTAATAAATGTTTTACACTATTTTTGTAATAAAATTACTGCTAACCTGGATTGGTGCTTATTCCTCTGGAATGAAGAACGACTGTTTTTTCCCAAATATTGATTTAATATATGTTAAAAATGACAACTGGACACAGAAATGAATAATTCATGTGTCATAGTGTAATTTTACAACATATAATTGTATTAATTCTTTAAAAATAAAGAATTAAATATTTATTATAATATTTGACAACAAATGTGTATAACAATTTATTATAAATACAAATAATTGTCTGATATGACGTTTACAAAATTAATACAAATTTTTTTTCAATCTAGTTGTATGCAGTAATGGATTCAAAAAATGAATACAAATTCTTAAGTTTGTTTGATATAAAATTTATACTGTCATATGTAAGAGGATGTTTATGACCATGGGCTTATTTTTTTAACTAATTTATACAGTCCTTTTAATGTTACTTTTTTTTTATGGTCAGATATGAGTTGTTTGGGGCAATAACACAAATTAACACAGCAAAGGGATAGGAAACCATCACAAATAGATCACCTATAGAAAGCAGTTCCTAATGCACCTGGACAAAATATAGATATCAACCTCATTTTCAGAAATACAGCAAGCATTACATATTATATTTCGTAGCTACAACAGTACCTCGATCTTTGGACAGGTTAGGAACCAGGACCAACAAAAAGTCAAAAATCGACCAAACTTGTGTCATAGTTTTTATCTAGTTTTTAAATGCATAAGGGATGCCAAAAAAAAGATATATGGCACCTGCATATGCGTGCCACCTAATGTTTACGTAAATATAGAAATCAAATTAAGACAGTTAAAAAAAAAGTACATACCAAATGACTTATGATTAAAGACTGGACAATGAAAGTAACAAGATAGCACAAGGTTGAGACAAGTGCAACAAAATAGTGAAGAGTGATGCAATTTGAAAACATGTTTATTACTGGAACCCGAAGAAAGAACAAAGTGACGTAAAGTGATATAACTCAAAGTGGTACGAGTCAAGGTATTTCTGTGCCAGTGGGTTTTATGAATACAATTATATAGCGTGATCAAATTTAGGACACAGACACATCTATCAACAGACTCACAAATTTGTTTGTTTGATCTTATTTGGAAATTACTTGTGGAGTAAGGATGTTTTGAGGTAAAAAAATATAACATTTTTGGGGTCATTTTACACCGTAAAACACAATACGTTTATTAAACTGTTGGGAGGAAGAGAGGACTAAATTTTTAAACCAAGTGCACATAATATTTAAACGTAGAAAAATCCAACATTTCAAATAGGAATTATCAGAAGTCATAGGATGGCTTATAAATAAATTCCTAGTCTTAAACTGGATTCTGTACTTTGAGCTTCCATATTCCAGGTATGGTAAAATGGAAGGTTCATGACCCAAAGTTTATGCAAAGACCAACTAATCGAGTAGCAGTTAAGTTGTGTTTGGTACTTTATCAGAAAATGTCGCTCAAAACATATGCTTTGTATGATTTAGAGATTCTATAGGAAAAGGTTATTTTACTAATAGACATGTTTTTAAAGTCATTGTTTAGTTTGTGTTATTAATTGTACAGTCAACTATCAATTCTAATACTTCGGGAATAGTGTCCCTCTCAAAGTAATGACTATTTTATGGAAACGTGAAAAATTGGGGAAAAAAAGTTTGAAAACAAATCAGTCAAAAAATACGTTTGTTGCACTTATTTTGGTCGATGTCTTGCAATTCTCTTCACGAGTACTTTACTATTCACAACTGGGTCGGATCTAAAAAAAAAAAAAAAAGGCACCACACCCCACTATCAGTGACATCCAATAGCACTTGAATCTGTCCACCCCCTCCCCCAAGCACAACATTTTCCCACACGTGACTGCCACTACATCATGCGCCAGGCATGGCTAGCCATTATTATTGTTTTTTATTTTGATTGGGTTATGTTTTTGGTTTGATTTTGTGAACCATTTTTGACACAAGGTTTTTTTTATTCAATCCAAGCTAGTGATTTTGACAAAATGAGTGGAAAGAGGACCTTCTTGGAGAACACGAAGAAGTACGATATCATCTAGGAAGGGGATGAGAAAACAAATATGAAGATGTAGAGTGCACAGGAGCATGGCATCCTAAATTTGATGCTTTTAAAGATTCTCATAGTGAGAGAAGGAAAATAGAATGCAGTCCAGAAGAAAGGCCACAAAATAAAGGTCAAATATTTAAAGGGCATGATACAAATGTATATAGAGCGAGATATGGTGCAGCCAGCATAGCACATGTGGCTACAAACAAACCAATGATGCAGAGTAAGGCAGACGAATTTGCCCTGAAGTTGAGTATAAAGAACTAAGTGTTCAAGAGGGTGGCTAGAGCGTTTCAAAGTGTCACAAAATATCCAACCACAAGGTCATCGATGAAAGCACATCAGTAGTCCTAAAACAAGTGAATTAGTGGATTACCTTGCTCCAAATTATCCTTAGCCACTACCAACGTTTAGATGTATACAACGCCAACGAGCTGGGGATGTTCTAACATCTCATGTCAGATCACACGCTTGCGGTAAAAAGGGGATAGGAGCAAGGAGCACCTCATTGTCCTCCTGTTCTGCAATGTGGACAGCAGTGATAAGGTGAAGGCCCTTTTGATAGATTTCAAAAAAACCTGGGGTTTCAAGGACAACGTCCTGTCTTGTGACTATGGTTTTAAAAACATTGCATGGATGAACACAGGAGTGTTCACGAGATGGCTTCAAGGCTTCAGCTCAAAGATCGACACCATAAACAGGGAGGTTGTGCTCTTCTTCTATAATTGCCCCACATATCCTGCTCTCAACAAACTCAGGAAGATCAAGCTGGTGTTTTCCCAAGAACACTGCCGGCATGTTTTAGCTCCTGGACCATGGTCTAATCCAGAAGATGAAAGTGAAACTTCTTGAGATGCTTATGGAGAGTATGGTGTGGAAACTCAAAATGGGTAAGGATATCAAGAAGTGGGCACGGGTTCAGGGCCATGGTAGGAATTGTCGCCAGTTTGAGGGCCGTGAGACACAGGGGGAGCAACCCAAATAAACCTCTCAATACTTGAATTTTCAAAATAACTTACCAATCATTTGCGGTGGTGTTGATTATACAAAAAATAAATCCCATTCTAATTACAATTTACATCATAAATCATATATTGTGAGATTGTAACACCGGGTATCCACTGTATCAAAGCATATTAGGAAAATTGTGTTCATGTGTGCATAGAAAATGAATTAATCCAATTGATTTATAAATAATTTTTTTAATTGAGGAAAAAACCAGATTTTATGTGGTTAAGAAAAATATTAATCCACCATCTGTTTATAATATGAAATCATTGACTGACATCCACTAATTTTAATCAGTTTAATTATTATTATTAGCACCACGTCTTAATACCCATTCGGGTTATACACACTTACGCTAATGTGTAATGGTAGGTTATTGTGAGATGAAATGGAGGACCTACAGTTTAACGTGGAATCCGAACCACGGTGGAGGCCTGGCATTCCCCACATTCGCAAGTTGTAATTAATACACGCCTTGTCAGAGGTGAAGGAAGGGTTTGGTAATCAGATAAATCTGTGCCGGGACTGAGGATTGAACCCCGGACCCCAGCTCATAAGTCAGACACCTTACCCCTAGACCACCAGATCACCTGGTTTTGTTCTTAAATTGATCAATTTTATAGAAACTTTTAATTACTTGGAAAATGGCAAGAGATGGTTAGGAATAAGAAATATTTTACACAAATTTTAAAATTATTTGTTTTGAATTGTTTTCTTAAAGAAAATTACTAAATAGCCATATGTTTACTCTATAATTAAAATAAAGCAGTGATGATTAATAAAACTACTAAAATCCTTTATTAATTGTAGTTTATAGTCTAGCTTTACCTTATATCTGGCTGTGATGAATCCATGACAGATTGATAGACATTAAGAAAACCTGCTCTGTGATGAATGCTTTGAATAAGTTGACCAAGTGCTTCAGCTATTAATGAAGCATTAAACCGTTTGCCTGTTGAATTTTCTTTTGTTGACACATCGATGAAAGGACACTGTAGGCTAAGAGAAATCAAAACATTAATAAAAATAACTTCTGAACATTATATCATAAAATAAACAAAATAATCTAGAATATATGATTTTTTTTTTAAATCTCTGTCTCTTACTTAATGTTCAGGTTACATGCATCACATTTATTTACTATTTTGGTTGATATTGATTTAAATTCTAAAATTCACTACTCTTTGAGGATCTGAATAAAAATGTATGTTAAATATTTCCAGGCGAAATAGAGTTTTGCATGTGTGCTAAACTACAAATTTAAATAATGTTAATCAAGAGGGGAGTGAAATAAAACTTAAGTGGGCAATTTATTTCCAGAGGGGGAGAGGTATTGACAAGCGCTCTTCCCCATTTAAGGTATTTTAAACAAAGAACATTTTAGAGATATACACTTTTTTTTTTTGCCTGCTATTAATAATTGAATATAAAATACCACTTTCAAGAGCAGTTTTCACATTAAAATTATTCCCATTAAAAATGTAATATAACTAACTTATTGATTTGTACTATTCAATATTGATTCAAAAATTTATTGTATTGATCAAAAAAGTTTTTCACACAATCTCAACTATATTATTATGTTAATGGTGAAAAAACAGTATAGGGGTAAGGTGTCAGACTTCTGTGTTAGGGGTCCGGGGTTCAATCCTCTGTCCTGGCACAGAATTATCAGATTGCCAAACCCTTCCTTCAACTCTGATGAGACATGTATTAATCGCAGCTTATGAATGTATGGAATGCCAGGCCTCCACCGTGGTTCGGACCACACATTAAACTGTAGGTCCCCCATTTTGTCTCACAATCGCCCTACCATTACACCAAAGCCTAATTTTATTATTTACACTACGTTTAAGAATGTCTAAATTTTTATAAGTCTTATATTATTAGTTGAAAGATATAAAATAATAATCTAAATTATTCTAAAGCATCATTTTTATAATTTCTTGTTTCCATCTCGATTCCAAAACTTTTACTCATTTCTTGTTTTATTCCCGTCTATTCATAGTGTCAAGTCATTGGAGCTGAAGAAATATTTTTAGAAATTTGATATCAATACTAAGACAAATCATAATATTAATAGAATACAACTTTAATGATGTCAACTTGGGATGAGCCCCCGAATCCTTGAATCCTTCAAATCTTTAAGAATATTTGAGAGTCGAAGATCCAATAAATTTTTGTATTAGAGACTCAGAGTATTATTTTAGTTTTTATTTTTTCAAGTGAAATTGATTTTATAAATCTAATACTACTTATTGGTGGTTCAGTACCAACATAAGAAACTAAACAACCAGGCCCCACAACATTAAATTTAACACTTAGCTGAGTGTATTAAAGTTATAATGAATGTATTATACGTCAAGAAATAGATATTATCTCTTATAATTTATGAAAGTATGGTACAAATTAGATAATTTATAAATGAACTATTGTGTGTAATTGATATTTTGATTAACCCTTACAAGGATGTAGCATAATTTGATATTAACTATTTACTTTTACAAAGAGTGCTGTATTAGGAGTCAAATAGGTCAAAACTGATAACATGACCAAATACACTATTAATTAACCACTTATTAAAATGAAAAGAACAATAAAACTATTATAAAAATAACAAAAGAGTTATAAAATTAAATATAATATGTAATATCAGTCGAATAGTAATGAACTAATAACATTACATAATATAGTATTAATTACAAGTATTTTAAAATGAAAGTAAAATTAAGCAATTATTAGAGTTACAAACTAGTTATGAAAGAAGTTTAACTTTGGGACAATTTAAAACAACAATTTAAAATTAGTTATACAAAATTGTTGAATGGTTTGAATTGTAACATTACAGTGTTCAAAAAGTTTTCATAAAGGATTAATTTTGTTTGATAATCATCTAAGTCTTATCAGATGTTTTGGTCCCTGTACTCCTTTCAGTGTTCCAGTATGTGCTGGGAATCATTGTAACGTAATTCAGCCGACATGTTTTGGTACTAGAAACAATCTATACTTATAAAATAACATGTCCTGACTGACTGACTGACTGACTGATTCATCATCGCCGAGCGCAAAATATCAAGGCTACAAGCATGAAATTCGGACTGTATATTCATTTTGTTATGTAGGCACCCACTAAGAAAGGATTTTAGAAAATTCCACCCCAAAGGGGTCAAAATAGGGGATGATAATATTGTATGATAAAATGTATGAAAGTCCGTCATTTTGAAAGTTACATAAACAAAATTTTGTATTTCAGTTATTGACGTAAAACAAATAAATACGTGTTTCAGGAATTTTGGAAATTTTATTTAATAAGAGATGAAAAAGGGGGTGAAAGTTTGTAGCGGACTTGCATTATTTTTGATCTGAGGTCAAGTTATGGTCATCAACGTAACGTAATATTTTAAATTAATCTGTAAATACATATGTATATTTTCGTATTTGTATATAATCAACTTCCACGCGAGCAAAGCCGCGGGCAACAGCTATCTAGTGTAATATATTTATGGAACTGAAATTAAAATTTAAGACTTGCTAAAGAATTAAGGTTTAAACAAATGTAAAAATTAGGTGAAAAGAGGAATGGAATCCATAGAAAAAAATAAACAAAGAAGCAACATTAAAAAAAACTTACATTGTGTGGGTGATAAAAAAACAATGTGTTGCTACAACTTGTATATGTTGACTGTCTGGTGTAGTGTTTATAAAAGTTACAACGTTCTAAATCAAGAAAAAACTGGACACTATATTGGATCAATTCGTATCCCACCACTACTACAGAAGTGATATTGAAAGCTTACCAATGCCCCACTTTCTTCTGTGTATGTCCCGAGCTCTCCCTCTCTCCCAGCAACGACTGACCATCACACACTTGTTGATTAAACTGGAGGCGCGAGGCTTACTTCAAACTTCAGGTATTCGCAGAGGATGCCGGGAAGAAAAATGTGTGACGTATACACCGCTAAAATGTTGCGCATGACATGAAAGTAACTGTTCTGGAATATTCCAGATGCTGTTCGTTACATGTTTCCCATACTTGATTACCCCTTCCTCTCGTTTGTTGTTTATCCATCTCTTATGTGTGACCTCTACCACACCCTCCCCTTTTTGAGTCACAGATTAACAAATAAATACTGACAGTAGATGTGGTCAAGCCACTCTTGGCAGAATAATCACCTGGGACACATCTAGGTGTCAAATATAAAATGTGAGCTTCAGAATTATTTTTCGGACATTATAATGCAAAATTTCTTTTCCGCTATTTATTATGGATTTAACTCCCAAACATGTTGCTACATAATTTTTTTATTTTGCTTAAAATTCTATTATATAATCGTCTAGTTTTGACAAATATTTAAGATATTTAAATTTAAAGTTTATTAACTTGTTCAAATCTTTGATATTATGAAGTTACGTAGACTTGACAAATATTTAAGGGAGAACCCACATACATTTTATTTTGTTTAAATTCACTATGCTTCGTGCTTGTAGAGAACTTCAATTCCATTTCCCCCTCTGTTAATTCGCTTGTGTACACCTAGACATTTCATCACCTGAAGAGTTGACCGCCTGGCAGGTATAAATTCTTTTCAAAAATATATCCAGAGACAAAGAAAGAAGAGGGTCAGTTTCTTCTTTTTTTCTCAGCTAATGTTTGGAAGGCCGGGTTTGGGTTCTATTTCAAAATTATACATAACTGTAGTAGTTTTCATTCAACAATCTTTAAGAGTGTACACATGTATAATATAGTATATTATTAATTATCAATAATAATATATTATATTTGTGTTTCTAATTAAGGTGTAGGCCTAAAACCTTATTATTCTGCATTAATTAATACAATAACTAATTCTAATTGAAAGTTAATTGTTAAAATAAAAGGTCCAATAAATTAAAATGTGGGTAAATCTTTTAAATTGTTTTAATAATAATTCATAATAGACCAAATTAAAACTACTTTGGTTAAAAACAATTTATTTTTACATTAACATTATATAAAAGGATTTTACTTATAATAATTTAAAATTAAGAATGATTGTTTATTGGAAATGCACCAACATTCTTCTGACGAGGATGTAAAAAAATAAATGTGAAAACCACCCCACCAATGCTTTTGGCCAGGTATACTCTAATTCTTGTAGGAAGAACACTTTTAGAAAATACAAATAAATACATTAAAAAAAATGGTGGTCATAGTTGATGGCATTTTACTTAATTATTATTTTAAAGGTAGGCCTATTTATAATATATTATGGTGTCTACTCAACTTGACCAATGAAAAGTATGTCACATCCTTCTAGCCCCCCCCCTTCACCTCATTTTTCTACTTATCTTTTTTATTAATAATTAGTTTTAAAATATAAATAAACAATTTTATTTTTAAATTTGTATTAACAATGTTTACTAGGAATTATAAAATATATTACACAGCTACAAACAAACAAAAACTACAGTTTGAATAACATTATTATTTACAGATTTAATGATTATTATATTTCAATATTTTGAGTAAAACAACATGTTCTCGGATATTTGTTGTAATTTACTAATTTCCCGACTTATTCTCGTTTTTTCCCTGATCACTTCAAATTCCAGGCTAATTCCAGTTTTCCCTGATTTTCCCGAATGGTAGACACCCTGTGAAAGATGTAAATCACAAATCACATTACTTGAGCTATGAATAAATCAATGTAGTTTTACTTATGTTTGTGACAGTTATTTACTCTTCGTACGATAAAAATTATAGTATACTCAACCTAAAAACAATAAAAATATAAATTATATTAAGTAAAGTTTTACAATAATTTACCAAACCATTGTGAAAAAGTTAATACATTTCCATGTGTGTTTAATTCCCATAGTATTTAAAAAATTCCAGTCATTTAGCGTTAGGAGAATAAATAAAACCAATGACAAACTAAACACTTTTTTATTTATTAAGAAACCAAAAATCTTTGTAAAGTATCTAATCTTTAAAATTATTTAAATTAAGTAATGGAAGTTAGTGATTAACTAATGTTGAAATGAAATATAACAATATAAGATTTCTTTAAATGATTGAGTAGTTTTTTGGGGGTTTCCTATTGTTTACAAGTATCAAACAACAGTATGTAAAAGTGTAATTGAGAATGTGGTTTTATAATAAAATTAAATACATTTCATATCAAGTCACATCAACGATATAAGTTAACAATAAAGATAAAAATGTAAAGGTAAATAATATGGATAGCTCTTTGTTACAATTGCATATATTTAAAGCAAGTAGAGTTAACTAAGACGGGGTTGTTACAATTCTATCCAGCCCAAAAACACAACATGGGTTTTTATTAAAAATACCCACTTAAAAAACAAACAACAAAAAACATATTTTGAATACAAAGCAATTATATAATTTTTAAAGTAGTTAAATCTATTTTCCTTTTAATATTTAAAATATGATAAATTGCTTTAAATAAAAATGTAAATAGATTGGAAATGGAATTAAACATACTAACATAGGACTAGATCAAACTAATGTTATTGAGTATTTTAAAGAATACACATACAATTTAAATTTAAAACATTCTTTTCTAAAAACCAAATTTTACTAATATGATTGCATGAAAGTTTTATTTTGAATTTTGTTAACCAGTGTCTAATGTTTTAATTCCTTAAAAAAAATTGATTTATAAAATATAATATTATTGTTAGGCGTGGACGTTATTTTCTTTGTAAAGTAACAGTCTAGGCACTAATTAATATGTTAAAATGATTGGTTAAATCAGATAAACTTACATAATATCTTTAATCACACCACAACAAACCCAAAAAAACCTAATATAGCCCAACTTCTGTTTTAAAGAGCCCGTGTTTTATTTTCAAGCCTGAGCTAAGAGTTATTCATCTATACTAATATTATAAAGAGGAAAGATTTGATTTTTTGTTTGTGATGGATAAACTCAAAAACTACTGGACCGATGTTGAAAATTCTTTCACCAATATAAAGCTACATTATCAGCGAGTAATATAGGCTATATTTTATTTTGAAAATTTAATTTATTCTTCATAAAAATGTTGATAGTATATTATATAGTCATTGGGGAAAAAAAAAAGTTGTTGAAGGGAAAGTGGGGTTGATGAAGGTGGTGCAGGGGAGGGGGTGTAGGGGTGAGGAAAGAGGAATGAGATGAAAATAGGAGGGAGGATAAAAAGTTTTGTTTTTATATTGACATGATGGATGATTTGAAGCTTTGTTTTACAGGCTACTTTAAAATATATATTACATGGAAGGGGGTTAGCTGAGACTAGAATGGTTTGAATTTCTACAAAGTTATACAATTAAAAATAACAATTCTAGAATCGTACATGTGTGTATGATATTTGAACACACACGCACACATATACAAGGACACAAACATGTTTTGGTTGTGATCTTCCTCTTGTCAACAATCTATAAGCGAAGGGTATCCAAATTAATATGTATACTCAATTGAGTTTGGTCATTTTCGGCTTTATACAATTAATATAAAGAATTAAACAATACTCATCAAAGTAGGCATGTTTTTACTCACAACATCATTCTTTAAAATTAGCAGGATCAATCTTGTTTAAAGTATTTAAAGGTCTGAAAAAATAAATAAATGGTACAGTGCACCACACAGACAATCCCTAATGGGTTACCGACGACAAATTATGAAAATTTGTTTCCCAATTGTAATATACAATAGAAGTAAACCAACTATTGGTTAGTTAGTTACTTAATGAAAAAGTATGTAAGATAGTGTCGTACTATACATTTTAATTCACATGAAAATGTTTATGAAGTGATAGTTTTCCATTAATTTATCATAAAATAAAAAAAGTGTCAAAAATATTTCTAAGCAAAGACAAAATATTCAGTTATTTTAGTAGATAGAATATAGTTCTGATTATTTATAAATGACAGCCTATTAACATAGAAAATTTAGAGATTCCTCAAATAGAAGTTATACCACCAAAAAAAGACTAATGCAGAATTTCTCTTTTTTTTCTTCCTTGGGTATTATATACTATGTGTGTGTGTATATATATATATATTCACATACACACACATACACAATATATGTATATATAGGACAGTGGCACACCCTATTGAGGGGAAACTGGGAATTGGTCTCCCCCAAGGCTCAATACTAATTTAATAAATACATGAATTATGTGATTGTTAAAATAAAGAGCATTAAAGATGTGCCAAGTGCATAAGATACCTTTTAAAACCAGGTTTACTATTTATATTTCAAAAGAGATAAATGCTCTACACATTAAAATAACCCCTGAATTTCCTATTGAAAAAAAAAGCAAATTCATACTCGATTCGTTATATTGTATGCAAGGCCAAAGCCAGATAAATATTGAATTAAAACTACCTTAGTTACAGTTTAAAAATAAATAAAAAATACAAGGAACAATCTATATCTACTAGTATTGTGATTGTCAAAAAATCTAGCTTGAAATTTCGATAAATTTCAACGTTTCATGACCTCCTGATACCAAAAACATGATTTCCGCAATGCCGTTTGTCTGTCCATCACTTTTCCTTTAGTACCCCTTTTATATACTCAATACTTATTTTTAACTTATTACATAACCCTTAAAAATTAATTTGATTTAATTTTTATTCTTTTTGATCATTTTAGTTACCCTAAACTATTCTCCCGGGCAAAGCTTTACTTCATGCATGTAATATATGAAAAAACAAAAGTGTGTTTAGGTGTGTTCAGAAAAATCTAAGCCCCTTCGAGATATGATGAAAAATTGAAATTTTGAAGAGCTTTAGAAGGACCACCTCATTTAACAAGGAAAATTTATGAAATGAGGAATTTTGAAATTGGGCTCCAGGACTTGGGGGAGGGAGTCAAAATAAAAAAGACGTTTTAACTTCAATAGAAAATGGAAATATGGGGAAAAGGTAGGGGGACTACTCCAGAGAATAAGATAAGTGTTAAAATTTCAAATTAATGAGTGAAAGCTGAGCGTGAAATTTAAATTATGATTGCCATAGTTAGCTTGGTATTGTGCAAGGAGGAATTATATAAATGCTAGCAGCCGGATGTTGAACGTCCTAATTTGAATAGTTTGATATAGTACAAAGAATGGATCAGCCTGCTAGTAAATTATACATGTGAGATGATTTCACCCTAAACCATTATTTGAATTAAGTATCTTCTCTAGACCCTCCCCAGTACACACAATATAATATTTAGTCACAAAAGAATGTCTAGTTATCTGGACAGTTATTATGTTATGGTCAGATAAATAAATCGAGCGTTGAACAATGACATTCATGAAGTGGGGGGAAAAAAAAAACTTTGCTTAAATATTTGTTTAAAATAAATTAACAAAAATGCACAGCATTTGTCAAAACAAAAACCGTATGTAACATAAAATATATTTGTAGTTATCAACACAAAATTGATATTTCAAATACATAAAAATGCACACAAGTTTGCAAAACAATAAATTAAAAAGGGGAATTAGTCATAAATGTTAACACTAAGTCAACTATTTAAACTACTATTTTAAATACTATGTAAAAAAAAAAATCCCGTAGCTTATGGAAACAGCCGTTATTTAAAAAATGTTCTTAACTAATTTAAAACACTTTAAAATTAGCCCTAATCTTTGGTTAACTTTTTTAAATCACCATAAATATTTTTATTTACCTAATGAGTATAAAAGAGTAAAATATTTAAGAAGCTCTTAGAAATAAAGAAACACAGTATATCTATTGACATTTTTTGAATCAAAAGAGGAGTGGTGATTTTACGCCCAAAGCTCCTCAATGTGTTGATTCGAGTAATTTTTTTTAATGAGAAGAACATTATGCAGATTAAAAAATTCATACAAGTTAGCACAAATAGCTATTTGGCATTTTCGTAAAGTTTTCCCTGGCTCCTATAATGAGCACAACACCCTAGATAAGGTCCTGCTCGACGTTCTTCGACTTTAGTTTTTAGCTCATTGCCTTACTAATCGTTTGGGCTATACAAATTTACTCCCGTTAATAGGGTACGGATGATGAAGGTAGAATGTAGGTGAAATGTACCTGTACTTGCATATAGAAATAAAATAATAACATTTATAAAAAATATCTCAGGAATGACCAGCTGCGAATTAAACCCCATTCTCCCCGTTGCCAGTAAGCTAGACTAAATGAGCCTTGCATTTAGTTTACAAGCTCACTAGTGCAGCCATGAATGATTTTTATTGAGATTTTTATTCCTATTCTCAAACAATATTTGATTTTGTGTTTGTGGTGCTATCTTTATACTTTAGCATTCAATCATATAGTAATGCTAGTAGTTTGGTCGACTTCACTGGTCTTTGAGTAAAGTGTTCGCCTCAAGACCCGGTGTTTGTGGGTTAAAACCCCACCGGGGTCAAAGGATTTCTTTCGAGTTATAACAATTCATAGCATAACTTATTTTGTAGGGAAAGTAAAGCCATAGGTCCCATGTCAATTGTGATATGTAAGATAACCCTGTAAGGTTTGTGAAAATACATTTCATGACAAAATTGTTAGGCCCTTTCGATCTCAGTCATAGAAATTCTCGTGTGCTTATAAAATCATTTGGTTCAGAAAGCGCACGCTAAATACAACAAATAAATAAAACTAGTAGTTGGACTCGTTCCTTACCCACGCAATAAAAATTAAAATAATCAAATTAAGACATTTAACAGCAAACCAATTATTGTCATTAATCCGGCCCTGCTACTATCCATCTGTGCTATACACATTTTATTTATATTAACAGAATAGAGCTAAGGTAAATATATATTAAAGTAAGCATATCCGCATTTGTATGAAAAAAGCGTGGATTAACATTTAGTGAAGAACAGCCCTCGGTCTATGTGGCTGAGATTTGAACCCAGAACTTCCAGCTACGAGCAAACCAAACATGATCCTGTAACTTACCTTGCACACCCAACGATTCAGATCTATTGAATAATTTTTCAATAAAATATCTCTTTAAAATATTTATTAGTGTTATGATTTATGCAAACATTTTCTTAAGAATTTAATAGTTCTAGTTCCTATGTTGCATAAAATAAACAATTAATATTTCTAATGAAAAGTTATAAATGAGAAAATGTGTTTATTATTACTATTATTCAACTATTAAGAGTGAAGATGTATATATTGTTAGCTAATCTAAATATCCGTTTCATATTCAATATAGATAAAATTTAAATTCTAACACTTACAGAGGAATTACTATTTGATTTATTTGTTTGGAGTTTTGTACTTTAGAGGGTGGTGGTTTTTTGCTACCCATTCGGGTTATACACACTTACGCTAATGTGCAATGGTAGGGCAATTGTTAGATCAAATGGTGGACCTACTGTTTAACGTGCAATCCGAACCACTGTGGAGGCCTGAGATTCCACACTTTCACAAGTTGTGATTAATACACGTATTGTCAGAGGTGAAGGAAGGGTTTGGCAATAAGATAAATCTGTGCCGGGATCCAGGATTGAACACCGGACCCCTAGCACAGAAGTCTCAAACTAGTTTACTTAGTGAAACTTGGTAAATTTGTTTGAAACTATCACAAATATATCAACACAAAAAAAAACTATTCACACATGGACTAAATATATAAAATAATACTACTTAAATGTATTGCATTTTTAGAGTAAAAAAACAAACAAAAACAAATAAAAACATTAAAACTATTCTCACTGAAGAATGTATATTTGAAAACCAGTTTGGGACGTCAGTTGCAACAAACCCTCATGGAACTGTGAGGGGAGCTAGCGGGTCTTTGAGCGTTGGAGGAAATGGCTTCAAGAGTCACGCACACAGCAACCGGCCAGTAAGACTCAAATTTAAAAATAACGATATTCTCTTTTAAAAAATACAACACTTGATGTGCCGGTTCAGAAAACTGTTCAGGTGAAAAGGTATTCAATTATGGAGGGGTGAAATAATAATTCTTTACATATTTTCTTAAGTTTATTTTTAAATAATAAATATAGTTTTTTAAAATACAACCCTTGTTCGAATTATTAATTAAAATGAATATTTTAATACTTTAAAAAAGAATCTAAATTATTCAGGAAATAGCCAAAGAGATAATCTTTTTGAAAACAGAGACATCAAATTTTTGAAAAGGTATGTTGGGCGTAATCTTGAAAGAAAAATCATAAAAATTATTTTAAAACTTTGAAGTTCCATATTTTATATCTTTTTAATGGTTGGATTTACAGAAACCAAATAAATTTTGTTGTAACAAACAACCTTTATCTTATAAGGAGAAAAAATTACAAATCTATTAAATAATAACTACCATCAGATTTAAGGAGGTTAGTAGTACAAGTATTTTAGATATTTGGTGGGAGTTCCCCCTTAAGATATGTAAATTTAAAGTTTATTAACATGTTAAAATTTTTGATATTATGAAGTCATGTAGGCTTGACCAATATTTAAGATATTTAAATTTAAAAGGTTATTCTTTTGGTGCTATGTTTATTTGCGATGTCATATAGATATGGTAAATTTTTAATAATTTCCTTTTATATATTAGGCTAATATAATGTTTTAGATATGAGAGACATATATTAAAATAAAATTTAATATATTCCCTTGGTGCTATTTTTATTATATTATATTATATTATTATGATTCATTGGATAGAGAAAATTAATATACATATATTTAGATCATAAATTCTACGTTGTTCAGTACCTTTTATATTGTTATTTGAAGAAATGGTGAGGTTACGTCCATTGTTTATGGAATTTGAAGACCTTTTGAGTCTCTATTATACGAGAATATAACTATTCTTTATGGTGGGAGTCCATCAGATTATTTGTTTTATTTATTTAGAGTCCATCTGACTATTAAATTCTCATCATTTTGTTACTACCCAAGCATTATAATAATAAAAATAGGATTTATTTATTGTGAGTCATTTGGGTGAGTGAACTATGTTTTTCATTAAGCCTTTTTTGAAATTATTGATAGTTTTAATTATGTTGGATGAAATATATATCTATTTGTTATTGATTAAATAAAATTATTCTAATCCCGTTATCTGGCAATGTGTTCACTTCAATTCAGGTTTTTAAGTATCATATCATCCTGGAGATAACATTATTTTCTAGTTACGCTAGTGCTGAGTGAGTTTGGATATCATGATTGTATATAATATTTCATAATATATGCTTTATGGACGTCCTTTCTGCTCACTCTTCATTTATCTTTCCTATATCAATTTACCTTGTCACTTGTATGCCCGCTTTTGTCCTGGAAGGAAAAAAAGGGGCTACACTGGGTTGGTTTGTGCAGAATTAGGTAAAGAATCTTGCAGTGCTGGCAATGTAATATGAGGTGTAGTTGATATATCAATGTGTACATATGTTAAGTTACAAAATAATGTAGAAAAATATCCGTGAGAACTGTACCAGGTGGAAAGATGGATGGATAGGAATAAGGAGGGGAATACCATTCAAATCTTCTTGACTCCGGCTCGAACAGGCCTTTTTCTATGCTGGAGGGTAGAGCAGGAGGAGAAATGGTTATAAAATTTTAATGTTCTTAGATAAATGTTTTAAATTGTTAATTAACATTTGGTTGGATGAATGTAAATGTTCATTGAGGATATTTGTGAAGAATAGCTGCTTGAATGAAAAATTTTCAGCTGTGTTTAATTTGGTTCCTTTGTGAGCAAAGTGTAGACATTTCATACATTGTTCAATTAAATTAGGTTGGTGGTTGGAATATTGTAGATGTTCTTCCAATTTTTATCTAGTTCTATTACATTAAAATCAGAAATAAGTTCTTTGTAACAAGTTTTTAAGTTTCTTCCAGTTTTGCTTATGTAAATGCTGTTGCATTCACAGGTAAGTTGATAAATACAATTTTTCTTATATTTATCATTATTATTTATGTTGCTATTAATGAGGTTATTCTTAATATTATTGTTGGTGGTGAAAGCAATATTAGGATAGTGTTTTGATGATGATGGTGAAACGATCGGTTTCAGGACCAATGTAGTTGAATAAATTTAATCAATTTTTTCCATTCAGTAGTATTATTGTTTTCATTTATAGGGGTAATAGAAAAAATATCTGATTGTAATTTCTTTTTTTGGTTTTGTAAAATTTTTGTAAATAGTAGAATGGGAAAATCCATTATTTACTGCAATTTGTTTGATTGTATTGAGTTCAATTTTATAGTTAGATTTGTTGAGAAGGATGTGAAGTAATCAATGGATAAGATTGTTGAAAGTAGCAAGATTATGAGAGGTAGGGTGGTTTGAATCTTGGGTATTATTGCATCAGTATGAGTAAGTTTTCTATATATTTTACATATAAGTTTGTGGCGGGAATTATTGGTGATGTCAAGGTCTAAATAGTTGATGGTGCCAATATTCTCTTTTTCAATGGTGAACGATAGTTTTGGGTGGATATTATTGACTTTTAAGTCAGTGATGGAGGAAATGTTGTACTCATTGTCAAAAAAATATTAAGATATCATCTACATATTTACAAAAAAAAAATAGATGTTAAGTAAATTATTTAGGCAGTTGAAATTGATAAGGTTGTAGTTCTGTAAGAATATTTCAGACATTATGCAAGAAATTGGAGAACCCATTGAACCGTATTCTCCTCCATCTATCTTTCCACCTGGTACAGTTTTCACGGATACTTTTATACATAATTTTGAAAACTAACATGTGTACATCACCTCATATTACGTTGCCAGCACTGCAAGTTTCTATTTTACCAAATTCTGCAACAAACCACACCCAAACAGTCAACATTACAGGTCGTATCAACACAGTGTGTTTCATCACCAAAACAATGTGTGTTTGTTTCAACCTTCATTCTTTGGCTAGTCTTTAATTTTAATTTCAGTTCCATGAATATGGTATGTTGTTTCTAGTACTGAAACATGTCAGCTGAATAACGTTCCAGTGATTCCCAGCACATAATGGAGCACTGAAAGGAGTACTGGGACCACAACATCAGATAGTACTTAGATGATTATCCAAATGAATTAAACCTTTATGGAAACTATTTGGACATTGAAATGTTACAATTCAAACCACTCATTAATTGTGTATAACTCAATTTAAATTGTTTTAAATTGTCCTAAAGTTTAACTTCTTTCATAACTAGTTTGTAACTGTTATAATTGCTTAATTTTACTTTCATTTTAAAATAATTGTAATCAATACAATATTATGTCATGTTATTAGTTCATTCCTATTTGACTGATTACTTATTCTATTTAACTTTATAAACTATTTCATTACTGTTATAATTGTTTTATTTTTATTTTTATTTAATTAAGTAGTCAATCAATAGTGTATTATGTCATGATATCAGTTTGTACCTATTTGACTCACATTACAGCACTCGTTAATGTAAATAATTAATACCAAAGTATGCCAACATCCTCCTGTAAGGGTTAATCATAATGTTAATTACACACATTAGTTCATTAATAAATTATCTAATTTGAACCAAACTTTCATAAATTATAAAATATAATATCTAAGTCTTGATTATTATATTCATTCACTCATTAAGAAAGATCAATTAGAATGTTTTCTAAAAATGTTATAATGAATGGATTATAAGAAAGAAATTTAAAACTTAGTTATCATTTGTATTTTCTATTATTATATTATATGTCCTCTAATGTGCCTAATTTTTTCTAAGATTCTGATTCGAAAAATGGTGGATTCAATTGAACCCTGATGGTAACTTTTATTTTTTTACAAATGGAATATTTAAAAAAAACTCTTACTTTAATTTTCAAATTATGTTCTTTTCACTTCCGAAATATTAATGCTTTTGATATTTATTTTTAAAAAAATCATTCATTTTTATTTACATAATATAGTTTTAGTGTAATATATTTAATAAACTGAAAAAGTGACCCAATACTCAGGAGCTATAAGCAGGTCTTTTGAATCAAATGAAAAAACCCCAAGCACACAGAGCACTGGTAAACTATAAACAGTAATTTATAAAATAAATCAAATGAACGTGAAAATTTAAGTGATTTGAAATTATGATTAATTTAACCAACAACTGAAGATTATTCAGCTCTAATGAAATCCAAGAGGAATGGCTGCCAATAGTTTTAATAACAAAGGGAATGGCAGCCGTTAATACACATATATAACATATACCTATCTGCTAAATTTTGTCCTTCCTCGCCGAGTCGCATCATATCGTCTTCATCCAAAGCCAGGTCGACCACGAATAAAATAACTATGGGTAGTCCTTGGAAAGGTAGTCTATCATCCTGTTCTAAATTTGAGAGAAGAGTTTTCTCAAGACTATCTCTAACATATTCAAATCCATCTGGATTCGAATAAACACAGAAGCATCCTGTAAAGAAAAAAAAAATAGTGAGAATAATAAATGTTGAATGTGGATGATAAAATAAATAACTTCACCTATGTTTTATAAAGCTTATCCCCTGGTTGTGAAACATTGAAAAAATTATTCGGACTGAAAATGTTAAGTAAAGGGTCAGTTACACACCAATTTTAAAACCAATTTTAGTAACTGGGCAATTATTGTTAATGAGTATTTAAACTACATACAGTAGCCCCATGGCTTCTTTGGTGCTGACTGACAGCTCACAGCTGACTTCAGACAGCTTTAAAAAGTTACCAGACCAAAATACATATCCCTACACCGAACCAGATGATCTGCAAAAACATGTGTTTAGCAGCTGTCACTTTTGACAGTCAAAATTTAGGTATATACCTAAATGTTGACTGTCAGAAGTCAGCTGTGAGCTGTCAGTCAGCACCAAAGAAGCCATGGAGCTACTGTACCTAGGTTAGTAGGATATTTGAGTCCTACCACAATTCATACCACTCACAACCTCAATTCGCTAAAAATTACTTCAACCTGTGCAACTGTTGAAAAAAAAAATCTTGCCATTTTCTATTGGGAAACTGCACCATAAAACCTGTATAGGAGTCTTAAGGACTACTGTCGTAATAGATACTCCACCCTGAGATGTCCAGGAAATAAGGTTCAGAAGCTACTGATGAAGGGATGTCCCCAGGGATCGGTATGTGGCCCGATCTTTTGGGATGTCAGCCTGGAACCAGTGTTGTACTTGTTGGAGGGGATGCCAGAGACGGAGAGTGTGGTTGCCTTCGCAGACGACCTTCTAATAGTAATAGAAGGGTACTCGAGAAAGAACTTAGTGGAAAAAGTAACCAGGTGCTTGAAGAACTTGACACCTGGTGTAAAAGTGTCAAGTTAAAAATGGCACCAGCGAAGACGACCTTCATGCTGTTTAGGGGTAGATTGGCTAGGGATCCGACCATAAAGTTAGGTACGAAATCTATAAGAAGAAGCCATACGGTCAGATACCTGGGAGTTACCCTAGATGAAAACAGGAACTTCACAGCGCACATGGAGGGAGTGATGGGGAAAACTCTGTCGGTGATGAATAAAATTATAAGCATGGGACAGAGGCGGTTTTATCTGCCTATGCGGATAATAAGGACATACTATCAGATGATCCTTCTCTCCATTGTGAGCTATGGGGCGTGCATCTGGGCTCACAGACTAACCAATGTCGCTCCGGCTAAGGCAATTCAGGGTCTGCAGAGGAACATCTTATTGAGGCTGACGAGAGCCTACCGGACTGTAGCAACGGATGCATTGAGTGTGGCCCTAGGTGTATGGCCGTTGGACCTCCTCATAAGGAAGAAAGCTGTGGCGTACTGGCTAAAAAAGAGAAACTTGGAGAAGGTGAGACTCTTCACCACGCCCGATGTGACAACTTTTGGAGAGGCGGAAATAGTCCTGTTGGAGGAGTGGCAGAGATGTTGGGAGAGAAGTGGGACAGGTAGGAGGACTTATCAATTGTTCCCAATTGTGGTTGAGAGACTAGAGAATAAGCACCTCCAGCCATCTCGGGGTCTTGTCCACTTCATCACGGGGAAGGGACCGTACCCGGCATCTCTAAGGAAGTTGGGATTAATAGAGTCGGGGAATTGTCAATGGGGTGAGGAGGGAACCCCTGAACATGTGGTGCTTGAGTGTGTCATTACACTAAAAGCAAGAAGGAACTACCAGAGAGAGATCCAGGGAAGATTTGTAGGCGAAGTACTGAGGGACCCAATCTATTGGAAATTCTTAGACCAGATTGCACTGGAAGCGTCAGATAGAGCAAAGACAGCCTACATAAACAGACTTAAAGAGGCACAGGGACGAATAAGACGGGACGTTGACACTGACAATGACGAAGAAGATGACAGCGACACAGAGGGCGGGACTGACACGGACACTAGTGCGGTCTCAGCGGGAGTGAGTAGGGAAAAAAGGATTGTTAAAAAGGGATAAGCTGTAACAATCCTTGCCGGGGAAAAAAAAAATGTGTATGTGCTGGGAGGAGCAAGCGCGAGCCCTGGTAACTGGATTCCAGTACGACTGAGTGTCTGAAGGAACACGGGGGATGCCCTTGAGATCCAGAAGACAGTTTTCCAGTCATATGAACAAAAGTTAGTGGAATGATTATGAGCTCTGAGGGGTTCCCTGCACCGTATGACCCACCACCTTGGAAACAAGAGAGGTGGGTTATGGTTGATGGGCCCTTAGAGTCAAGATGGAGAAAGGCGGCTGCCCTGCAGCCCTCTGGTACCATCTGGGTGATGGTGTTCCCCGGCAGTAATGGGAATAGAATAGTTTAGTAATTTAGCTTAGCTTAGTTAGTAGTTAATATAGATAATTAGGGACGGGGGAACTAGATAGGGGGTAGATTAGGAAATTCAGCTGCCAAGGGTAGAAAGTAGGCGGGGCACCAATTCTGATAGGGCGCCTCCCCAGATGGTTATTATGGGGATGCCCACCTCTGCTGAGCGCTTGGTGGACTCGGGAGTGAAATCCCGGGCATTGTGACGGGCCTAGCGGGGGAGGGTACCGGAGGCGTAATATACCCGGGGTGGATCAAATTGAGCTAAGGGTAGTTGAATTTCATTTAAGTTAAGAGCCAAAATATGTGTTGTAATGTTAAAAAGGAAATTCATATTAAATTTGTGTAAATAAAGTAAAAGTTGTGTGGAAAAACAGCCCGGATTTAAAGATTGTAAGATACCGGGCCTGTAAACACTGAATAAATAAATAAACTTCAAATTTATTAAACAAACTTTTAACGCATAGTTTATATAGTTACCATGAGGAACAAAAATTATAAAACTTAAATATTAACTTAGCCGTACTTGGGATTTTTCTTTAACATAGAATTTTATGGATATATTTAAATATCAATTTTTTGGATGATTTTTTGTTGTAACAATAACTAATGCTTAAAATTAAATTGCAACATTACATTTATCTTCTACTATAATTTCGGTATCCCTGTCTTTTCCTATCTATGAACATTCTCAAGTATAATAATAGAGCACCTCTACTGAAAACTAATGAGGAAGGTAGTTGCCTTTTCTTAATTCCTGCAACCAGGTCCGTTGCGAGTCGCTGAGTAACAATCATTTGTTCTCATATAATTTCTACTCTGTTCAAATAATGTGGCCCACTCTTGAATATCTATTTTGTTTCATTGTTATATTTTGTTCCTTCAAGTCATTATAGGTTAAGAAGGGGGTTGCAAGGGCTGCCACTATTTTATTAATACAAATATCCATTGATTTTCCAGGATTTCTAGGAGCCATTCCTGTATTTTCATACTCTTCAGAATTAATGTGGTGAAATGATCTGGGATGAAAACAGTATAAGAAAGTAATGGAGGGAGTATTTTGAGTACTTGTATGGATAAAACATAATGCAAGTAAAAGAAAATAGGGAACTAGATATAGGTAAAAGAATTATCACTGCATCTTACTATCTGTTCAGGTTATACAAATTTATGAATGACTCTAATGGGGCAGGAATGATAAAGGAAGAGTTTTAGAGGTAATCTACCTGTATGTGTGTGGAAGGAGACTGAGATACCATCTAGGTAAAACTACACTGATTAGAGTTGACAGGGATTCAAACCCTTATCTCCCTTTCATCAGAAGATCAGTCCAACACAAGAGTGACGGCTTAGACCATTCAGCCACTGAAGAAGATATGAAAGTGTTAAAAAAATAGCAAAGTTGTCAGCGTAAATGGGATCACAAGTGAAATGTTTATGTTTGGGGCCAAGTTATTTTTTTGCCATATTGTGCGAGTTGTTCAATGTGTGTGCTGGAATTTTGATGGTTCCTTATGACTGGAAGAATGCGGTAATTATTCCTTTGTACAAAGGCAAAGATAGTAAGCTTAAATGTAAGAATTAAGGGCTATTAGTTCTATGAGTGTTCCAGGCAAGGTTTTACAGTCTTAATTGAGAGGGTGCGTGGAAAATCTGTGGACAAGATTTGAGATGTATATTGTGGTTATGTCAGGTAAAAATTTCATGGAACAGATATTTGCATTGTTATAACTGATTGAGAAATGCATGAGTGTAAGGAAGAAAGTGTAATGTGCATTTGTTGAGCTGGAGAAAGCATCATATCAGGTCAATTGGAGTATGTTGTGGAAAGTTATGATAAAGTATGGTGTGGATGCATGGTCAATTAATGTATGATGGCAGTATATTATAGAAGTAAAGCATGTGTTAGGGTGGATGAAGCTTTGAGTGAATTGTTTGACACTAAACAGGGTGTTAGAAAAGGTTGTGTTGTCTCCATGGTGGTTTAATGTAGTAATGAAGATCAAAACTAAGATAGTTTTTTTGATAGGCAGGGCTCAGGAAAATGATTGTCAACTAGTATAAATGGAAAACTGTTGGAACAAAAGAATTTGTAAAAATGGAATGATATATGGTGTGATAGACAGATGGGTGACTTTTTATTGGAGAGTAGTTGGATGTTTGTAGACTATTGCAAAGAATGAAACATTATATACAAGTGAGTTAAAACTATCATTGTTGTGTGGATGTGAGGTATGGGTTTGTTAAGAGTAAGAAACACAAGAGCAAGGTGAATGCAGTTGAAAGAGAAATCTAAAAAATGTATGTTGAAAAACTCATATGAACAGAATCAGTATTGATTGGTGGCGGAAAGAGTACCGTTTGAAAGAGAGTCAAATTGGTCAACATGAAAGAGGCGCCCTAAATTGATTTGAGCATGTTGAGAGGATCAGTGAGGATCGAGTGACAAAGCAAATGTATGCATGTAATTATATACGGAAACTTATGAGATTAATAAAATCTATCAGGTTTGCCAACATGTATTTACTAAATCATAAGTACATAATTAATGTTATTGTATCCACCCTCACACCAAAGAAGAAAGTCATTATTAAGCATTTGTTTAGTTGATCCTTTTCTTTAAAAACTAAACAATAAGCTGTACGGCACTGGTGCAGTTCAGGTGGTAAAAAACCACCTTTACATTCCTCAAAACAGATGTGTCTGGAGCATGGGTGGCACAATTGTCTACAAATAGAAGAATTTTCCTTCCTTGTGCAAGAAATGATGCCTCAAGAGCACGCAGAAGGTTTCTGAAAATCTGACTTCATCCACACTTTCAAGTTGATATAAAAAAACTTGGTTTAGCAGACTTTTAAATAACGATGGGCACTTGTTTGTCTGAGCCATCTCAGTTTGTGCTCAGTAACACAGTCAGTCAGTCCAGCGCAATTTTCCGCCATGGTAGGTCTATTCTTTCAATGCAAATGTTCGGTCCTGCAAACAATTTAAAATTAGACCTATTTCTAGGGGTGTGCGAGTATTCAAAATTTTGAATAACTAGCGGCCGAATATTCGATTCGAAACATTGAGAATAGACGCTCCGAATAGCAAGAACGAATAGTTGTGTCATAAATCTCTTAAAGTGCCTCCAAGAACAGTATGTTTACTATGCGCGAGACAAGTGGGTAAGTTGATAATCTGGTGGCCGAGTTAAAAATACTCTTGTCCTTTGTTCAATATGAAGGGAGGGGGGAATACTGATGTTAGCAGAAAGGAAAAGGTTGTGGCCTGCCTAAGTGTTGGAAGAAGGGGAGGGGGTTTTATAACGGCTGGTGGATAGGCAAACAGTTGGGAGCCACGTGATTCGTTCTTGGTCTACTAGTGAAAGTACTTGCAATGAAATATTTAGAGAAGGATATAAATAGCTACTCTACAATATTTCACAGCGCGTGAAAATGAAGGGTGAAGGGCAGTATGGCAAGGTCAACCATTTGAGTGCACCTGTCAGTCTGTTGTTACATGTTAGCGGACAGGGAGGCGACCAAGACAGAAGATAGATTAAAAGGGGTGTCAAGTCTAGACAACATTTAAGGGGTTTCAAACCTAAATACCCAAGCAAAGAGAACATTTAAGGGGTTTCGAACCTATATACCCAAGCATAGAGAACATTTAAGGGGTTTCGAACCTAGATATCGAAGCATAGAGAACTTAAGGATGTGAAGCCTAGATAGCATTTAAGGGGGGTTAACTCTAAATACCATTATAAAGGTTTATAACCTATAAAAAATTTAAGTGGGGTGTCAAGCCTAGATAAGATTTAAGTGGGGTGTCAAGCCTAGAGAACATTTAAGTGGGGAGTCAAGCTTAGAGAACATTGAAGTGGGGTGTCAAGCCTAGAGAATATTTAGAGGGGTCAAGAACTAGTTTTATCATTCATTACTGTTGTGTTATTTTATTAAATGCATAGTTGTATAGTATGAAAGTGGGAGAGGTCTAAGCAAGACTAGTAATAACATTCAGTGTACAGCCAGTCCCTGTGATGAATGGAGTGAAAACGTCACTCTAAGGGTCAGTTGGTGGACTTGGCAGACTAATGTGCAATACCTTCTGGCTCAATGAGGAAAGCAACAGGAAGCTACCACACTCTTAATTTACCTAGTAAGCTTTTTAAGTACTGCCTAGGTTTTTAGCCGACTATGAAATTGTTTAGGATCCAACCAAACTTTGGGTTGAATACTATTCATCACACAAACAAAAGTATTAAAAAATGAGAACTACACTTTGCAATAATAAAAACAATGAAGGAATCAAAATATGACCTTGTTTATCAGACATTGGATCAAAAACTCTTTTCAAATTCCTGAACTTTTGTTTTAACTTTTGTTTTAAATTCAGTCTTTTTTTATTAATACCAGCTAAAATAACAATGTTTGAAGTAATATTTTGCATACTTAAATATAAAACCACATTTTCAATGGGAATTTACTAAATTAAATTATTTTTATCACAAGTGTAAGGAAAATCTACTATTTGATTTATACTATTCAGTTTTCGTTCAAAATTTTGATGTTCAATTCGAAATTACTCGATTTAATAAACAATCTTATTTGCATACCTCTACACATTTAATTTGTATTATAGATGCCTTGAACCTCATACCCGTACAAAAGCCTCTAGAACCAGAGGTCCCTAGTGTTGGTGTCAATAGCAGCACTCTCCCCATCCAATTTCTTAAATATCAGGCCATGGCATTGCTTGAAGCAGGAAACCCAAACGCTTGCAGACAAAAAGATCTCAATCCCATTGTTGCAGCTATTTTTAGAGGTTTCTCCAGAAGAATGCTCCCATCTACAGAAATGCTTTATTCACTGGCCCACTGGTACCAGGTAAAGAGGATTTTTTTTTTTTTTAGCTCACTGTAGGTCGACACCTTGCCTATCTTTCTTTCTTTCGATGATGTACCACACTTATCAGCCTGCACTTTGATGTCCTTTTCGTTTAAAATAATAATGTTTGTTATAAGTAGCTAGTGGAAGACATAGTTGCTTAGCTGGGTCAATACTCATCTCTGATGGGAAGTTGCTCTTCTAAAGTCCTAACTTGTTTCACAGGTCGAGCCAAGTGGTAACATTTGTTATTAAAAGAAAATGACTATAATAATAATAATAATAATAATAATAATAATAATAATAATCCTTGTTGAGGATTTAACAGATGTGATGAAATGTATATTCATCTAGAAGAAAGCACAAAGTGAAATGAGTCACACTATCATACAAGCACGCTTTCCCAGTCGGATGAGGCTCTCACCATCCCCCATTCCCTCCAGACCATTTATTAAATGTTAAAACACTCGCATGTAGCTTGCTACACCATAATGAAAACCTTAATCGCCGTTATTACTACTAATTGTACCAATATGTGTGTCTCTTTTTTAGAGACAATCGATCTTGAATTAACATTCTTAGGGACTAAAAATACTGAGCTAAAGATGGGGAAAAACAATAAATCAAGGAACTTGATGTGGGCTTTTTTTTATTTTTTATATAAGATTTGTTAGAAACCATAGAAATTGAACAATGGATCAGGGAAAACGACAAAACCAGGAACGATAAATCAAGGTTTCACTGAAATCTATGACTCTACTTCTTAGTCAACTTTATTAGCATTATTACGTAATTTTAAAGATCTAATAGCCATTTTTCTTATATAAATTTAGTTTAGAATTTAATTCAAATAATATACTCACCATTTGGTGAAAAATCTGGTGTCTTAAAGGAGTTTTGTGGTAAACTAACATCTCCATCTATTATTCTGTAATCTACGCTGTACAACTGGCAGTCAATTTCATATTCATCTTCATCACATTGAACCTAAAACCAAAGAATATATAAATTGTAACATACTCAATGAGAATTTTTATTTTTTTATTTTAATAACATTATGTTGTCTCCTTTAGACTATATCACATGATTCACACATCTACCGCAATCCTCCTCTCCTTAGTTTACCGCTCCTAGAGCATGGACATTGGGGTGAGCGCTACAATACTTGTATATTCGATAAAACATACAAACAATTAAGATCAATTTGCAAACATTATCTAATGACTATGCTTGTCAGAAAATTTGACAATATACTGCAAGGCTACGTTTTTTTTAAGGTGGTTGGATAATGAAAGACCATTAAAACCTATTAAATTTTATTAGTGTATTATACTCATTTTATGAGAAACCACTAATCCTACAGCATGTTTCATTAAAACAAGTTTCTAAATTATTATCTTTATTATCTATCAATTCACCCAGTCATTTGCAGACAATCCAGAACACTATACATTGCAAAGGAACACAATGTTACCATTTAGATAGTGTAAAGAAAAAGAAAGTGCATAATAATGTAGTAAATATTATGACAAAGTGTCAGCCTTAGGCGGTCTTATAAAAAAAATTGACTGTCAGCCACCATATGGAAGATATTGGTATAGAAGAAATAACATATAACAGAATTAAAATAGTTGAAACAATATGCGAAGGTGAGGATACAACTTTGGTAAGCCATATTTAATTCTTTGTTTAAGAAAACTTTCATCCACCATTTATATTTCCTAAGGGAACCTCAAACTCTGCTCCCTGTACAAGGACCTTTGCAATGTGTAAGTTAAGTGTCATTATGGATCAGAAAATATTGACTTAAAATTCATAGTCTTAACACTACATGTAATAATGACACTTTCCTTGGTCCACCTGTGGATAATAAGAACCGATTATGGAAACCTGATAGTCCAAAAAATTACCATAACAAGTACTTTTTATAGTTTTGAAATGCTAGGATTTGGCACCATCAATTATGGCAGATAGTATCAATAATTACAAAAAATTTGAATTATACTTTTCCTTGGTCAAGTTTTTTTTTTAAACTATCTTCCCATCCTAATTCAATTATTTGTTTGTCAGTGTTATTTGCTTTGGCCTTTGCTGACTAAAATAAGGATATGTAGGAGTGGTGTAGTAGGAAGGGCGGGAAAATTGGGGAATGTAAAGTGACTGCTATTAAATTTTAATAATCAGACTTGCCTTATGAGGAAAGTAAAAATGCATAAGCAATTAGGGATGTTGGGAGACTATAGGTGCTTTGACGCTTTAGTAATAACAAGAATAATAATATTTAGCACCGCGTCTTACTACTCGTTCGGGTTATACGCTTTAAGTACTAATTATTCTAATGGATTAGGAATTGAGAAGGTCAAATTATAGGAAGTGAACCCGCATTTGCGTGGAGGGAGAGTGGGATGCTATAGTAAACTTGAATCACTGAACAAGCACATATACTATATGACAACTAGAAAAGTTACTAGATCTACTTTCACATATTCATACTTCAAGTTATGTGATGTGCAGATGTCACTTTTGTAACAAGCAACTCCGGAGCACATGTGCCACAACCTCCTCTCCCTAACACACAATTCCACAGACTAAATGCAGAGATGATTCAAATGTCTGCTCATGAAGAAAGCCACGCCCAGAAAGAACAAGTAACAGCAGCTACGCACGTCTAATCTTAGTTTCTGCCGCCTGGGAGGTTCCAGCGCTTTCTACAAGTCCCTAGAGTTTCAATGAAACTTCCCAGAGCTGTTCTGTCTCCTCCCTTCTACTTCATTTTCCCCTCCTTATTCCCTCTCTGTGGGCATGTCATGGTTACATGCTTGCTATATATTGTGGTGGTTCGTTTTTATTATCACTCATTGTATCACTGGCTTACTAAGGTGAGTGTGCCGAATTAAGCTTAAGACTTAATTATATTCATCAAAATTCTATGTCGGCTTAAAATAGGGGAAATCTCTTGAAAATTGTTGGTTCGGAATTGTAAACTTTAATTTTAACTTTGGGACGGGTTCCTTTGGGGTTTCACTGTGGTTAATTTGTAACCACGATTTATTTCTATTTAATTGTTTGGAGAACAAAATCTTTGTTCATAAGTGAGCTTTGTTTCTATTCTCGCCGCCAGGCAGCTAACCTAGAGTAGCGCTCTTACCTCCTCTCTATTCAATCAATTGCATCATTAGTATATGGATATATTTCAGGGATGTTGGTTTTGAGAGCATTTTTATCTTTCATTATTATATGAGGAGCACTCACTTGTATGTAAATATGGTTACCTTAGCTGCCTTAAGCGATGCAATAGGAAGATGACCATCGCATATTTGGGTGGTTTTTGTATGAGTTTATCTCTATGGGATACATTGCTAGACAGGGTACTTAATTTGACACTTTCATTATTTAATGTACGATGCATACTAACTTATTAGTGGTAGCAAGACATTTTTCTCGAAGTTGTATCTTGTTTCACGCCGCTCTATAACGTCATTAGACAGAGCAATATTCCAGGATGCAGGCAAACTTTACTATGAATTTATTATATGATCTGGGGATCCTTGTCATTACTGTGCCCAGGTATTTATTTATGCCATTATTGGCGTGCTCGATTGATATTATTGTCAATTACCTTAGATTATTATTATTATTATTATTATTAGCACCGCGTCTTACTACCCGTTCGGGTTATATGCAATTATACTAATGTGTAATGGTAGGGTGATTGTGAGATGATATGAAGGACCTACAGTTTAACGTGGAATCCGAACCACGGTGGCGGCCTGGCATTCCTCACATTCACAAGATGTCTTGTCAGAGGTGAAGGGTTTGGAAATCAGATAAATCTGTGCCGGGACCGAGGATTGAACCCCGGCCGCCAGCACAGAAGTCTGACACCTTACCCTAGACCACCAGGTCACCGATTACCTTAGAGTGGTTTGGGAAATATACATTTATTATAGTATTGTAATGTCTTTGTGTAATATTAATATCTTTATTGTCTAGTGAACTTCTTAATTTTCTTACAGCGTCTTCTTATTTATTTTGGCCTTAGGCGGTTGGCGAACTAGTGTATATTTATGGGGATACCTTATCGATTACTAATGTTTCTCACTTTTATTGAAGTTTCTTGACGACAGTAAGGTCGGGGTTTAATTATGAATGGGTGTACTGAGTGGAGAACAATTTAGGAAAAAACATCCTTAATACACCTGATCGAGATTTGAACCTCGATCTCAGAGTCATCAAGTCTAGTATACCGCGATAGTAGTGCTTTAGACAATGGAGCCAGCGAAGCGGGTTCCAATATAAGTGAGTTAGTGAAAATCTTTTGTCTACAATCAGATTAATTAGTTAAAGAATTTAAATCTCAATTTTATAACTATTTCAGTGGTTGTGTTTATAAGCTACATGGATGGAGATTTTATATTTTACTTCCAAACATTGGATTAAAATAAATAAATTTTCTGCAGCTTATTTTAATTTTACTGACTTACTCTGCATTAGGCAGTAGAATTATAAATATACAATGATAGGCTTTAAATAAATAATGAAATCAACCAATTCAATAAATTGACCAAAATAAAATAAAAACTAATTTAATAAGTAACGAAATATATGTATAGAATTGAAAAATAATTTAATATATAAGTAAAGGTTTGAAAAAATTTGGTGTGTGTGAAATTATAATTATAATTGTAATACTATAAATATATAAAATATGTATGAAACAATATGATGAATTAATAGAATGAAATAATATTAATTTAAAAGTATTTATAATTGCAAACCAAATATATTCTTTGTATTAAATCAAATTGAGTGAATGTAAAAATTATATATTATTATTAGCACCGTGTCTTACTACCCGTTCGGGTTATACACACTTAAGCTAATGTGTAATGGTAGGGTGATTGTGATATAAAAATTGAGAACCTACAGTTAAAAGTGGAATCCGAACCACGGTGGAGGCCTAGCATTCCCCACATTTACAAGTTGTGATTAATAAACTTATTGTCAGAGGTGAAGGAAGGATTTGGTAATCAGATAAATCTATGCAGGGACAGGGGATTGAACCCTGGCCCCCCAGCACAGAAGTCCGACACCTTACCCCTAGACCACCAGGTCACTGACAAAAAATTATATAAATTAGAAAATAGATACTTTAAATATTTGACAAATTTACTGTTCAATCTTTTAGTTCAAAATAACATTAATTTAATGCAAAACACCTAACACTTGTTTTAAAGAACTTAAAAAGATCCGCTTCAATGCCCGAATGGTCTAAAACATTGATGTGCAAGCTTTTCGGAGAGTGGACCAAAAGAAAAAAAAGGCGGTATGGCCAACACAGTTTAATAAAAAGTAACACTAATGCATTTTACAAAATTATTGTACTATTTAGTCATACTAATTACTAAATGTATTTGTATTATAATGATATCTAATTCTAATAAAGTGTGAGTTGTCTATTTTATTTAACAAATACTTTAATAAAACAGGAACTTAGCACTACTTAAATGAAAGTGTGTATGATGAATGTAATTGTGACTGTTTTTTTAAAATGTAATAGTCTGGTTACAACTGGGACAAGGTGATTCAGAAATGAAGCTAAGAGGTCATGTCAGTCTGTTACTAACATTACTTTTTCGAAGTTTCATGGTGGAAAACACACACACACACATATTATATATATATATATATATATATATATATATATATATATATATATATATATATATATATATATATATAAAACGATGCAAATCTGGGACGTTGAGAAACAAGTGCTTTAAATGAGTGTTACATTGCAATCCAATTAATTCAAGCTGAATATCTGGTTTAATGTTTTTGAAGTCTTGATACCACCATCCAAATTCACCAGTAAGTCTTCTCACGCTGGCTTCATATCTCATAAGATTGTCTTCAATCACTGGTGCGGTTTATCTTAACTTTGGGAAGTAGGATAGGTCATTCTTAGCTAGCTGATTAGGAAATAGTAAGAGTTGAATTTTAAAACATCTCAGGTGACCCCAAATTTAATCCAGAAATTGATTTCTTCCTTGTAACTTCACATTCAATTTGTTCATGGGGAAGGAAGATCTGTGAAAAACGCAAAGTCCAAAATCCATGTAGTATCTTTCAACATTTCACTCTCTTCAACCGAAATCTTTCATGCATGAATGAGACTATTTCCTCTTTCAGTGTGTCTACCCAACTATAGTTTTGAAATTCCAGTATATTTCCAGTTTTTTTTTTTAATAAATCCAGTTTATATGAAAGGTACTCAGAGACAAACAATCCTTATTTCAAAATCATAAAATGATAGAAAAATAGGGTTTGCCTAGGTCTGTCATAGTTAAACATTTTTACATCAAGAATCAAGTGTATTGACGCGTATATTCTAGTATATATTAAGGATGAAAACCTAGAACCTACAAGGAATATTCATGGATTCAAGACTCAATCACAATAATTTTTTTAAATAGGTACTAGGTTTGAGTTATTTTTTAAAGGTATGAAAATAGTTAAATAGTTTCTTGTGGTTAAAACCAAAATAATTATAGGAAAACACTAACAACCAAACCACAGATCATTAATTTACCATGTAATGTAAACAAAATCAGAAGTGAAGGAAAAAATTCTAGTTATTGGGAAAGTTAAACACTTATGCTTACAATATTTTCCTAAATTCAAATTTTTATTAGGGATTTGAAGGCAAAATGAAGTTTCAGATTTAAAAAAATGTGAATTTTAAATACACATGCATGCACACACACACACACACACACACACACACATTAAATTTTTTAATGACTTATACCACCGTCGACCTTGATGGTCTTAGGGTAAAGTGATCGCCCCAGGACCTGATATCTGTCGCTTCGAACCCAACAGAGGCTGAAGGCTTTTTCTTGAGAGAGAAAAATCATAGCTCAACATACTTCAAGGGGTAATAAAGACATCTGTTCTATGTGGAATGTAAAAGAACCATGGAAAGTATGTGAAAATACCTCTCCTAGCAAAAGTGAAAGGTCATTTCACCTCACTCTTATAACTTTAGAGTTGCAAGTAATCGGCATTGGTGGCACAACTTCAGAGAATGATTACAGATAGTTTACTCTACCACAAAAACTATTATCCCCACAACCCTTTGAAAGTTTATACTTTCCAAAGTTATATTTTTGATAATGAATTTGTTTAATAAATATATAGTAATAAAGATACAGAATCTTCAATAAAAAAAACCAACAAAAATTATGTTGATAAAAATTACTTGGAAATAAAGAAAATTTCAGTTACCTAACATAATTATAAAATTAAGATGATTAAACAAAGAAAAATTAAATAATACAAAAGTTAAATTCCATTCAACCACAAAACTTTTTCAATTTTTGCATTTCATGTTCTATCACTTCTGCCTCTTCCTTTGCTTTCTGCAAAAACTGTTCTTTTCACTTCTAATTTTTTTTTATTTCTTCAAATGCGGTTTTTCTCTTTGTACTTAAGTCTACTTCAATCATTTCTTCTTTTTAAGCGCTTCTTTCCTTATTCCTGATGCATTCCTCACAGCATGAATAATCTTTTTTTAAATTGTCATATTTAGAATAAGAAGTCCACTGGCTGCAGTGATTGCATCATAAGTTACACGAGCAATAAGGCTGCCCTCATGAAGGTTTTCAACCAGACAGTCTTTATTCACAGAAAAACTTCACTCAACGGCAGCATTGTTATGGAAGAGAACAAGAATTGTTTAGTGAAATATTGTAGTTCTTGGGATGCATTTACTCAAGAAAAAATATTCATGAAGAATTTATCAAGCAGGTCACCCCTTGAAGTGAATTGCTTAAGGTAGTCAATAACTTCTTGATTTGATACAAAGTCCAAGTAGTCTATTTTTACATCTTGCAGGCTAGAGTTGTTTCTTGTGTAGTAGGACTTGTGTAGAGGACAGAAGTTATTCTATAGGTCCTAACAGATGGATTGAGCATGACTGCGGGAGAGAGACAACTAGCACCCTTGACAATTTTGTAGGAGAGAGGACACTTATGTAATTGTTTGCTGCAGAGATCAACTAGGAATTTTTTACAATCTCCTCAGAACTGAAGTAATTTGATGTCTTTAATACCTTTCAAAGCTGCTGATGCTGCGAACCCCATATCTACAATAAGGGAGTGACATCATGTTGGATTGTTTCTTTAAATCAATAGCTAACAATTTTTTGGAAGTATTTGCTGAACTCATTACATCACATTTTACAATTTTGTTCATCAAGTGCTCAAGTAGTTTATTTGGGTCTGCAAACATAAATGGCAAGAGGTGTATTGCTCTGATATTTGAAGAGAAATTGCTCCAACTAGAGCTAAACTGACAGCATGAATCCCAACTTTGATGCCACAAGTTCATCCTTCACAAAAGTGCTAATTGTTTGAAAATTATATTTTAGAGGATGCTTGTTAGAATAAAAATACTGTTTTAAATACGGCAGCATTGACATTGATCTCTCCAACACCCTTGAGTTTTCTACACATTTAATAGAACAAAACTTCAGTGTGAAAAAAAATGATACTGTTTTTATTTGATAGTTTGCATGTCTTGGTGGAACATCTTTAAATATATAATATAGTGAGCGCAAAAACTGGTTAATAGTCCAAGTAGAGTTAGCATGTGCTTTTTTGTAAGCATCATGGCCAATGTGTAAATAACAAGTTCCAAATTCCAGAAATTCAGTATCTTGTGGAGAATCTTCCTTCAAGTAACTTTTGAGAGCACTTAAAAATTTTAGGTTTACATTTGGTCCATCCGTGAAAACAAGAAGCCTTTTCTTAAGATCCAAGCCCTTGTCTTTTAGTGCAGATATAAAGTTCATTAATATATCTTGAGCTGTTGCATGAATTAAAAAGCAGGAAGATAAATATCTGGTATGAATTTCATTTTCACGCCAGAAGTGAACAACAACATCCTTCTGGGTCTTCTGAGCAACAGTATTTATGCTCTCAACAAATGAAATACAATAAAATGAGCATTGCTTAACCATATTTGCAAGCTAACTTTTGAAAAAAGGACCTAGTTCATACACGATAACATATCAAAGTTTATCTTTATGCTTTTGAAATTTCTGGGCAATATCACTATCGGAAAACATTACTTTAACAAGATCACTACAAGCAAAAAAAATTCTAGCAGAATAATAAGAATCATTACTTGATTAATAGCCCATTATTTCAGCAGGAGTAACTTTAACAAGGAAGCTCTGAATAGAACAAGTTCTAGTTTCAGATTTCAAAACTACTTCATGGTCATTAGCACTAAAATGTACATCTTCATATAATCCTACAGATTACACTGTATTTTTTACCATAGGGACCAAGTCCAATATTTTTTTTCTCCCACTAGCAGCTTTCACTATGTCAACATGCTTCTTTCCTTTGGCATGAGATTGGATTGAAATATTCCCATGTTACTTATATCACAGTTTTACACAAAGAACAATGGCCCTTAACTTTTATCACAATCCACTTTTTGTAACTACAATCTTTAAACATTAAAATGTCCAACCAATCATCTTTAAAATAGGTTTTTACTCTGAGTTTACTCATTTCTTCTTAAACACAAAGGACACAAGATAAACAAGTGGGATATGCAGAATACTAACACCAGGCCAAGCTTAGGAATGGTAGTTATTCTTTTGGTAGGAAGAGCTAGAGGGGGGGATGAAGTGAAGAACACAACAAATACTGTACTGTGCCATTGGAATATCAAGATCAGGCAGGTATACCAATAGTTTGAAGGTGTGTTTGAACTTGGTGTTATTGGTAACTCATCCCTCATAATGGTTACTGCTGGAAATAAATTTGGAAATGGTGGAGGAGTAATGCGGAGGTTGGCTGCTAGTGTAGTCTAAACAGTGATTTGTTTCTTTCTCTAGTATGTAAGGGGAGTAGGAAGGGAGGGCTTAGTGTAAAGACTGAGAATAGAAAGGCCAACAAATGAGGCCAACATCCCTCCTGCAAGGTCATCTACAAGGTCAACTAATTGAGTGGCAAACAAGGAAGACAAGAGGAGAATTGAGGGGTGGTCAAAATAGAACTATCAGTAGTCCAAATAATCTCAGGTGTCTCAAAATGCTTAATATAACATTTCACTAAATGCAAAAAGGCTGAATATTATTTCACTCAATGTAAAAATGCTGAATATTTTTCCATTCAATGTAAAAAGGCAAAATATTTTTCCACTATCTGATTCAAAATTCCAGTATATTCCAGTATTTCTGGTATAAAAAATAAAATCAGGTATATTTCTAGTATTGGTAGACACCCGTCTTTCAGCCGCCATACTCTCAAATATGCATCCTGCGCTGAGCCACCTTACTTCTGTGTAGTAGAATACATCAGAGTATTCAGCTTTCACTGAGTCAAGAAACTCTTGGAACTGTCTATTAAAGAGACCCTGATTTGTGGTAAGTAAAATGATTGAGTTTCATAGAATAATAAGTTGTATTTCGATATGAAAAGTGTGTAAATAAAAGGTTATAACATGACCTGATATGTGGTAAATAGAAATCCTGATTTGTGGTAAATAAAACTATTTAATTTAGTTATATACAAAATTATATTTTGGAATAAAAAATCAGATTAGATGCTGATATGTGGTCAATAAAACAATTGATTTTTTTTAAATAAAGAGTTGTATTTCAGTAAAAAAAAATTCAAAATAAAAGGTGAGAACCCAATTTTGTGTAAATAAAGTTATTGTAATTCAATAAATAAACTTGTATTTTGATATGTTATTATTATTATTATTATTATTAGCACCGCGTCTTACTACCCGTTCGGGTTACACGCACTTACGCTAATGTGTAATGGTAGGGTGATTGTGAGATGAAATGAAGGACCTACAGTTTAACGTGGAATCCGAACCACGGTGGAGGCCTGGCATTCCCCACATTCACAAGATATCTTGTCAGAGGTGAAGGAAGGGTTTGGATATCAGATAAATCTGTGCCGGGACCGAGGATTGAACTCCGGCCGCCAGCATTGAAGTAAGACACCTTACCCCTAGACCACCAGGTCACCATTTTGATATGAAAGATAAAAAAAAAAAATTGGAAAAAGGATGCTGAAAATGATGACCAATCAATTTTAATATAAATTGCTATATAAAGAAAAATTACAGCTAAAAGGTCTTATGTTTTTGAATATTCCTGGTCTACTATAATATAAACACAAATATTTTTAAAAAAATTGCCTTATATAATAAGTTATTACTATTTAATTGCAATTTTTATAACGAAGGCTTACTTGTAACAAAATAAAAATTAATCTTTTTTAATTGTATATCTTAGACACAATATATGCATAAACAATAACCTAGCATGTACTGAACTATTTTTATCATCATGGTCACATACATGTCAATCATCAAAGTGCAAGGAAAGAAGTATTTCTGAATTAGAAAGTCCATGCTTGTGTTAGCTTTATCAAATATGTAAAAGCCATCTTCTGAATATTCGAGTTCTATTATAAGAATACTTAAAACGTTTCGCATTTTTAATTTTCATTCACCTATTATTTTAATAAATAATTTTCCATATAATTACACTTATACTCACCCTCGAAAAAAAATAACTTGATAGTGACATAATATGAAAGACAAAAGACATAAAGATAAAAGAGCTCAATCTAGCTTAACTATGGTGTTTTTTTTTCTTTTAAATATTTGAATTATGAGAAAATATCGCAGAGAAAGTAGCCAGTTCAAACACTTCTCTTACTAATAATCATTGGTTTATGGAAATAAATTTTCTTTGAGAAATTCTGAAATTATTTTGTATTAGCACAGTTGGTACAATTTATTTTTCAGGCTATTTCAGGATAAAAGTAAACATCAATGACGTCTTCAGTGTTAATTTGCATTTAAATCAACAAAATTGACCACATCTCACATTTAAAAGACAATGTGATCAATTTTGGGAAAAGATTTTAGTTTTAGTTTTATTTGGAAAATGTATTACTCCATCAAACATGCTAAAATGGTATTAAAATGTGTTTGATTTTAATTTTAATGTATTGCGTAAAAGATCGTAAAATTACATCTTGCAGTTTTCATGTCTCTAGTTTGTGAGCAGGCCCTCAAGATTGAATAGCATTAATAACATTAATTAATAAATATTGGCAGTCAGTCACCAACTATTAACAGTTACCCTCAACCAAATGTTAAAATTTCAATTTCATCTCTGGACAATGCTCACTAATCTATGAAATAAAAATAAATATGGGTGCAAAATGCATTATTTTCTTGTTTTTCGTAGTTTCTTAACACATTCTCAACTGAATTTGGAATCCTTCGCAAGCCACAGTGAACATGTCTGGGAGGTCGCATCTGGCCCGCATGTCATACTTTGCCCATCACAGGTCTAAAGCATCACCCTTATGTTAGACTGGTGTGCTGATAACAGTGAGATCAGGGTTTGAATCCTGTGAGGGTCTACGGAGTGTGTTTTTCCCTAAATGATTTCCCACTCTTAATCTAACCACATCTGTGTAGAGGAAGTCTAAAATGGCCCTGTCCTCATCCCTAACCGATTAGAGTAATTATCAAATACATGTATAAACTGAACAAATTCCCTTTAATTGTATAGTTATAATTTTAATGTCTAATGCAGAGTAAGTAAATGCAATACAATAGGCTGCTGAATATATCTTTACTTTAATCTTTCTTAAACTAATAAATCTTTTCTTACTAAAACAAAATGATTTTTAAATTCAAATGTTATTGTATGCTTTCTAAAACTACAGCACCTTGTAATTTGATGGAAGGAGTGATAGAAAAATACATACCCGAATTTCATCTGCCAATTCTTCAGACAAGCCATCTACTCCAAGAACTACAAGGTTCAACTGATTATTGTCTGAATTGAGAAGCCACTGACTGTTATGGTTCCAAGAAGAAGGTCTGAAATTAAGCAAGGAAAAACATATCAGTTTAATTACAGAAGCTATACCCTGATTTTGGTAGGAATAACAATATTTGCTAGTTATTAAAAGTTAATATAACAATTATAATATATTCATACCACAAGTCATGTTATCTGCAGCTGTCACTTTAGATATATATTATCAATACCTATAAAATAACACAAATGATATAAAATGTTATCAATGTGGTTACAAAGAAATATGTTTGGATTTTCTAAACTGTTCTTCCAACCAAAATCACGGTATTCTTCCAAGTTGGGTTAGAAAAATGAGGAACAGGCAATATTGTATACAAGGCTAGTCGTAGTGTGCATGTTCCATTTAAAAAGTTTTGTTTGCAATGTAACAAGTTACAAGACAGCTGTAACTCGCTGTTCTCGCTTCCATGGTTCTTGTTCATGGTTCTATGGTTCTATGGTTCTATGATTCTATGGTTCTATGGTGGTGTTGTGGAATCCGAGGTAGTTACGATACCTCGACGGGTTAATTCACTATACTTGATACATTGTACTTATATTTGTCTTTATTTTGTTTCATACTGTCGTTGGCCATAGCTCCTCCATTGGATCCCGACGCCAAGTTGTCTGCTAAGATGACAAGATCTGACGTATACAAGCTTAGCTGCGACCAACTCCTCGCCGAGCTCCAGGTTTGGTCCACCCCTATACCACCCAACGCTACGGTGGGTGAGTTGAGATCTATTTTATGTGAGCTGGTCAGCGAGACAAGGGGGTCTCCGGCTGACTTAGGCATGGACCGGGATGTGAGTGGGGAACTAATATTGCCCTCCCATTCTCTTACTCCCCTTGTGCCCGTGGGGTATCCTAAGTGCCAGAGTAAGGTCTTGATGGAAATTTTGAATCGTATTCCTGTGTGCGATGGCCAGAACCACACAGACCTATTTAACTTTATTATTGAAGTGAACTGGGCTTCTTGCCTCAAACTCGTTGGTGAACCCAAGTTCTTGACATTATGTTTGTCTAAGACGTCTGGGTTTTTGACAGAATTATTTTCCCATGGTATACAGGCTAATTTATCTAAAAAAACGGTGACTGACCAAATTTTGAATGCGTTGTTGCCTAGTAGGGTTAGGCAGAAGTTGTGTAGGGAAGTAGTACACAGGTTCCAGTCCCTCATGAGTCTCTCAGGAACTTTGTCCTGTCTATCACGGAGGCGGCTCGAGTACTTAACATCGATCTTGGAGAACCTGAGTTGGTAGATGTTATATTAGAAAACGTGTCTCCCCTAACCAGGCGGCATTTTGTTTTCTCTAACAAACCATCCTCCATCCAAAATCTCTATGCCTTGGCTTCACTCATAGAGGGAACTCTTCTCTCAGAAGAAGAATATCTACATGCGCATGCGCCCGCGATTGTAAGTCGCGCGCAGATGGGTTCAAATCCCGGAGCAATCATGTCCGCGCCATCTTACGACCCTCCTCCCCTTGGTAGCTGTGGTAGATATGTAAGGAGTAATAATCCCGTGGGTTCTAATCCCGGGAACCCTGCGGCTCGTGACTTATCTAGGGTTAGATGTTTTCGTTGTAATAGACTGGGGCACGTGCAGGGAGGTAAACTTTTAAGGCGCGCTCGTGACCGTGGTACGGCCACGTCTATAATGCATAAGCCACGGGTTCCTAATCCTGCTGTTCCTGTATGTATTGGCCCAGTGAAATGCTTGGGTTTGTTTGATACTGGGGCTAGTCACTCTTTAGTTTGTGAAAAACTTGTTAGAGAAATTGAAAATAATATTAATGTTATTTGTGAAAATATTACCCAGAAAACCTATACTATTGCAAATGGCCAATGTTTGGTGGTGAACCGTAAGGTCGTATGTATATGTTTCCCTCTGGCATACAAGTGGAGTGGGCCATGGTACATCGACAAGTTCTTAACGCCCGTCTCTGTGCTACTAAAGGAAATTGCTGACCCATCGGTGAGCCTTCGGGCTCACGTGATCAACATGAAGGTGGTGGTGTAATAAGTCAGTGCCCTGTCTCGAGAGGTACCGGTTAGGTATAGTTAGTGTGTTAGTGTAAATTGTTTATGTATAATATTAGGTAGTGTTTCTATATAATAATTTAAGTGAAAAAATGGGGGCCCCCTACTTTCTAGCTGAATTAAGACAGTGGTAATTAATATTTAGTGTTTCATATTATGACTCTGGGAACTTTTGAGAGAATTATTACGTGTGTGCTTGACTCTCTATAGAAGAGAAAAAATAAACTGGGTGTCTTCCCACGGAACACTTCCCTCTTGATGGTGTCTGCTAGAAGATATTATCTCTTTAAAATGTGTGCTAAGTGCCAAGGTTAGGCGGACCAAAACGGACTTCACTCATCCTGAGCCGTTCTTGGCGGGTTTTGGACTCAAGATTTGTATATTAAGTATAAACGTGTTTTTATGTTGTTCTCAGAGAGGTCTTCCCCTTCCTCATCTCCTCCTCCCTCCTCTTTCGAGCAACTGATGTTGAACTGTGTCGTCTATAGAAGAGGGATATCGGCCAGACAAGATCAAGCTTCGAGGCTATTCGACACGTTGCTCGACCCCGTTATCTCGCTTCTCCTTCCTTCCCTCTCCTCGCGTCCCTTACCCTCTCTGTCAACTTTATATATAGTGGTGCGCTGGTGGTCTATGGTCACTTAATAAACCACCAGTTTATCAAGGTGAGAACGGCGACGTAGGGCAGGGGATTATTATTTTCATAATTGTCTGTATCTAAATTATATTTCAGCGTAATGGGGGAAAACTTTCTAAATTATTGTTCTGGACACAAATCTTAGTTTAAATATGGAAACTTACTACGTCATGCCGTTCTCGCTGTTGTCAAAATGTCGTCGCGTTTCTGCCGTCTTTTTGGGCTCCAGCCCTATTTATTGTGCCTATTGGGGCTTATTGGTATATTTACATTACTATTGAATACGCAGAGTAAAACTCCGCATCTTGGGCTTTCTTCCCATATAGTATTTATTTATGAGTATGCTTTGGATTAGCTATTGTCTGGGTAGGTTACATTATATTAGGAGATAAACTAAGAGGATAGTTTGGGACTAGGTCCACTATTGGTCGTTATTATGGTATAACATTATGATATTTGTTGGGGGTTGTGAGCGCTTAACGCCTATGTGTTACGCGGGACTTTTGAATACCACAAACTATAATGATCACCTTATTGGTTTGGACGTTCTTCAAACCTAGTAGGCTCGCGCATTGTCGCATTATTGCATTGTTGAGTTATGGTCTCCGTAATCTAAATGGGACTATTTCTCGGAAGACGCGCTTCACGCCCTATGTTTTGTTGATATTCTATAATGTGAACCTTTTCATTGTTTATGACAAATAAAGAAATGTTTTTAAAATTAGGCCATTTCGCCTGATTTTCCAGTCATCCTCACCCTAGTATAGAAAAGGGGGGGTTGCAGCAACTGTTCACAAAATATATTGTTTTTTTCTTCCGCGGAATCTTAATAACCTGTTTTCTGTTTGTAGCACAGGTTCTTTTTCCACCTTTATTTTTTTTTTCAATAATTTTCTTTTATTATTTAATTTAATTTAGCTTTCCAATCTGGTCTAGGCTCTTATATTAGTTGGTCTTCTTCTCCAGAAATGATACTTCTTCACTAGCTTGTCCAACCCAGGTATTTTATTTCCCTGGTACCCTCATCCCCTGACACTCCTGGTTCACCCCATTTCTGGGATTCTCCATGCACTCTCCAATGGTGGCGAGCATCTCCTATCAGTCTCCCCGAAAGTCATCTTACCAGAAATAGCGCTCCGCCTACTTCTAACAACCCCTTGAACCCTAGCCTAAATTAGACTAAACTAAACTAACCTAAGAAATATTTGATTAATCTACGCTACTACTATCTTACTTATTGTCAGCATTGCCAAATTCCATTTATCTGATTCTGACTTATTTCTGCGCTAATGGTTATACAGAGGGGATGCATTTTTTACAGGGTTCCTAAAGTATTTGTAAAAAAATTCTCTCTGACTTTTCCCTGACTTTTTTCCCAAGTTCCCTGACCAATTTCTCATAAAATTTCTACTATAACTACGATATTATACATGTGAAAATATTAATTTAAATACATTTATTTCAGCCTCCTCTTCCCCTACAGCCGACCTTGCCATACCTTTCATGGAAGAATAAGAAAGCAGACGTCTTGCCAATCAGTTCAAGGAAAATGATGGAAAAAAATAATAATTAAATATGTCTAACCCTATTAAAATGTTGTAACAAACTTGATTCACTTTGGTATCATGTGCATAAATACGTACTAAAAACAGGCCACTAAGAACATACTAAAAAGTTTGGTATCATTACAGTCTAAATATTTTACCTAAACTGTACATATCCTGAACTGAATAGCTCACAAGAGGAACAGTGTCTGCTTTCATAGTATTCATGTCTCAAGTCAGTTTTCTTTTTTGACGGTGACCTGGCGGTCTAGGAGTAAGGAGTCAGACTTCTGTGCTGGGGTCCAGGGTTCAATCCTCGGTCCCGGCACAAATTTATCTGATTACCAAACCCTTCCTTCACCTCTGACAAGACATCTTGTGAATGTGGGGAATGCCAGGCCTCCACCGTGGTTCGGATTCCATGTTAAACTGTAGGTCTTCCATTTCATCTCACAATCACCATACCATTACACATTAGCGTAAGTGTGTATAACCCGAATGGGTAGTAAGACGCGGTGCTAATAATAATAATAATAATTACTATTATTACTATTATTATTATTATTTTAATAAAATGATCAAAAGTCATACAATAATATAATATGCTATATTTAATAAAGTGAAGCTTGTTTCTTCTTCAGTTCTTGCAACTCCACTTCTATTGCTTCTCGTTGCTCTTCCGTTGCCATCATTAAATTTTTTTCTTTTTCCTTCTAAATCTCTAACTTGTATATCTAATTTCTTTATTTCTGCCTTCTTCTTGTCTTCTTCACTTCTTTCATGCTTCTTCATCTTCAAATATGCATGATAGCGTTTCTGAGCACCTCTCACTTAATCCAACATCTTTTTCTTATATGTATGTTTTGTATCCCTCCTGCTTCTTGTATCTTATCATGAATGTGACGCTGTGCAGTGACTGTTTTTTCATGCATATTTTCAATCAGTAAATGTTTATTGACTGAAAAACCACCTTCAACAGTTGCATTCCCATGCGACAAGACAAGGCAAATCTTTATTACTTCCCAAAGGTTTGTAGTTTGCATCTCCTATTAGAAAGTTAACATAAATAGTGTCAAGTCCTACTTCATCACTAAACTGATCACAAGGATGAAGTATTTCTTGAAGCTGAGATTTTTTGAGGTTGCAAAAATGCAAGTATTCTTTATTGGCATTTTCAGCCAGAACATCATTTATGTTATTATTAGCATAGCATCTTACTACCCATTCGGGTTATATGCAATTATGCTAATGTGTAATGGTAGGGTGATTGTGAGATGATATGAAGGACCTACAGTTTAACGTGGAATCCGAACCATGGTGGCGGCCTGGCATTCCCCACATTCACAAGATGTCTTGTCAGAGGTGAAGGAAGGGTTGGGTAATCAGATAAATCTGTGCCGGGATAGAGGATTGAACCCCGGCCGCCAGCACAGAAGTCTGACACCTTACCACTAGACCACCAGGTCACCCCATCATTTATGATGTTGGCATGGTAGAGTTCCTCCAAAAGAAAAGAAAATCTCTTCTGGCCCAGTTGAGGTGAATGTTGAATAACACAAGGATCCATATAAGACAAACCTCTCACAGCTTTCTGTTTTAAGGGACTTCTTTCTTGTAGTTTTGCAATCAGTGGTTAACATACTGCAACACTTGTGTATAAATTCTAGTTTTTGTCTTTCTGTTCCTGTGATTGAATTTTCTCCTAACAAACGTTTTGTTGCAAATCCTACATCAATAATTTGGCTAAGGATCAGCTTTCTGATTTTTTTGTGTTTATAGACAGTATCTTTGGACCCATGCACTTCATCAGATCAGGTTTCATGTAACGATTCATAAGGTATTTTAGAAGTTTCTCTATAGCTTCAAAGAGATATGGTGTCAGAACTTCAATGGAAAAGATTCACATTCTCTCAACTTGGTAAACAATACTTGACGAGCTGGAGAGTCAGTGAACAGGTAGTATATGTGATGCAATAAGCTACTTATATCCCAAACAACAGACTCCCCTCCAGTTCTCAAGGAACCATGAACAACATGAAGCCCACATGTTCCCAGATTTAGCAAACTACATACTTCATTGTCTGTGACAGGTTTGATGTGTTCCTGAAGAAGTGTTATAAACTTTAAATTGACGTTTGCGCCATCCATTAACACTTGTATCAACTTAGAGAGTGGAAGAGGAGAAATACCATCCAGAAAATACTTCAGTAATTCTTCAGCGGTGCTATCGAAAAACACACTGTTTAAGTAACGACTGATGACTTTATGATTTTCCTTGTCCCAGAATATTACAATGTTCATTTGTCCTCTTTGAATAACTTTAATCAATGCTCCATCAAACAAATTAAAAAGTTGTTACATGATTTTAGGCGGTCCAGTAAATTGTTATGAAAGAATGGAGACAAGCTATGCACATGAAGTATGCAGCCTTGTCTCCACCAAGGGTAAAGGCATTGGCAATGGAACACTCGAGCAACATCAACTGAAAAATTGTACTTAAATTATTGCACGAATTGAAATACATTTTTTTGTAAGCAACTTGCATAGCACAAATTACTTCCTCCTAAGTTATATCATCTTTTATAACAAAAGTGTTATGGTTTCTTCGAGGCACTCCACTAATTTCACTTTTGGCAACAGATTCCTTCTGCGGCTTTACGATTTCCGATGAAACAGAAAAACTCTTCGAGTAACCAGCTGAATCACCACTAGGTAGAATGTCTTTGTGTGCCAGATATTCTGTTGAAACATGGGAGCTCGATGAACCTGATTCACTTGAAATTTTTGAGAAAAAATGTCAAAAGAGAGCGTTGATTTGTCAAAGTTTCAAGAGTTTTTATATTAGTTGGTCCTTTTGCATGAGAAGCTAATGCTTGCTTTCCCATATTACTTAGGTTTATAATCTTTTTGCACACTTTACAAAATGCCTGCAACTTATTACTTTAAACGCCACTGATCCAGTATGAGAATTCTGGAAAATGCTCTGGGCTTTGCCAGAGCTGGTTAAAAACAGTTGTTTTTTTTAGAATTTGCTGGTGTAGCCGAATCAGTCCTAATTTACTGTATCCAACGATAACATTGCCAAACCTTGAACAAGAACCAAAACATTGGATCACTAAAGTCAAAAGAATTGTCATGTGCACGCCAGGAGATTTCTGCGTTCACCTTCCGAAATAAAATGCTACCAAAACTTGTGTTACAGCAAGTTTGAGCATGGTAAGTGCCCCTCAGCTTTCTTCATTGGGGCAGTGTCTTATGACGCAGTAAATACGAAAAATATTTTATTGTTTTTTCTAAGTATGACATGAATTGTCATTTCCCTGACCTTTTTAAAGCTTCCCTGAGTTTCCCTAACTATTATTTTTTTCCCTGACTTTCCCTCACTTTCCAGACCGTAGGAACCCTGGCATAGCATCCGTTCTTCTCAGCCATTTATCTCGGTAGGTTCGATGAATTGGTCCAGCCGTGTTTGGAAACAAACACGCCAAGCCTCTTGTATAGAAAAATTTCCCTTGATCGTCTATATCCTGGTCTTGATTTCTTACCACCCAAATCTCAGCTTGCAGGCTCTTCCAAGATTTACACATCAGGCATCACCACTTGCCTTTTACTGCGGTCCCAATCTAATTTCTTCTTCCTCTTCACGGAGCCAATTCTAATACGACTTAATAAAAAGTCTAACATTTAAGCTATATTAAGTTTTTCTTTAACATCCAAAAATTACTATGCAGCTGATTAAGGGCAAAGTTGGTATAAGACAATCATAATCATGATAGTCTTGTGAATCTTATTTCCTGTGACAAGATAACATTCAATAACTAACAAAAAGATATGAGCTGCATTTAACTCTCAATAGAAAATATAATATTGAATTATAGATGTTCATCACAAGGGTATCAATGGCTTAGTTCAAGGGTTAGGGATGAGGAAAGTATAATTTAGAGCAAAGGTGCCCACATTTTTTTGGTGGGGGAGTGGTATATCCTTATGAAAAATCCAAACTCAGTACCCTCAAACTCGCCATTGTCAATCCAAACCCAGTCTATTGAGGGTAGAAGTCTGGGACGGTAAAGTTAATTTTGTTATATTAAATATTTTATTTTAATATAGAAAATAAATTTTTTTAAATTTATTTCTTGCATGAGTTATTAGTTTAGTGAAGTTAGTTAAAATGATATACTAATACTTTAAAATATGTTTCAGAAAGAGCCCAGACACAAAAATATATATATATAATCAAAAAGAGCCTAGCCCCCCCGTCCCCCCCAAAGAAAAAATATAAATATTCCAGAAAGGGTCTAGCCACAATAAAGGGTTAAATAAATAAATCAATAAAGATTTACAGTAAAACTGTGAAAGGTTGGCATTCAAAGTTGTAATATAAAAATTACAATATAAAAAATTAAAAGCATGGATTCACTTTGAATGTACACATATTCTCCTTTCCAATTGGCTGTATGCATTGCTTAACTTATAAATGATGTTTGACAAATAATAATCCATTATCCACTAGTAGTTCAATTACATTAATTATCCAAAGGTGAATTAAAATTACATCAATTAGAAGATTTTAAGTGTTTGTAGAAAGCTGTATATCCATACTTTCTTACTCTATATTAAAGATCTCAAAAATATTTTATGTTGGGAGCAATTCATCCTTGTTAGAAAACAACAGATATAGCAGACTTCAGTGTTAAATTATTTGGAAATATTAAATAATTGAATATTGATATGAATTAAGGTTTAAATAATTGTTTACCAAATTTAATCTTTATTTGGGCTCACATGATTTGACAATGTTGGGAAAATTGCTCATTGCAATGGAGGAAAATTGGCTAAGGGCAGGGCCTCTTGGATCAATCAAAGATATGTATATTTTCTAAAAGTGATAGGTGTAAGAGGAAATTGTGTATAAGAATCAGATACACTATTGGTTGATTAGTTGAGTAACTATATGTTTAGGGTCACCTGAATAAATAAATTACCTGTGTGCTTTTGTGCCTAAAATACGTTCTATTAGTGCATCCATACAATTAGGAAATGCTGGACAGTGTTCTCTGATTGGGCAGTGAACAAATCCCAAATGTTGAAATAGCATCAGTTTTCTATCTTGATCCAAACGATCCAAGGCTTTGTATCTACAAAGACAATTTCAAAGTGATATTAACCTTACAAACCACTATAGTTTAGAAAAACTTTCTTGAAAACATGTGCACAATAGTTCAATGATAACAAAATAATAAATTATACCAATGAATATTTAAAGTGATAATGAGAGTAACCAAACATTATATAGTGGTCATATTTGAGTTGACATTCAGATATGATTAAACTAATATAGAAAAATATGGCCTAACAATAGATCAAAAACTTTACCAAGATTTTCTCATAAAAGCCTACGTCACAGACAAGGAAAGAACAAACAGACACATAATGGGTAGGTTAAACGTGTTGCAGTCCTTTTCGAGAATTTACTCCTTAAATTTTGTGATCACTAAGTGCTGCCCCCAGTGACTTAAAAATCAAATGAGTATTTTATTTTATATGCAAAACCAAATGAGTACTTTATTTTATATACAAAACAAAATGAGTATTTTTTTACAACAACTCACTTTAAACTCGAATTTACTAGAAGACAGATGCAAAATATGAGCTCCTCGATTCAACCAGTTGGCTATCACCCTATCACCGAGCCAGCTTCAGGCAGCACCCTCCCAATTTCTAACCCCACCCCTAGTCCCTATTGACTGCACATTATGAAGAAAACTTTAAATACAAGGTAATGGCTATCGACTGCAATTATAATTGTTAAGGAGCACTGAGAAGAGCTCAAAACGCTTAGGAATCCCCAAGTGGTTAGATATTTTTAAATATTGTTTTCAACATGAAATAAAGCCAAGAGTTCTGACCAGTTAAAAGTTTAGATTTTAATTAAAAACAGTTTTTAATGTTTAATATTTTATATAGAACCATATAAAACAATCCCACAAATTGTGACCCTATCAAAACATGGCTTTATACAATAGATGAAAGCTAGATATAGATTTCGAACCTTTTGCTTTAATCTTAGAAGTACACATTTACATGAAAAGGTTGTTTTTTTAACTTTAAACTCAAAATTCAAACTTTCTAAAAAGTCAGAGAAACATCATAATTTTTGCTGACATTTTATTTTTAAATAATCGGGGATTTCTGAACGTGTGAATACGTCTAAATGCTCTCTCAGGTAGTGCCCTTAACAACTTTGAATATCCTTAACTTGGATAATTTTTGAACACATCTTTAGTAAATCATCCTTTTTTATTAAAAGTATGAAATTGATTGTTTTAAAACCATAACTATATGTTAAGGAACCATTACTTTTGTAATTTTTCTATTAAAAAATGTACTAAACATAATTTTCTAAAAAGTGTGTTCATTAAAGTCATCTCTGTTGATATTTATAGTACACTCTAGTACCAGTATACACAAATAGTGATTATATTTCCAATGAAGATAAGGTTAAAAATATTAATTTGATTAAAATGACTTAACAATTGTTTGAAAAAAGAATTAGAATCCAAAACTTTGACAAATTAGTTGCCCAAATGTTAATATAAGCTTTAATACTATTCTTAAGTCAACCAAAACAAACTATTTCTGAACTTTATCGAGCCTAATTCGAATATAATAAATTACATTTAAGATATTGGGGACTACTTTTAATCAGTTTCAAACCGGTTTAAATAAGACTAGAGAATAATCTTGAAACATGAACCAATATCTAGGCAGGTTTTAACATTATTTGTGTATAATAAGGTATTTCAGTGCGAGTCCCGGTGAAGGGCCAGACGATTGTTTGTATATATTGATGAAATCATATGATTACTGTGGTGTAATTTTTAGTATTCTGTAGAGTATATCCAGGCATTTTTCAATGTAATAATTGTAATCGGGTGTTTTGGTGTAAGTCCCGGTGAAGCGTCAGCTGGATATGTGTATGGCAGGTTTAAACATTACAGTAAGTCCTGCTATAACGTTGCCTATTAGAATGTTGTTTGGTTACAACGTTGTTAATAATCTGTGACCATTTTTTTACATAACATCCGCTATTGGGTACAACGTTATTTTTCAGCTGAACACGCGCCAAGTGTCAACTGCCTGGTTCCTGTTTGTGTGGGCTTAATAGGCCTATAGGTCATGCATGTCACGTCAGAGATTTCTATCCCCCGCCCCCCTTCCCCATCGTCCATACAACAAGCCGTTAGTAGTAGTAGTAGTAGTAGTAGTAGTAGTAGTAGTAGTAGTAGTAGTAATACAAATGGGTATTTTTACGCGAAAAAATATATTTTGTTTGTTTACAGTATTTTAAGTTTGGAATATTTTACTTGAAACTTGATACTTTTTGCACCAGATTTAGAGACTTTCAGCATTACTGAGTTGGCAACACTTAAGATGGTGCAAGCTATGAGCAGTTTTGTTCAATCATACGAGTTTTTGTTTAGCTTTCTTTGAGGTTTTTATATTTTTAGTTCGCATGGGTCTTTTGTTTATCTTTCGTGTTTTTTTTATATTTAATACATTTTAAGCTCGCCTGTGACTTGTGTTTACCATTCTTTGTTTTTATATCTAATTTTTTTTAGTTCGCATGCAATGTGTGTTTACTTGTTTTGTTTTTTATTTTAGCTAAGGGGAGTGGGGCCGGGGTGTTTGTTATCTGTTTGCAATGGCGTTTAAACGTCTATGTAATTTATCTAACAATTTAATTGCAAAGAAAAACAGACAATCAATTAGTCTGGCTGTTAAAATGGACGTAATACAGCGACTCGAATCTGGTCAGAGCGGTGTAGACATTGCTGCAGGTTTGGGCCTACCTGCAACTACTATTCGCACTATAGGGAAAAATGCCATGGACATTAAGTGCAGTGTGGAAAACGTTTCAGAGCTCAATGTGACAAAGGTCAGGTGTACAAGAAACGGACACATTGAAAGGATGGAGGAAATGCTTTCGTTGTTAATTGAATCTCAAAACCAACGTAGTGCCCCAGTTACTTTAGTCATTGTTCAAAGTAAAGTTAAATCTTTATATCATGACGTGTTAAAGCCTAAGGACGGCGAAGGCTCTAAAGAAGAATCTTTTGTTTTGATGGTTTTAAGCATCTGTAAAATTTTCATAATATTAAAGTGACTGGTGAAGCTGCAAGTTCTGACATCATTTTGGCGAAAGCCTTGTCGAACTTCAAAACATCATTGAAGACGGCGGATACTCACCAAATCAAGTTTTCAATGTTGACGAGACCGGACTCATTTGGAAACTTATGCCTGCCAGAATTTACATTTCACAGGAAGAAAAGACAGCACCAGGTTTTAAAGCTGAGAAAGATCATGTAACACTGTTGCTAGGTGGTATTGCATCTATTGACTACAAAATGAAGCCACTCCTGATCACCAGATCAGAGAATCCACGGGCTTTGAAAGTAAAGATGAAGGAGCACCTTCCCGTTATTTACAAAGCCAATAAAAAGGCGTGGATAACTGGTGCCGTGTTCTGTGAGTGGTTGAAAGTCTACGCAATACCTGTGTGGAAGAGGTACTGTGCGAAGGAGAATTTAGAATTCAGAATTCTCCTCCTCATTGATAATTCTCCCTCACATCCTCATTACATATGGCTCTAATCCAACCAATGGACCAAGGTGTAATTGCCATTTTCAAGCGATACTATTTGCGACATACGTTTGAGCAACTTGTCGGAGCTACATATGGTGAAGACAAGACCAGCATCAAGTAGTACTGGTAGAGCTACAATCTCTTTAACGCCATCAACAACATATCCATGGCTTGGCAAGAGGTTTCCCATACATGCCTCAACGCGCTGTGGCAAAATCTATCGCTTGAATGCGTCACAGATTTTAAAGGATTTGAAGAGATTGTACCAAGTGCAAACACAAACCTAAAAATTGCTCGTGAAGCAGGCTTCCAGAATCTGGAAATGGAGGACATAGAAGAGGTGGTGGACGCCGAGATTGAGGAACTCACTAACGAGGAGCTAGAAGAGCTGGCCCAAAATCCAAGCCCTGAATCTAACAGCGAAGAGGATAAGCCTTCATGCACATTTACTACGAAGAGCATGGCTATTGCATTTCACCGCATTCAAGAAGGACTTCAGATGTTGGCCGATGAAGACCCTGATGTAGAACGCTGTGCAAGAGTTCACAGGACTGTCATGGAGGGCCTTACATGTTACCAGGAAATTTAAAAAGAAAAGAAATGTGCCGCTGAGCAACCAACTATCCGTGCATTCTTTCACCCAGTGGCCGCCATGGTGACACATGAAGGGGATAAGATTATGAGTGGTGAGCCAGTCCCATCCACGTCCCGAAATTAAATGTATTCGTGTCTTGAGCTGTTTCCGCGATATGATACATGTATTTGTAGGAATTGCGGGAGGCCTTGGAACCTAACTCCTACATTTAACATTGATTCTTATGGGAAAACATAACTTTTATAAAGTTGCGTTTCTCAGGAACATAACACAACTTTATAAGAGGATTTACTGTAGTTTAATCAAGTGTTTTGCTGTGAGTCCTTGGAACTATTATTATTATTATTATTATTATTAGCACCGCGTCTTACTACCCATTCGGGTTATACGCACTTACGCTAATGTGTAATGGTAGGGTGATTGTGAGATGAAATGAAGGACCTACAGTTTAACGTGGAATCCGAACCACGGTGGCGGCCTGGCATTCCCCACATTCACAATCCTTGGAACTGCTGACAAGTCTATTGATAATGGATTTTGTGCGTCAGCTGTAAGGTGAATTCCATTCTTCCACGAAGGGGATAATATAGTTCAGAGTGAACTATAGGATAATATTTATATGTAATATAATATTACCTATTTCACCCACCTCAACTACTCATCTGGGCTACATGCCTTGAATAATTGTTGTCGAATAGTGATGAAGAAGATATAAATTAAAGAGGATGTAACCTTATATGCTAGGAGAGAATTTGGGTAACAATGTAGGAAAACGTGCCTCAATATTTTCGGCCAGTATGAGAACCCTGTTTCATCCATCACTGAAAATGGATTGTATGAAAACATTTTTGTCCACGTAACTACTGATGCAGTAGAAAATAAATCATTTACGGCATTTCCTAGAATATTTAGTTTACTTTGTAATTCTGATTACTTTAAGATATCAAATATTTAATTTTGTTTGTATTTCGAGCTAATATCACTCTGGTCTATAATCTATTATTTTGAGGCTTTCATCTTTAAGTTCAATCAATAATGTTTTTACTACAATGAGATTATCAACAACTTTCAGACCCACCTCGGTGGCGAAGTTAAATAACGCACTAGCTTCATGTTGGGCTAGACTGACAAGGACGGGAAGATCGAGTTTCGAATCTCGCTCGAGTGAACCGGGAAGTTTTTTCCAAAATGGTTTTCCACTCCTCCTCCAAGGATATGCGTGTCTACTTCTTCTATATTCAACCGTCCCAATTCCTAACCCTTTAGAATAGTTAGTACTTAAGCGTATTGTTAAACGGGTAGTAAGACGCGCTGCTAAAATTAAAAAACTCTCAACAAGAATGTGTATACAATTTATTTAAATACTCTTTTCTTGTTCTATTGATTTAAAATTGACTAAATGAAGGTTATCTGAGAAACAGTGAGGTAATCCTGGCATTCAAACATATTATGAATAAATAGTTCGCTTGTGTGTGTGCTAGCTAACCGTGAAGGTCCGAGGTTAGCGTTAAAACAGTTAAATGGCGCTTGTCTAAAACGAGGGTTGGGTCACTTAATCAAATAATGCACTATCGAAATAGTGGAAGTTTCGAATGTTGTTAACCTCTCATACATCTTATAAACATTTATATCTTGCAGTAAGCCAACAGTTATTACTCCTTCCAAGCTAATTTCAAGAACATATAAATTATGTATTTTCTTAGTCTGCACTACTACTTATATGTTAAAATATCATATTCCTAATATTTATAGTTTAATTCAGCCCATTGTTGTGCATTTATTTATATCTGTAGGAATTTCATCCATTCAATACTAGATTTTATTTATCAATAGGATTGGACTGAAAGTCCACAGTGAAGTGGTGGCCTGACATGCAATGACGCAATTTGCCGGTTTGTGGAAAGGTTTAATAAATCTTCCCTGTGGTAGTGGAGTCGGTTTTAAACCAAGATCTAATGGAAGTTGAAAGCATGGCGTTGGATTTTGTGTCCAGGTGATGTTCCAATAGACCTGGCAGTGAAAAGTTTGGCGTTCACATTATTCTGAGGATGGTAGAAATATTTTTATTTGAATGATCATATTCTTAAAACCAACTATATCATTAGTTAGGACGTGGGTGTATCTTAGTAAAAAGTTAATTATTAAATATAATTTGTTTGTTTGTTATTGCTGTTTAGTTTTCGACATGTTATAACTTTTCATCGCCAACCAAGAATAACAATATTACATTAACTTCACATCTGTTTGCCGAAAGTTTCAGAGATGGCAATGAAAACTAAAATATACTCTATTTGAAAACATTCAAAGAAATGTAGACAATTTATTCTATTGCAATTTTCCGTGGTACAGCGAAAGGAATAATATAGCCAAGAAAATATGTTATAATAAGTTTAAATATCAAACAAAATATACAACCACTTCTTACTACCTGTCTGGGCTATACGCATAATAATACGTGAGTGAGTTATGATAAAGGAGGTCAAATTGAATGTGGATGTATCCATATTTACATGGAGGAAATGTTCGAAACAATTTAGGAATAAACACCCTCAATAGGCTCGACTGAAATTCTAGCCCTAACTTCCCCATCATCAACAAACTGGACTAGAATTGCATGATATTTAAACACATAGAATATTATTCTTTTATCACCTATTTGGTTGTTTGCGTTTATTTATTTGTTATCTTATAAAACAGAAGAGTGTATTTACTTAGACCAAAGGTTGGCTCCAATTGGCTGGTCTGTATTAGAAGACCTTAACCCTCAATATCCATTTTCCCTATCCCATATATTACAATGTAGAGGGGAAAAGTGTGTTCATAAGCTCAAGGACAGGTTTGATACCAAGGAGGTGCTAACAATTTAATATTAAATAATTATCGCCACCCATATCAAATGCCTGTTAGTAGAGATGTAAGGATTTATTGATGTAGGCCTACATTAATTTCTAGGTAGGGCTTTTCACGCTAAATTGGTTATTTTAAAACCGTATATTTAAAAAAAAAATTTACTCTTAAACATTTTAAAATAGTTATTGGCTCATTGCTATGGCATACAACACTATAAATGTATTATTCCTTTTTTCAAGGAAGCAATATATTAATATGTAAGTTTAGATAACGCTCCATTATGTTGGTCCAGAACCAAATAACATATATATAATTTTATATGTATATATATTTTAGTGCTGCACCGCACCCATTTGGATTTAACACCTGTATGCTATTTACTCTAATTTTTTAATGCTGAGGAAGGCTGAATTTACAAGGAGTGTGCCCACATTTGTGTGGAGGGAGAGTTGAAAACCATTTAGAAAAAACTCTTTCAGTGAACCCGGATCTCCCAGTCATTTTTAGTCTTGTCTATTGTGAGAGTAGCATCCTAGAACATGTGACCACAGAAGAAGCTGAATCCAGCTATACGTATACAGTCTTCTAATTAAATGATATTTTTTGTTTGACCTTCGAGTCATTTGCTTATTGATTGCTGTTGTGAAATGAGTAGAGGGAACAATCTTGCTCCGTGGTTTAATAGGCCCTGCCTTCACCAATAACACTATAAACACTGTCCTCTCCAGCCATGCCCTGTTGATAGTGTAGTTATTCAATTGGATGTCACAGGCTAGGCTTCCAGAGTCAAGGAGGTATTAAACAAGAGAATTTTCAAGAAGGGTCAAAATAAGGAGTGGCAATAGGGGAGGATAATATATGAAGAAGTGAGTAAGACAGCGTGTCAACTAGCTGGGATGTTGAGTTTAATTAAATATGATTTTTTCTTGCCTGTGACAAGGAATTCAGGGCTTGACTCTTGATTGGGTTTAATTAGTTGGTATTTATTAAGTGGTTTCACATGCTCTTTCCAGGTAAATTAGTTATATTTATTCTAACATTCCTCCTTCCTCCTCTTTATTCATTATTGAACAAGTAATAAGTTGAGGAGGACTAATAAAATACCTTGGTATTATCCCCGTTGCGTAAGAATGAAATTTCACCTTCCAGCTGACCCACAAAATCCATTATCGCTAAGCCTTTCAGCATTTCCAGGGACTCATAGCCAAACACTTGATCAAACTAATGTTAAAACCTAAATACTACATAATTGAAAAAACTGCATTGCAATTGATTATATTGTTATAAATATCCTAGATAACATATATACAACATCCATCTGAAATTTAAACAGAGACTCGAACCACAAGACTCAAGTATATCATGTTAAAATTTGCGTGGTTCATATCCTACAGACTATAATAAACTACATCGGAATCGGTTTGCTGTCCCAAAGATACACACATATATCTGGCTGGTACTTCACCGAGACGCACAACACAAAATCTGATTAGATTATGTTAAAACATGCCCTTCACCGGGACTCGTCGGTGACCTGGCATTCTAGGGGTAAGGTGTCGGACTTCTGTGCTGGGGGTCCAGGGTTCAATCCTCTGTCCCGGCACGGATTTATCTGATTGGCAAACCCTTCCTTCACCTCTGACAAGACGTGGTTCGGATTCCACGTTAAACTATAGGTCCTCCATTTCATCTCACAACCACCCTACCATTACACATTAGCATAAGTGTGTACAACCCGAACGGGTAGTAAGACGTGGTGATAATAATAATAATAATAATAATAATAACAATAATAACAATAATAATAACAATAATAACAACAACAACAACAACAACAACAACAACAACAACAATAATAATAATAATAATAATAATATTAATATTAATAATAATAATAATAATAAAATAATAATAATAATTCACCGGGACACATACCGAAACATCTGATTATACACACATAATGCTAAAACTTGCCTGAATATTGGTCCAGTATAGAAGTAAAAACAGCACCACAATAGGTTAAGTCGTTCCAGAGATCCTAAGTTAAAGATATAAATAGATTCCGACCGATTCTTTCACGAAAACTCAAATCCTCCCTTAGCAGACTTTCGAGTGAATATAAATAAATGCACCGCAATCGGTTATGCAGTTCCATGTATATTTGCCAATAGCCATTCATTATTAACAACAGTACAGAGCTACAATATTTTTTTACTTAAAGATATTTACATTCCAAACCTTAAAAAATCATAAATATCATGTAAAGTGTTTCTAAGCTCATAAACCAAATACAATACTTCTCCTTGCTTTTCAATTATTTAAACCTCCTTTCTTTTATATTATATTAATACTTGCCTGTGGCATGGTCAGTTTTATTATTTGGATTTCCAGAATTGTTTTAGTAAGAAAACAGATTTGACAGAAAAACAAATTAAACATGAAATTTATTAGAAAATGTTCATCAATGTAAATCTTATTAAACTACAATTTATCTCGATCAAAGTATTTATCAAAACTGTTACCAATAGTTATATTGTGGCCGTTATGGTAACACTAAATAAAATATGGAATCAAACTATGGTCACACAAAGTTATAGACAGTCATAATAACATTGAAGAAACAAATTTCCTTTAATAACTAAAATATAACCAATGGAAAATATTTTATCAAATCTCTTATTTTTCTGCCTGGAAATGATATCAAATATTTTAAATCAGGATCGGGACCCTTAAATTATATAAATTTTAACTCAGCGTCTTAACAAAAAAAGTAAAAATCTTTTAGATTTAATTTGTTATTTGCACTACATGTGTGAAATATAATAATTAATCATTAATAAATCTATAATTATCTATTCACAGTAATTAAGATTCTGAAAAGGGGGAGACCTACTTTTTATTACCATGTAAAACCAATAAATATGGGCAGCACTGTTGCCAAAATAATGTGTGGCGTGGTTAAATCTTTAACAGATAAAAAAAAAGCCAATTTATTAATGAGACCAAAAATAATTAATTAGCTAAGTATGTAATTAATAATTGGTTTTATAATGAAGGGTACAAAAAAAGTAAAATTAATTTAGTTCATCAAACTAGTTGGACATCGCAAAAAGACATAACCCCTCACCCAACACTCCTTCCCTACAAGTAAGAAATAATTTAAGGACTTAAGGCTTTCTCTAAATCCGGCCTTGGGCCTAGCTAGGCAAACTATCCTGCAGTCATGTGAGAAGGTATATCATACCTCACGGGCTGAGTGAATAAGTTGCTGCCTTACAATCTCGACGGAGTGTACATTTTCAGCCTCAATTTTTAATAATGCATTTACTTAAACCCAAACTATTGTATTGATGGCAAACTCTTTAACCAAAAAGTATTTTCTTTTAATAGGTAGTCTTTTGATTTTGCAATGATAAAATTTTTAATGATAGGCCAAAAAATATATCAAAATTGGAGATATTCACTTAAGCCCTGTGAAGAAACATTAGCCTTAAAAACAAAATAGTGTAGTTAAACTGTACTTGGATACGAGTTTTAATAAACATCTTTTAGCTTATTAATGGATCTTTTTTTCGTTCTTACAATTAATTTTAGGGCTTGATCAATCATTTTAAAAAAGGCCTCTGGGAAGCCCTACGAAAAGCTTAGAATCCAAGTTTAAGCCCACCAGTAAAATGGTGTAGGCTCTAGGTCTATGGACATATATACACACAGACAGTACTAAAAAACCCCTTTGTCAGGTTGTATCATGAAACATGCACATATATCAAAATCCCGAATTAGGTTTTTTTGATAATCCCAATCTTTTCCTTCTCACGGGATTTGGAAGAAAGAAAAAATGTTTTACAAAAATGTTAATTGAATGAATTCAACCAATTAATGGCCAGAAAAAGTAATTAAGTGAATTGATCTTTGATGCAAAAAGAAAATCAATCTATCAATGATTTTTTTAATGTGAGGCACTAATAATAAAAGTAAATTAATAGACTTATCAAAATAGGTTAAAATCAAATCTAATTTGGCAAACTAATTTTTTGTTACTGTGGACATTTAATAAATTTGATTTTATTATAAGCTAAATACCCAAAGTTTATCAAAATTACTAATGTCCATAATAAAATACATTTGTTGATTTAATAATATAGATTCTGAAGAGAGAAAAAAGTTAGTTTTGATAATACTTTCAACACTACACTAATGCAATTCATAATTTTAAGCACTGTTTATTTTACCTCAAAGCTAATTTTTACATAAGGTAATGACTAGTCATAATAGTATTATGTAGAACCATCTTCAGGTTCTTGACATGTAAACCCAATGGGAAGATCTATACACAGATGGGAATATAGTATTATAATAGACCTGAAAGAAATGGGGTGCAATGTTTCTAAGCAAAAGCATGGCCATCTATGATATATATATATATATATATATATATCATAAATGTATGTTGGTGAAAAGAAGTTAACACAATAAAACTGGTTTACCTTGAGTCATCTTGTAATGCATCTGTGATTTCCTTAATATCATCTTGAGTGATAGTACCAGTTGGAGCTATGCTCTTGAAGTGATAAAACAAGTCTGCATGTTCTAACAATAATTCCTATGGAAAGAAAATTAAGTATTTCAAATTACCATACTAATTTAAACTTAATTACCATAACACAATAATTTATTAAATTAATTCTATATATTAAGACTTCTAATCACATTAAATATAAGAGGTTTTTAATTGTTTATCATATTACTGAATTAATTAAATATAAGATATGGGGTCCTTCTAACTGCTCAAATCCTTAAGAATATTCTAGATTCATGGATTTAAAAAAAAAAATTAAGGTTCAAATATATTTAATTTTTTAATTTTTCAAGTTGAGTTTGTCTAACACTGCCTATTGGAGGTTCAGAACCAATTATAATTATAAGATTAACATAATAACCAGGACCCAGACCAGTAATTGAAGCGGTCATTGTAAAAAGGGGATATGTAACAAAATCAATATTTTGAAGAAAAGAATGTGCAAATAAGGATTTTTATTTTATTCACACTTTTTTCACTCCGCTAGTTTGATGTTTATAATTTTAAGGATTTTTTTTTGTAACTATGGCAGCCATCTAAAGTTTTGCACATATCTCGTTTTAACTGGGCTATCACCCAGACAAAATATCGCAAATACTTTTCCTCAATTAAATATTTCAGGAAAATTTATTTAATAAAATGTATAATGTTAAATAAAATAACAAAATTATTAATTTAAAAAAAAGTAAAAATGTATAGATTGCACAAAATACAACATTATAATATTGTCACACAGACGTTATCACTGTCCTCGTTCTGCACTTGGACTCTCGTTCTTGCTTCAGCCTCTGATCTCTGTCATAACTGCAACATGGTGTAAAAATCGTAGCCGATGAGGTAGTTCGAAAGGGTTGCTAGATCTTTCAGCTTCTTAGCGTTGATGGGTACTAACTAGTCCAGCTGGGTATGCTCTGATGGATGGTAATGAAGGTACAGCTCTGTTGTCTGCTGACAAAGAGAAGGTGTGAAACACAATACCATTCACAGTAAAAGCGTCCACTTCTCCTTGATCTGAGGATGAGGTCAATATACTGTTCAATAGTATATATATCACTTTTGCGAATCAGTCTCTTGATTCAGCCAAGTCCTTATCACATGGGAGAAATGAATGGCCTTGTACAGGAACTAAGTGTGCTTTATGCTCTTGAACATACCACTGTCGGAAAGGTTCAATAAGAATCAAGGTATGGTTTAAGTTCTAGCCTATACAACCATCACTAAATCAAATCAGATTCTGCACTGTAAGAAGTATCTCAGTGTTAAAAGTAATCCAACAGAAAAGAGCATACTTCATTTGGAGCGTTGATTCCTTGCCCTTTATGGTAATAGTACAGTTTGGCTTTTTTTGTTTTCAAGTCATGCACGCCAAATGCAAAGCACCAGAGATGCCGTAAATAAAAAAATTCTTGCATAGGGATTGCTGCAAGGGGTAAGTTTTGCATGTAATCAAAACTTATGGCTGCAGTGTAGTTATCAGTTTTCTTGTGCCTCTTTCATGGTGGAATAACTCTAAGCTTGTGAACAATTTTCTCAGAGACACATGCCCTCTTACTGCTATCAGTCAAAAAGGAATCTTTCAGCTTCACTGAAAGACTTTCACATGTTTAAAACACGTCCACCAGAGGACGCCCAAATGAATGCCCAAAGTTATGGTTGAAAAATTGTATGTAGTACTTATTAGTAACTTGTTCTTTTAAGTCTGGGATTTCATCGATGAACATCTAATGCATTATTTTATTATTTAAGCGAGCATCAAGATACTGCTTCTTTACCACACAATAGTGTGTGATTTTAATATCAAACTTCTTGATGTGGCCAAAGATGGCAAAATGAACTTCCTCTTGTTTTATGTTCCTAGTCTTCTTTCCATGCATGTCATGAGGGGATTTGTTTTCAATGAGCAATTTGCAGACTCTATCGACTCTTTTCTTTGTAACACCACATAAGGCAATACAAGCTTTCTTGCAGATGGGAAAAGATTTTCCTTCCCATTTTATGTGGTAAACAAAGAAACAGGGTTTCTGGAGCTCCTTTGGTTGTGGAGGGGCTGCGTATTCAGCTTTCTCATCAGATGCTAATATTGGCTGGATTTTGGTAGCAACTGTAGATTTACAGTGTCGTTTTGCATATCTTTGTTGAATAAGACTATGCAGAAGTATCTTTATTATTTTTTCTATTCAGTGACAGAAAGAACGATAGTATGATGCCTTGTTTGAAATTAACAAACTGCTTAAAACAACCTAACCTGGATTTACAATTTTCACCTGTTTTTGCAGCACTCGCAGTTTACCCGAGTGAAACATATTCCTTGCCTTTCACTCTGTTATTCTTAATGATATTTCGCTTAAACTTGTCTGCCTTGTGCCCTGGGCACGGGATGATTCCTGGATAACTCGGTGGTTAGAACACTTGCATCCTAAGCCAAAGGTTCTGGGTTCAATTCCCGTGTCCAGGTGTAATTTTTCAATTTTCAGAATATGATATCTAGATGGAGAATTCCTCACTAAAAAGCATAGATAATAGCTTCAACTATTTGATTCTTGAATGTATAACTCCTTTCTTCCTTTATGGTTCACTTTTTTTATTTGACATTCTTTATGATTGCAGGCTTAACAATAGCAATCACAACATTTAACTTAACTATCACAGTTTTTAGCTTTCTAAAATACTATTAATAAAATTATCATAAAAGATCTCAGAGAAAGCAATATTCACAAATAAATAAAAAAACATAGTGCCACAAAAGAAATAATAAGGTAAACCATTGATAACCAACCTTCTAGCGCAGTGTTAAAACAGGACATGTGAGTCAAATATTCCCTTTTAAAAATGAATCAGAAGTTCAAGGCCCAATGGCACAAGGTATGTCCATAGGAACATGTCCGTTTTAACACCGAACAAACCACCTGTGTCTAGATGAGAAAAAAATGAAAACTCATTTTAGAGCAAAGTGACACATATCCCCTTTTTTACAATGACCACTTCAATTTTATGTTTAACAGAATTTACGAACGTCATAATGAATGGGAGGGCAAAAACTTAACTTTTAGTTACTATGCTATTAAATATTGTATTTCCTCATAAGTTCATAATTTTTTCTAGATTCAAATTCGAGATTTAGTTTAATAGTGGATTCGACCCAACTCTATTATATAGACAATGTAGTGATCAACAGTTTAAGAGGCTGTTTAAAATTAAATTTAAAATGATCAGTTTTATGTTATTGTCAGTTTTGAAATGAAAAAAAAATTTTAAAAAAATTAAAATAGCTACACATTAACTTATATCCTTATTTCAGATATTACAAATTTTGAAAAAGAAAAAAAAATAGATCAATAGGGGTAAGGGTGAGTAGAAGGGATAAAAAAAAAGTTAGTGAAATTGTAATTCTTAACATTGGTAAACTTGCTACAGACACCACACAATTTGTAAAAATGATTATGCCTTGGGAACTTATATGTCCTGATTATGACTTAGCTTTTTTTTTTCACTTTTTCTATGTAGTCATTCTGGTTGTACGCATAAATTAATTTTGCTTAATAGAATATCATGGCAGCAAACTAACATTAAAATTTCAATTTTGTGATCCAGTTCTTATGTAAAAACTGTATATTATACAAGATCTTATTGAAAAAAAGCAAAAGTAATCTTTTGAAAATATTTTTAGTTTTTTAAGTAGAGATAATAATTATAGATAAAAGCGAGAGTACAGTATTATGACTGTTTAGCTTGTTTCTTTGAAAAGTTTACTTCTCATCAAGCAGTCAAGTATTTAATTAGAGTAATGAAATAGTAGGAAGGCTTTAATACCAACAGTACAACACAGCTTTAATGATAAATACTAAGGGAGTTGTTGCAAAAAATAAAGTAATTTTACTAGTGGCCAGGAAGGAAATAATATGTCTAGTGGGTGTTCACTTCTAAATCTAAGTACATTATCAAACAGAAAAGAAAAGATTGAGGATAATTTAGAGATTCAGGTGCGAAAATATTTGGTATTTTGAAATTTTTGGAACAATTTTAGCTAGTAATAAGAAAATTAAAGTGGAAATTGAGAAAATAGTAAGTTGTTATTTTTTATTGTTTAGCAGCAAGTCTTACTACAAATTCGAGTTTAACTACGTGAATGAATTATAGATTATGAAGTTTGCATTGAGAAGAAGTGCACCCATATTTGTGTGAAATGAGAGTAGAAAAACATTTAGGGAAAACCACCCTCAGTGCACCTGACTGGGATCAACTATTTCCCCATCTTAGGAAGTCTAGTCTATTGTGAGAATAGCGCCTTAAGAGCATATGGCCACGGAAATAATTTTAGCTTGTTAAACCTCTCCAGTTGTCAAGAAATGTGAAGCTCAGAATATACAAAACCATATTTTTAACAACTGAGAAGCATGGTCTCTCACTTTTCATAGCAAGAAGTAATTTAAGGTATTGGAAAACAAAGTATTTATGAAAATTACACTTCACAACAAATTAACTTTTTTTTGTCTCTCTAGAAAGTGGGTAAACATAATTTTTGTGTGCTGAACTTGATGAAGGAGTCAGAAACTATCACATAATGTTTATTTATATATATATGTCAATTATATTATCTAATATAATAATATACAAATTAAAGGCCACTGCATTTTAAAGTCCATTGCAATTATATTATGATAAAATATGATGTCAAACAATAAAAGACAAGGTTGATTTAAATAATTTTCAAAGGAAAAAAATCAAGGCGAAAATGTAAAGAATGAATTTAAGGAAATCCTACAACCCAAGTTCCTATAGCTCTCTAAAAAGGTTTTCCACCAAATATATGTAGTTTATACTTACTGTTAACTAAAAACCCAGAAGTAACAGCCTTGAAAGACATTCAAGCAGCTAATTAAAGGTATTTTAATTTTGCATTAAATGTCGGGTCTTTAAGACGTTTACGTATTTATTAGAGGTCCAATAAATGTGTTCTCTTTTAACTTAGTTTCACTCAGTTTAGGAAACAATATAAAAAAAAAGAATGCCCTCTTTATCTAAAGCTTTAACAAAAATTTTCATAAGTCCAAACTTTATAGGAAGGTAGGGCAATATGACTTTTTCAGGATCAACCAAGGGCGAATACGTTTTAATTTTCTCATCAACTTCAAAGTTTTGACATTTTGACCCTTCTTTCAATAAATAGTCGTTTCTTGTATCTCGACTATCCCAGAGACAAAAGAAACAGCAGTACTTCGTAAAGCCAAATTGTAGGTCAGATGCAAAATAACTTTTAAATCTCTGCAAACTTGCCACATGTGATCTGTATATAATAGACTCACAATTTACCATACTAACTGGGACTAAGCCTTACTCAGATACGAAAAAACTTGGATGATACGGAACGTGTAGGATTTATAGGTTATAAATCATTAGAACATACTGTATTTGTGTACATTATTTAAATTATAAATTTGAAACTTACAAACAAACTAGAGATGGGACGTTTGAATTCTCGATTCCTATGGTATTGGAGAAATTCGAGATTATTGGCAAAAAAATCTCAAATCCAAATATGAAGGCCTTGATTAAAACTCCATGCAAATGTTAGAAGGAATAATTAAATAAACTAGTGAAATTGGGAAAACACGAAAATTTGGCTTTGGTTAGATAAAAAATAAAACATCAAAATCACAAAATAAAATATAAAACATTTGTAGTCTACAGTATACTAATTTTCTCTTAAGTGTCTTCTTTTTTTTGAAACATTATGAAAAAGACAAATACATAAAGATAATGGGCATTTTCAGTTGTGCCAACCACCAAGCCTTCTAAATAAAAGTTTTGTTTCCTATGGCAATTTCCTTTAAAAATATTTTCACTTTCTCCGATTAGTATCTGCACCCGCCACCAGGCTACTTAGGATAATTGACAGGCTCATTTAAGACGGTTTGGACGAAACTTAACTGAACACAGAATTAAATTTTAAAAACTTAAATAATATCTATCTGTTTTATTGATCTTGACATTAACTCTTCAGTGAAAACTAAAAAAGTAAAAAGACTACTAACATTCATTGTTATCTTTGATTTGAACTGGTTGTTTTAACCTTTAAAAGTGGCAGAAGGGAGCTTAAGTATTTTTACAGTTTTTATAGAATTGAAATTTTTTGGCCAAAATAAATCTAATATATCGCCAGTAGCAAATTTGAATTTAGTTTTCTGCACATGCTGATATCAACAGATCTTTAATATGTCAAGGGTATCCTGGAATTTTGACAAAACTATCTAAACAAAGAAAAAAAGTTTTGACAAAATTCCAGAACACCCTTGACAGATATCCAAGATCTGTTGATATTAGCACATGCAGAAAACTAAATTCTATGTTGCTACTGGAGAAATATTTGATTTATTTTGGCCAAACAAATTTATTGCTATAAAAACTGTAAAAATACTTGCGCTCCCTTCTGCCTCCCTTCCCTTAAGTGAATATTGAACTAAAACACTAAATAGCTTTCTTTATTTAACAGTCACTTCTTAAAGTCAAACAATACATGTTTTAACTCTCATTTATGAGATTTGTTTGTTTTTAACAGATAATTTTTTTACTTTTATTAAAAAAATGTGTTTTTGAAGATTCAAGGATTTGAATTCAAGAAATATGGGATTCGACCCATCCCCAATTAAAACACATTACATTACAAAGTATTAAATTTACTGTATTATAGAGTAAATCTAATTTTTTATTTTTTATTTATTTGGGAAAAAAAATATTATAGTTTTGTATAAACTTCCTGCCTCTTTGGGCCGCGGTGAGGTTGCACCTTCATTTCACTGAAAGAAGATCATGTGTTGTGTATTCATTTTGCTGCTCATTGAAGACGTTGCCTCAATAAACCACCTTCAGAGAGATATTTTCTCTGTAATTTCATTCTTGTCACCATCATCTTTTTCTGGTAAAGGAGTGGCTACTATTGCAGCAATATCATTATCTGACAATTATAACTCCTCGTCCTTTTATAGCTACTCTTAAATGTCTTCCATATTTATGGCTTTAACAACTGGAAGTTAATTAGCGAGCTCCACAAGTCCATTAACGTTGTTAAATTTAGCATATTTTTGTACTTTCAATTTTGTGTCTGGCTTTTCGATTCCAAAATGGTTTCGCCACGATTTTTGTAAGGTTGAATCTTTGACATCATCCCAAGCAATGGCAATGGCATCTTTCAATTCCACTGCCTTAAGGGTTTTCTTAACTTACTTGCCTTCCGATTTTTAATCCAAATTTTGCAGCTGCCTATTAAGGTAGTTTGTTTAAAATGATTCTTAAATTCCCCGACAGAGGCTGTATAAGAGATGTCACGTTCGATGCAAAAAAAAAAAGTAAATCATTTGCATCACTCACTGGCAGTGTCAGACAATCTCTCTCTCTCCAGTTATGTTACACTGCCTCACACCATACCTTTTTTGCTACCTGTCTAACCACCCATCGCTAGCAGTGAAATTTTCCTAGTCTTTAAATTTAATTGTGAAAATCAAGTGCTGTAGTTTAAGAATAGGGACACTTACCGGACTTCCCATTCCTCTCAGCTGAGAAAACCAGAGAAACACAGCTTAAAATGTATGTTCATATTCTCCTTTCTTTAGAGTTGTTATAGCTAAACCTCTGCCTCCACTGGCACTTTTATTAATCCACTTTTCAATATCATTTAGTTTCAGTTTCCAGTCTACTACAGTCACTTCTCCCACACCCAAATCTAGGGCTGGGCCGATAAGCCCTTTAGCAGATATTGCCGGTAGCTGATGCCGATTTTGGTTTTTTTTTTTTTTTCCGCAATATTACAAAACAATATTCAAAAGCAATAATTATCTGATTTTGCCACTTTTATACTTTTTATAATAGTATTGGGTTTGTTGAATAAAGTTTAAATTAAAGTTTTAAACGTTATATCTAATTTTATTGCTAGGCCTACTGCACTATCATAATAAACAAGAAAGTATATGATTCAAATTAAATTAAAATACCAACACCAAAAAAATAAATAAAGAAAAAGCACAATATTTATATTGTACACATTAGAAGAATACGCTTTGTTTTTTAAATGAAGACCACCCAGCTATCAACCAAATATTTGGGCCTGTCATATTAAAGATGAACATTCATAATCATAAATAACAGATTCAAATATCAATTAGCGATTTTCTGTGAAGTTAGCCTGTAGAGTACACAATCGCACATTAATGATATGTTATCTTGGACATATTTGTTGTTTTTGCTGTGTGAATAAGTTACGGTTAAGTAAATAAAATATAGTTTTGTTAATTCAGCCAACAGAAAAAATAGGGGGTATTAAAAATATAAATAGCTCAAATCAAAACAAAAATTATTTAAATAGAAAGCAAAATGCTATGTGCATGCCCGGTCCTCAGTTCATACAGAAAGGTTTAGGTAATATTTCATATTAGGTTGGTATACAACGTGTATTCAATTATACCCTGATTTTGGTTGGAAGAACAGTAGAGAAAATTCAAACATATTTCTTTGCGGCCAACATTGATTATATTTTCTTATATTATTTGTGTTATTTTATAGGTATTGATAATATCTACCAAAATTAACAACTGCAGATGACATGACTATGTATGAATATATTAACATTGTTTTAGTAACTTTAGTAACTAACTTCTACTGTTCTTCCTACCAAAATCATACTATAGAACTACATTACTCATAGCCATAATATGTATTTTTAATTGTTTTATAAATCCACGATAAATTAAATCATTTTGGCTCACCTAATATTGTTTATGTTTAATTTTGCTACTTGGGGAAATCTTTATTTCTGATATGTTTATCAATATTTCATGATTTGAAATAAGCCTTAAAGCAAATAAAACTGAATATTTTATTTTGTTAAGAATGTTGGTTTAGCTGTTTATTATAAAATAAAATATCAAACAGAGAATTAAAGAATTTGTGTTTGCATGCAAGAAAATATATTTAAATATTTTTGTTTTAACTATGAATTATATTTTCATGATTTAAGAATTTAAAACTTCCTATAGATTTTGAATTATTGGCATAAAATATGTGCATTATAAAAAACCTATTTTCCTTGGCCAATATCGGCCGATAAATCGGATCGGTTATCGGCATTGGCCCAGCCCTACCCCCAATCTACAGCTACTTTTCTAATAGATTCCCTGTTATCTAATCTCTTTAAAGGATTAAACTTTGTTTCAAAGAAACAACTCTTTTATTTTTACATCTTATACTCAAATAACATTAAAACAGTCAAATCAACAGAACAATCAAACACTTCACACGAACTGTTGATTGACAGCTGAAAACCCTTCATGCTTTCCTGTGTTCACTCAGCATTTTGAGTGGCATCACACAAGGCGCAGTGTTCTGGCTGTTGTCCGAAATTGGTTCTCATGTCACTTCTGATGCATTTAATTACAGCATTGTTTAAAAGTATTGTAAACAATAATTGTATACTATTTATAATAATACACTATATTTATATATGTTAGAATTGGACACTTTAACAGAATGAGTGCCTCAATTAATATGAAGCCTTGGATAACTGGGGCTCTAATAATCGTGAGTCTACTGTACTTGATTTCTTTTAGCAGTGTAGTCATACTCTCATATATTTCTTTCATATCCAAATGCGTGAGCAAGGCGTATGGATGGCACTTTATTCCCATTATGTAGTAATACTAATTTCAGACTAGCATTGGAAGATTCTATGAGGAGAATATGTTAGAGTCCAAGTTCCAGCATCAAGCCAATAATATCTGTACATACACACAATGAAATGCGTGTTTCAAATCATTTAGACAATAGTTTGTTTTGATTTCTAAAACTTGAAATTTGTGTGCCTTGAGCTAAAAGGTTTCACTGTTGGAGCCTAGAACCAAGAAGCTCTGCTTGCTACTTCAACTGCATGTCACGAACTAAATCATTAAGATCTGCTTGTTATTGGGGTGTTACATTTTATAATTCACTTCAGTGCAATACTCTCCGGTAATTCAAGTTTCATCCGTTTCATGGTCTGATGATTCCATATCCATTTAAAGGTGGTACAGAAACAGGGGTAGCTCTTCCCCATGTGGCACAGGCATCAGTGCAGATGATACATTTGCATACCTAATGATATCTTTGTTCTTGCCTGAATATCCAGATATTTTATTCATAAAAAATAGTGGTCAGTGCAGTGAGCTTTTGGTTCATGCCAAGCCATTGCAACAGCAAAAGGCATAACAAAACCTCTTCCTTTCAACCAATAAGTTAATGTAATGGCATACCATATACAGCAAATATGAGGGGCCCAGTTCTTATCTTTATCCTCAAGTGCACAGCCGAGATAAATGCTATACAATAGGCCTTTTTAATAAAACTTGAAATAGTTTTCTGTAGAGTTTTAACCACATACATAAATAAAACTATCTGGTTGATTTACCCATTATAATAATTTTGAAACTGAAATGTTTTCAAAAGCACTATTCACTAAAGTGAATGAGAAAACCAAAGTACATAAATACAAAGGTTATTTCACACTGTCGTACACACTGTAAAGTAGTTAATGCTTGACTGCCTGGCCTTGACTTCATTTAACAGGCAACACTTCTTCGTAAATCCCCCCCCCCCTCCCCATGCTCAACCCCCAAATTATTTTATACATCCCTCACTTGTAAGTTGTAATACCGCTTCTTCAATTTACCCATTTCTGTTGTATTCTAAAATAATTATTTTCTAATAAATAATGTTTTTATGTATTAAATAAAAGAAGCATGGAGTGACATTGAAAACACTTAAATCTGTATTATGACAAGTGAATTATATCTAAAAACCTTACGTGATGGGGGGGCATTGTAATGGCATATTTGAGTTTGGTACGGCCATCTAAGTAGGAATTTATGTATAAAATGTCCGCTACAAAAAAGTTGTCAACTAGTGTAATTAATGCAAAAAGTGATGGTAGATAGTGGAGGTTAAAAAGTATTAGTTACGTACTCTGTACTCATCACCAAACTTTGTTAGGATTATTAAATCTCTCGGGTTAAGGTGGGAAGAACATGCTGCACGAATGGAAGAAACTAGAAACTTGTTGAAGGTATTGACTGGCAAACCTACCGAGTGGGAGAAGACCAGTGGCAAGACCTATATGCAGATGGGAGGATAACATTAGAAATACCTTGAAAAAGATAGGGTGTAATCAGGTGAACTAGAAAAAAATAGCTTAAGATAAGTAAAGTGGCATACCTATATGGGTGCAGTAAAGAGCGTTCACATCCTTAACGCTTATAATTTTAAGTAGGTATTGTAAATGTGATTACAATGATATTATTTTGACTATGAAATTTATCTAACATAACAAACAGGTAAAGTATATCAATAAGATATAAGTTAATGTCAAATTTAAAGATGTCAGTGTGTGAATATAAGTAAATTATAAAATTGAAACTTGGATAAAGATAATGTCAATGTGTAAATATGAGTAAATTAATACATTTGAAATTTAAATAAAAATTATGTTAAAATACTAAATAAATATAACAGAAATTTTAAAAATGGAACAATACTCTTAATTCTTTAGAAATCAATATAACATTTAAATCAAGGGCAAATTGTACATTTAAGAGAGGAGAAAATATAATTTTTTTTTTATGATTATGAAGCACAACAATAATGTAATTACATAATTGATAATGGAAGAGTAAAGAGTTTGAAGGTTTGAATCTTTCCTTTCTACTGTGTTGATCCCTTTCTTCATATAGTTTTGCTGGTGATACAGCAGATACTTACTAGACCTTCAAAAATTTAAGACCTGAGGTTGATGAAATATTTAAAAATGGCCATTTTAAATGGTGCATTAAACACACAGGTTATTAAAAGGTTAACCTAAGTATTGGCTGAAGCGGGATAAGAGATATTGAACCTGAATTTTTCTGAACAAAGAAAATCACCTGAGAGCAAAATACATTTAGTACACCTGAAGAGGATTCAAGCCAGACTTTGTTCAAGTCAGGAGTGCAGATCACCCTGATGATGAAGATTTCTAATGCGAGAAACCAAAGTTACCTGTATAGACCAAAGTTAATCTAGTTTATGGTATAAAATCTGTGTAATTTGAAATTTTTATACAAACGTTATGAAAAAAGAACCAAAACTCAATGAGTTTTAAATCAAAACTCTCAAGACCATTTAACAAATTTCAAGAAACATTTTTTGTAGCCATTATAGACTATAAATCAGAAAGGATAATGAGTGAACACTATATATCAATATATTCATAATTTTAAATGTCAGTGTGATCCATTTTGGGTAGTAATGAATTAGATAAATTAAATAAATTATTATTATTATTATTAGCACCGCGTCTTATTACCCATTCGGGTTATACACACTTACGCTCATGTGTAATGGCAGGGTGATTGTGAGATGAAATGAAGGACCTACAGTTTAACGTGGAATCCGAACCACGGTGGAGGCCTGGCATTCCCCACATTCACAATTAAATAAAAAAGATTTTACATACTACAATATTACAATCTGAAGAAAATAAATTGCTAAATTAATAAATGTTTTGATTGCATAATCTTAAGAGGTATGAGATGAGGAGGGAAAGGTAATGGGAAACCAGTGTGTAAAAAAGCTTTGCAAAATCTATACTTATAAAATAACACAGTCCGACAGTCCGACAGTCCGACAGTCCGACAGTCCGACTGACTGACTGACTGACTGACTGACTGATTCATCATCGCCGAGCGCAAACTATCAAGGCTACAAGCATGAAATTCGGACTGAATATTCATTTTGTTATGTAGGCACCCACTAAGAAAGGATTTTAGAAAATTCCACCTCAAAGGGGTCAAAATAGGGGATGATAATATGTATGAAAGTCCGTCATTTTGAAAGTTACATAAACTAAATTTTGTATTTTGGTTATTGACGTAAAACAAATAAATACGTGTTTCAGGAATTTTGGAAATTTTATTTAATAAGGGATGAAAAAGGGGGTGAAAGTTTGTATCGGACTTGCATTATTTGATCTGAGGTCAAGTTATGCTCATTAACGTAACATAATATTTTAAATTAATCTGTAAATACATATGTATATTTTCGTATTTGTACATAATCAACTTCCACGCGAGCAAAGCCGCGGGCAACAGCTATCTAGTATGAAATATAATTTTGGCAGAAAGCAACCCCTAGTAGGTGGTTTTTTTTTCTCCTCACTGTTTTACTACCAGTCCAGGCTATGTACCAATAATTATGTGGTTAATCTGTATATCTATTTTACATTGTTAGGCCCTATGCAATAGCAGCACTCAGCACATCAATTTGATTGTGATTACAAAATGTATGTTCACATGATCATAGTTTACTTTTTTTTAACATTGAGTGGTGAATGATTACTGGTACAGGATGAACCTAGATATATTAGTGAGGAGAGCATTGGCAAATATAATCAAGGTTTGATTCCTGTGTCCAAGTGCCATTTTTTTAACTTGAATGTAAAACTTACCTGAAAATTTTGCTTTGCCTTTTCAACTATTTCTTTTTGGTGTTGATCATAGATATTTTGACAATCCTGCTCAGTTAGGGCTTCAAAACATTCCCTGCCCATAAACAATACCCGTACTTCAGACAACAGCTTGCCAGTGTCACATAGCATGTTGTCTTCTAGTTAACTGTTTAAATGATTCTTCTTTATAAAAGAGAATGTAAATTATATCATATGAATGTCTAACATTCACTAAACTTTTAATATAAATTTTAGTGGTCAATTATTTTTTTTTAATTAATTATAAATTATATCTTTTAATTGTTATTGTAAGTTATCTAACTTCTAATTATTTTTCAATATTTGTTTTAACTATCATCTTAAATGCTCTTATTTTTTTTATATCTATGGTTCATTCGAAATATTCATAAATAACTTAACATTTTTTGAATTCAATAACGATAATATGTTTACAGTTATATGGGTGTTGTTATTGTCATATTCTGTTAAGTTTACAAAATAAAATCATCTAAGATACATTTGCCTAGTATCTGCATCTTTTAAAGTATTTCACTACAAATATTTTTTTAAGTTCTGTACATCTATGCTCTCATGCCTTTCACAAAATTCTTAAGGATTGTTGCATGGGTGAGTTCTCTTTGATTGGTATGAGGGAATTATAACTCTCCTCCTGTAATGGGTCTTCAGCTTGTAGAATCACTCCATTGTTCCATGGGCTGGTGGAATGAGATGGTGTTGGCAGATAGGAACACTAGCATGATGTGACAGATTCTTAACATGAGAATGAGATGGGCAGTTGTCTTCACAAAGCAGAATCTTCCTTTCTTTCATTCTAAGCTCTCTATCCCACCTTCAGAGTGCTACAGAAATTGGTTGACGTAGTTGTCCAGGCCTTAGTATTGATTGAACTTGTAGTTCACCGGTGGTCTCTTGAGGTTTTAGAAACACCTTGGGTTTTGAAACTTCCCAAGCAACAGAAGTTTGTTCATCTATGACCCTATAATGTTGGCCCATATCGACAGAGTTACTTTTTTTTTATATATATAAGTTACCCAAACAAACTCTTGGTTCTTGTACAGCAACTTTGTCCGATGCTCTTCTTTGCTCTTTAGCAGAGGTTTATTTAGAGCGATTCACTAAGACCCCTGAACAGTGAACCATTTCATTAATAATCTTCAAATGTCCTATCTTGATTAGCGGGTCATAATTTCTTTGTTTTGAGGTTTTTTCAGATCCAAGGCATTCAAATTTCATCCTTGTTTTTCACTACATTAATAATTGTTGATTTAAACTATACTTAAAACACGCGTCGAATTGAGAAACTCCAAGCTAAATGTGACTAATAATGTTTTCCTTACCAAAGAAAACCCTTCATGTTTTGATGTTCGCTAATCAAATATTATAGCTAAGCTGAGTAGAAAGGTAAATATCTTTTTTTGACACTTTAGAAGAAAGTGATTAGTGAAAACAATGGCCACAGACTGTCATTCATTGTCCTGACTTAGCTGGAGTGATTACCTTACTCGGTGAGTCATATTAATACAGCATAGAAGACTGTCTTCCTTTACTTGAGGCATTAAAACTTAAGCCCAATTAAATGGTTGCAGTGATTGTCTGAGCTCAGCCTTAGACTTTTCAATGATAAGTCCCTTTCTCTTTCACCCCCTCCAATCCCCCAAACCGCCTTAAACTATTTTAAGATTCTTTACTTTGCCATACTCTGTAATTCCAAAACAAGTATTCAGGCCAAAAATCAGTGTCTTCAAGTTTAAACATACAAAATATAAAAGAATTTGAAGGTTCATTATAGCCAAATGATACTAAGATCTTTGTCATGAACTTGGGAACTAGTAAACTAAATCCATACAAACTCATGTTAAAGAACTAAATGACTGATCTTTTGTCAGAATGGAATAGTTCATCACCTCAATAGCTCATTGATAGGTGGTTTTTAAATGTAAATTTTTATATTTTTCCCCCCACCCGAGTTTCAGGTATAATATATTTCCAGAATTATTTTTCGCAAAAATCATGATTCTGCACAGCCCTAAAATATATTAAATAATACAATATAAGTAATTAATTTCAAATAATAAAAAAAATTAAAATAATAACATGTTAGCAACTGTTCATAAGAATACATAGTCCCATGCATTTCTGAATAGTAATTCTTAAATAAATAAGCCTTTATTCACATACATTTCAGAGGGAAAGTAATAGTTATATCACATGTGCAGCAATACATTTTCAAGCATACACATTATAATTATTGTGGATTGAAAATATATATCTTATGGAAACCATAGTATTATTATTATTATTATTATTATTATTAGCACCGCGTCTTACTACCCATTCGGGTTATACGCACTTACGCTAATATGTAGTGGTAGGGTGATTGTGAGATGAAATGAAGGACCTACAGTTTAACGAGGTATCCGAACCACGGTGGAGGCCTGGCATTCCCCAGATCCACAAGATGTCTTGTCAGAGGTGAAAGAAGGGTTTGGTAATCAGATAAATCTTTGCCGGGACCGAGGATTGAACCCCGGCCGCCAGCATAGAAGTCTGACACCTTACCCCTAGACCACCAGGTCACCGAAACCATAGTAATATTTCAAAAAATTTATATATCTATGCTTATAAAATAACACGGCCTGGGCCTGGGACTGGACTGGACTGACTGACTGATTCATCATCGCCGAGCGCAAACTATCAAGGCTACAAGCATGAAATTCGGACTGTATATTCATTTTGTTATGTAGGCACCCACTAAGAAAGGATTTTTGAAAATTCCACCACAAAGGGGTCAAAATAGGGGATGATAATATGTATGATAATATGTAAAAGTCCGTCATTTTGAAAGTTACATAAACTAAATTTTGTATTTCGGTTATTGACATAAAACAGATAAATAAGTGTTTCAGGAATTTTGGAAATTTTATTTAATAAGGGATGAAAAAGGGGGTGAAAGTTTGTATCGGACTTGCATTATTTTTGATCTGAGGTCTAGTTATGGTCATCAACGTAACGTAATATTTTAAATTAATCTGTAAATACATATGTATATTTTCGTATTTGTATATAATCAACTTCCACGCGAGCAAAGCCGCGGGCAACAGCTATCTAGTTTAACATAAATGTTGTTCAAAGGCCGTTTTAAGTTTGACAACCCGCCTCGGTGGCGTAGTTGGCTAATGCGCTAGTCGTGTTGATCTGCTTGACTGATGAGGATGGGGAGATCGAGGTTTAAATCTCGATCAGGTGAACTTTTTTTTTTTTTCCTAAATAGTTTTCCACTCTCCCTCCACGCAAATGCGGGTTCACTTCCTCTAATTCAACCTTCCCAATTCCTAATCCATTAGCATAATTAGTACTTAAAGCGTATAACCCAAAAGGGTAGTAAGACGTGGCGCTAAATAATAAATAAGTTTGACAATACATACTAGTAAGTAAATCACACTTTGTGTTTGTATTTAATTTACATAAAAAATTACATCAAAAAAAGTTACTAAACACATGCTACACAAAATATTATTTAGTTTATTTGTAAAACTTACATTATTTTTAAAGATAAATTAATATAAATGGCACAGGGCTCCGCACCAACTTTCTCGCTCCAAAGTTTAAAAATGGAGATATTTACTCTAAGCTAATAATATATATGAAACAAAATAATATACACTAGCAAACACAAGTAAAAATTGTGATATACTTTTGTAAAACAATACTTTCATAAAACTTTTTTGACTGCTGATTTTAAATGTTATAATTGTATTGTCAACACTTTGTATTAAAATTTTGACTTCTGGTTAAAAGTTTTAAAAATTTTATTAGAGGTTGCACATTGCATTACTATTAAATTCCTAATTTGTAAATTTTGACCAATAAAATAGGTAAATATTTACTATTGATTATAAAATGATAAAGAGATCAATGCTGTACAAAAATTAAATTAAATTAAAGGAAAAAGAACATCAACTTTTTGAGAGACTTACTAATGTACTTACTCAATAACATTTGAATTATTGCGATAAAACTGAGTAGTATCTCTGTACAACTAAAGCCCAAAAAATTATATTAATATATTTGCTAATATCTCAGAAACTATTGGTTTTATAAATATATATTTCAAATATAAGTTTTTTATTTTTAATAGCACTACAATTTTGCAATAATAAGTTATTATTATTATTAGCACTGCGTCTTACTACCCGTTCGGGTTATACGCACTTACGCTAATGTGTAATGGTAGGGTGATTGTGAGATGAAATGAAGGACCTACAGTTTAGCGTGGAATCCGAACCACGGTGGAGGACTGGCATTCCCCACATTCACAAGATGTCTTGTCAGAGGTGAAGGAAGGGTTTGGAAATCAGATAAATCTGTGCCAGGACCGAGGATTGAACCCCGGCCGCCAGCACAGAAGTCTGACACCTTACCCCTAGACCACCAGGTCACCGACATTAATAAGTTATTTAGTATCTTAAATAGTTGTGGAGATACTTAAATGTATGCTTCTGTAACATATCCTAAAAATCATTTTCATGGAAAATGAAAAATGCCATTTTATTTATAATCTTAATCAACGCTTGGATTCAAACTTTAATCCAAATCGTTAGAGCCTATTTTGAGAAAATCATTATCTCTTTTTGCCCTTTAGTTAACTACTCTTAATACACATTTTAGGGTTTAGGGGGTCAAGAAACGTCACCATCCATCAACATCTCAGAGCACATTTTTTTTTTTGTTGCAATACTTTACTTTTCGTGTTTGAAAAGATAAATATATATTTATTTACATATAGCTAGGAAATTATTGGTTTATAAAAATATGTTTCAAATAAAAAAAATGTAATATAAACAGATCTGCATATTTGCAATGATAGGTAGTTTCATATTTCAAAGAGTTATGGAGATATGATCTTTTAAAAATAATAATTTACGCATCAGACCAGAACCCAAAGTCATTTTGACAAGAAATTTAGGGTAGCCATTTTTTTGTAATATTGATCAATGCTTAGAAATGAAATTTAACCAAAATCATTAGCTGATTTTGACAAAATCGATTTTTTCTCTTCTCCCTCTTAAGGAAACTACGCTTAATTTTAGAGTTTGATATTCAATTCCAAAATCCCTCTGAGGTACGGACAGACACCAATGCAAAAACTATCTTTTCGGATTCAAAGGGGTCATGAAACATCAAAATTCATCGAAATCTTGAGATTAATTTTTTAGATGATCACAACAGGTTCTCTACCTGTGAGGTAAAACGAGAAAGTAATAACAAATATAAGTGTGCATATTTTTTTTCTTTACATTATTTTTACAAAATTAATGATTTTAAATTGATTGTTTCAGACCTATTACTGCAACTAAATCAGAGTTTTTACCCCTTTTCATGAACCTATTCAAAAATATTTGACATCTTCCACTACATTAAACTTGATTTAAACTATCAAATTAGATAGATCTTTCTGATCTAATTTTCTCTTCTAATATTATCATAAAATTACTTTTAATTTTTTATTGGCAGGAACAGGAAGGCTAAGTTTAGACAAAAATTATGAATCTGAAAATAAATATAAACCTGAGGTGGAAAAATATTTTTTAATTCTTTCCCATCCTGTATTGCGGGAAATCCTCATTTCACACTCGAAAATTTCCCAAAGTCAAAATTTCATTCCCACACAGATATAATATATTCATTTTAATATTTTACTATAGATATTATATTTACAGCTTAATATCTGAAGCTGAATAAAAAATTTCACAAATAAATTTTAATAAAAGGATTTTATTTCCTTCAAGTTACTGTAAAGTTTTGTTTAGGAGGGGGGAGGGGGGGGGAGGGGGGGGGAGGGGGGGGAGGGACTTGTTCCCAGTAAAATGGAGCACACACAACATACAATAACTGATAAAAAAAACACACTAATAACTTAGTAAAACGATTATATTTATTTTTCATCTGCAACACTATGTTGCAGGGAAAATTATTGGTGGATTATAGGGATTATAGAAAGTGATATTTAACATCCTGCAGTGCCCATATTTGATATAAAAAAAAAAACAAGGTTCAAAATCTTAAAATTATGTAGAATGTTGCAAAAGATGATATAAATATTAAATACAAGGTCTCCTTAACTCTCCCTCAAACAAAAATAGCATTCTATTTAAAAAAAATGTTTTTCCTGATCCTTTAGCCAAGTCATTTGTAATACCATACAGTGTTAGAAAAGTTATTTGGACCGTATTATATTTCAGTAAATTCAGTGTATTTGGGTGAGTGTTTTTTACAGTTGACTAAAATATTTGTTTTTATAGTAAAATGCAAATTAGTTCTAAGGTTACTGCTAAATGTCATTTTTTTAGATTCGCTGTCAGCAACTTATGACCCACCTTTTGATTTTATCTGGCTAGCAAAAAGATTTAGCAAACAAACAATTGTATTCAAAACAATAGAATGGCAAATTACAATTTAAGAACTATAAAAAGATGATTTTTTTAACAGACCAGAATTTTTTTTTAATCGTACGGTCAGTGATATAAAAAATGTTGCCAAAATCTGTTATAAATCATGACCATTTTTTATTAAACCAAGATAAAATTGCTATTTTAAGTTATGTTCTTCTAACCCTATCCAAATTAATCGATGTATCAAGTCAGATCTTATTTGAATTTAATAATATATCATTTGGTCAACTTTCCATGATAAACCAAAAACAAAAAAAATATGTAGTAAACTATTTTTTTCTTATTTATGATTTTACCCTAATAAGTCTTACAGAGAAAAATATTCATAGACTTCTAGTAAAATTAATCATGTATAGTTAAAAGAGCTTTTGCCATCTGTGATCTATAGTGTTAGAGTATTTCAACAAAGTCCCCCAGCCGCAAAATTGTTTGATTTCATTTGTTGTTTTTGGGAGCAGACACTTAATATTTATTAAATTAAGTCCTTTTTAAATTCTGGAAGAAAAAGTTGAGGGAGGGGGAGCAGGTGGGGATTTTAAACAGTAATGAAAGTAAGTATTTAGTGGTTGGCTTGAGCAAAAGTGAATAAAGTCCTTCGAACAAATGACCGATGTTAATGCTTTAGTACTAGCCCAAAGGTTGGGGTTCAATTTCTGTGTCCTGGTTGCCTGTCTTAGTGAAAGTTTTAAAGGTGCCCTTTAATGAGAATTTTTTTTAATTTTATTTAAAAAAAAATTCATGTCCAAACTTAATAATGTGCACATCACATTTAGTAAAAAATCTGATAGAAATTCCTAGTAAACACATTTATTTTAATGAAGTGATAAAAAAAAAGTTTAGAGGCTTTTAAGTGATATTTCAACTACACTAAATATTAAATTTAAATCACAGGAAGAAAGAAACAATATTAGAACATTAAAAAACCAAGGACATATGATCCAGTGTGAGGTTTAGAAATTTGAAAATTCATTTTTATTTGAAAATTTTCCAGTACCTACCTTTTAGGAAGCCTGCAGCATAACAGAAAAGAGTCATTTTTTTAGCATTACATTGAATCCTTTCCAAAATATATAACAATAAACCTTAACAACAAACCTTGGGTAGCAGACACAAACATGAATGATATATTTTATATAAGTTTATATCTGAGATATATCATTTCCTTTAAAGAGTATTAGGAAGATAATTTATGAGTGAGTATTATCGACTTTAAAAATAAAAATATTGCACCATTAATAAAATAAATATCAATATTAATTTATAATGGACATTAAATATACCTTCCAAAAGAAATCTAAATGCTCAAATACTATTTAAAATTACTTTAAATGTAAAAGAATTGATAGTGATTAGGAGTTATTAACCTGTTCTAGTAAATTAATAGGAATTTAAAAAAAAAAACACAAAACTGGTGACCTAGTTAAAATTTAAGCTGGTAAACACAAGTTCTTTTCTATTTGTATGTAATAGAATGATGAACTAAATAAACACATTAAAAAGTACACATGTAGTGATATATAGTGACAGATTAGTCAAAATGCTTTTGATAAGTTAGGGAATTATATTTTAAGTGTGGCTAAGATATTTTGATTGATGGATTTTGACCTTCACCCATATTAGACCAAATTCATTAACAATCTGCTTTGCATACAATCATTTGATGTAGTCCTGGATTTTTAAAAATGGGTCATAAATCAGATCAGAATTAATCAAAGTATTTAATGTAGACTATCTGTACCCTTTGACTATATCCGCATAGATCTTACAACATAACTTAATTCTAGGATACAGCATCCAGTTTCGCGGTCATTAATTTATAATTGTGAAAGGGGGGCAGCAATTTTACCAATTGTACATTTTTCGGCCAGGAATCAACCTCTTTAACCTTAGTTCAGTGTGAAAGACACATTATCAACTTAGCTCAGGTGTCAAAAACCAGACCAAAATAAATTGAGTGTAATATACTTTCCTACATACACATATTTCGGCTGCTATTACAAAGCTTTAAGTGCATGATATTAAACAGAGAGCAATATTTGTTCACAAATACATCAATAATGTTTGTGAATAATTTACAAACTATTGGAAGAAATAATTTGTATTCCAAACAAAAAAATACACCAACTCTCATAGATACTAAACAATGCATTTTGATATAAGTTTATAAATTTTGGTTGTGTAAGTATCAGACAAATAAAAAGCAAAAAACAAATAGGTAGGTTCACTAAGTGTTTTTAAAAAACATTTTACTAAGAGGTAAGATTATTAAAAGAAGCGTTGTGCCAAGCTCCTCGTCCCTTATGGTTTGGACCGTGCGCAGCGTGGTTTGCCGATTACCGCTCCCCCCTCTTGCCATGCGTGTTTGGCTGCGCACGGCCTCAACGCCTGGCGCATTGGGTTGCGTGGCCCGTCCTCTTATTCTGGTTTCGGACTCACGCCCTAGCGCGTCAGCCGTTCACGAGCCGTTGGCTCTCGGTTTTGGACTTGTTGAGAGCGAGTCAGGGTCATTGCAATGTTATCACGTGTGGGAACGGAGATGGAGTTTCTTTTATGTACAGTTGTGTAACCGAATCAACCAAGGGGTAGAATTAGAGTTCTGAATAAAGACTTGTGTGACAACAAACTGCGTGACTTCTTCGTACAACCCCTTCATAACGACTCGTTGTGCCGCGCCCCAAGTCTAGTTCGCCGATATAAACGAGGGCTGACACATTGTCTCCCACAGAGTCAGAAGGGTCCACGAGAGGTGTGGGCACAGATGGTTGCAGTGCGTGGTTTGTGTTTTCACAAGAGTTGTCAATCGTCAGCAGTCCAACAACCTGCCCATTCGACTAACCCTTCGGCGAAGGGAACAGAGTTGTCTCCCGGCAAGGCAAGAAGGATTTGACCCCCTTAAGAAGATAGTACTCAACCCAACGGCGTAAATCGTCATCTCCTAGAACTTCGGGAAATCTATGTACCAGCCAAGTTGTCTTCGACTGTATATTTTCTCTAAAACATATTTTTTTCTCTCAAATAATTAACTTTTAACGATATAGCTATGTTTGTTGTGTTTTAATTACATGGGTACTATTGAACATGTTAACCATTGTGTAACTGTTTGACACTAGTCTTGGCGACACTATTAATATTAAAGTTTTCTATATCGTTATTATCAAACTCTAGCTAACATTCAGTGTTAGTATGTTTATAGATAACCAAACTAAAGAGGAAGCTTGGAATTGGGTCATTCACACAAATGTTTCTGATAATGTAGAAGTGTTAAGACTATAACTATTTTTGAATAATTTATTTATATGAGTAATAACAACCCGAGAGATAGTTGATTTATTGACTATGGGCAAATCTTGTTTAAATTAAGATAGTTTTCTTTTCTATCTGACATGTGGGAAGGGGCAACACCATATGTGAGGCTAGTATTGTTGACTAATATATTAGTTGATAAAATGTACCTATCTTACAATGATATATCACTTTCGAGCAATGACAAGGTGTTAAATCAGGGAAGTATACAACTTGCCCAAATTTAACCATTGGTTCTTGTTCGTTTTGAGGGCGTATATGGGGCCATTTTAGAGACCAGTACGACCATGTTGAAAGACGTGAGACACATTTTTGTGATTAATGTGCCTTATTTTACCCAGATATGGGTTGATGAAAAAGGGGGAGCCAAATTTCGTGGGTGTTTTAGTAATATTGGGATATCATGTTTTGTGGTATCTAATCTTATTTGTGAATTACAAAATGGAACAACCTGACCCTAATCGATTGTTTAAGGATGAATTGATACACAAATTGACAATTCGTGGTTCTAAACCAGAAAAAAACCGCCGATGAAATAAGGTCACAGCTCAGTGACGTATTTGACGTCGAGAAGGACGAGAACCGTTCTCTAGTGTTAATAGATAAAGTCCCTGCGTTTTCTTTAGAACACCCCTTGGTCACAGATAAATTTAACAATTTGCAAACTATGATAGCTCAGTATGACAGACCGGTACTGTCGGTTGAAAAGAAAATTCGCAGTAAATTCGGTCATTTGAAATCCCGCCTATTTAGGTTATCAACGGAGTCGCCTGAGGAAGACATGAAGTTAGAGGAACTTAAAACGATTTTGTGACGAGTTAGAGAATCAGATGGGCGCGGCTCTCAGAAAAGAAACTAACATTAGAAAGGGAGAGCCCAACACACTGTTAGAAAACCTAGGACGGATAGAGGACCAATTACCATTTCAGCGCGATTTATAAGAGGGAAATATAGGACAAATTACTAGTGGCGACGATCCTCAAGGCAAGAAAATCGTTCAAATTTTGAATTTAGTCTGCAAATGGAATGTGACGTTTGACCTTGGATCTAGTCCCATAGATTTCCTAGAAAATATATAAGAGTTAAAAACACGGCTACAAAGTAACCGACAGTGAAATGTTGACGGCCCTTCCCCGAGATATTTTTTGGTCAAAATTCACTTTGGATGCGTAATAACCATGGTATGATGGTATATTATTATTAGCACCACGTCTTACTACCCTTTCGGGTTATACGCACTTACGCTAATGTGTAATGGTAGGGTGATTGTGAGATGAAATGAAGGACCTACAGTTTAACGTGGAATCCGAACCACGGTGGCGGCCTGGCATTCCACACATTCACAAGATGTCTTGTCAGAGGTGTGGGAAGGGTTTGGAAATCAGTTAAATCCGTGCCGGGACCGAGGATTGAACCCCGGCCGCCAGCACAGAAGTCTGACACCTTACCCCTAGACCACCAGGTCACCATGATGGTATAAAACATGTTACCACAACCCCTTACTATCAGCAACTTTCACACGTGGAAAGGTTCCACAGGAACCTCAAGGCCGCCTTGATTGCTTTTCACCACATCCACCATAAGGACTGGGATAAAAACCTTACGCCATTGCAGATAGTGTTTAATAGCGCTGTACATGACAGTCACAGGAAGACCCCTTCTTCCTTGATATTAGGTCATGACTTACTCTCCCCAATCAACCTGAGGTGGGAAATACTCCCGGGCACCTTGGAGGATCAATCTTACAAATGCATTGAGGAAAAGTGGGGGGAAGCTTTATGCCAGCTGAAAAAAACACAGAGCAAGGCAGCACGCAGGTATGAAGCAAGGAGGTATCCGGTACCATACAAGGTCGCGGATAAAGTCGTATACGAATTTCATAATTAAAGTGGAGCGATTGACAGCCAAACGGCGAAGTTGGACTACCGATGGTCAGCTCCGACGATCATATCCAAGTTTCTCACCCCTGTTACGGTCCAATTAATGGATCCTGTCACTGGTCTGGCCACGTGTCGTGCCCATGTCACGCAACTAAAACCTTGTCACTTGACTCCACAAGTGAACCAAGTGCTTAAGTTCTCTTGTGGTTCATATGTATGTTCTGCTTGAGGAGGAAAGGTGTTTCTTTAATTGCTAATGTTCATTTCCGTATGTTGTATGTACCCCATATCTCAGCATAATGACGATAGGATGTGAGACCTCGTTGCTAAGTTCTTCTAAGATAATACGGGGCATACTAGGATCTGAGTGAACTAAGAGTGAACAAAAGTTATAAGGACTTGGTGTTAAGTTAATCGGATCTCTATATATTTTCCTCCCCTCGAAAATGCATTTTCTATCGATTGCCGAATTGTTGTAGAGATAGCGATTGTGAATATTGTTTAATCTGTTTATTCTAATAATCATGTTGTTTATACCTTAAGTCGTTCGAGGAATATTCTTTGGACATTGTTCTTTTATCAATATATATATATATATATATATATATATATATATATTGATGTAATCAATTCTGCTATTGTAATTTTAGGATAGGTAGTTAATCTTCAGGGTGTGCGCACTGAACTCTAGTTGATGTTAGGATTTTGAATTAGAGTATATTTCATTCACGGTTAAAAAGTCCAAGGTGTCTTGTTTGGTATTATTTCATTACATGTGATATTGTTTTATGGTTCTTTCCTTGGTTGGTCCGGATTTTTGAGTTATAATTACTTTACTTTGGATACTTCATCTCCTCCCACCCAGCTTTTAAGTTTAAGGGGGGGGACTCTGTGCCGGGTTTCTCGTCCCCTATCACTGGACCGCGCACAGCGCGGTTTGCTCATTCTTCCTCCTCCCTCTTGCCGTGCTCGGTTGGCTGCACACAGTCTCGTTGCACCTGGCGTGTCGGATTATGTGGCTCATCCTCTCATTCTGGTTTCAGACTCATGTCCATGCGTGTCGGCCGTTCACAAGCCGTTGGCTCTTGTTTCTGGGCTTGTTGAAAGCGAGTCGGGATCATTGCAATGTTATCACGCGCAGGAACGGATATGAGGTTTCTTTTATGTACAGTTGTGTAACCGAATCAACCAAGGAGTAGAATAAAGAGTCCTGAATAAAGACGTGTGTGACAACATCCTGAGTGACTTATTCGTACAACCCCTTCATAACGACTTGTGCCGCGCCCCAAGTCTGGTTCACGAACCCCTACTATCGACACCGGTGTAATGGGAGGAGTGACACATTGTCTCCCACAGCGTCAGAAGGGTCCACGAGAGGTGTGGGCACAGCATGATGTAAATTGTTGAGTATTTTCAAAGTTCTCATTTAACCTAAGTATTTACAAAAAAAAAAATTTAAATTAAAAGTCAAGACATTGAAATACCACAGATGAAATGGAATCTTTTATTGGAGGTATTTAATGTGCACTTTCTGAACCAAAAAATATCAGCACATGATTTACAAAATAGATTCATTAATAAGAATAAAAAGTAACATTAAAAACAAATAACTAAATAGTAAGCAGTAACATTATGCAAAAAACAGATCAGAATATTGTAAGTTTAAATAATATAGGCAAAACCTCTACATGATAAATTATTGATATGGGATAACCTTAAATAACTCTCCGAGTTTAGTTTTCCTTTTATGATAAAAGTCGAATTCGACAAATCTAGAATTGGCGCTATGGATACAACGACCTATAGGGCTCATTTTATAAGAGCTTTCGAGAAAAAATAATTTAGGATTATGAGAAGCCCGAGAAGGGATATGAACGCCTACCTGATCAAGGGTAAATTTGCAAGAAATTTTGTTATTGAAAATATTAAAAACAAAAAGGGCATGACAATAAAGTCCACGCGAGAAGAGAGTTTGGAGCCCTAATAGGTTTCGAATTCTGTCATAATCATAATAAATCTGGTTACTAAATTATTTATCATAGCATGCAGCAACAAATTTTCTTTGAACATTTTCTAACCTAAGAGAGTCAGTTAAGGTAATGGAATTCCAAGCAACAGTAGCATACTCTAACTTAGATCTAACCAGGGCATAATACAGACATAAAAAACCATCAACTTTCTTAAATTGTGAAGTAATAAATTTAATAAGCCCAAGTAATTTCAATGGCTGGGAAATGATGTGGTAAACATGATAGTGGAAATAAAGTTTGTTATCCAGGAGGACACCAAGATCATTAATACAAAGTGTACGAACTATGTTCTCACTGCCCAAATTATAAGTAAAAAAGAAAGGATTAGTTTTCCTAGTAAAAGATATAGATTTGGTCTTAGATTTATTGATAGACATTCCATTTTCCAAAGACCATTGTAAAATACAATTTACATCATTTTGTAAATCTATACAATCTGCAATTGATTTGATAGTTTTAAATAATTTTACATCATCAGCAAAGAGTAAATAACTTGAAGAGTTCAAATATTTACCAATGTCATCAATAAACACATTAAAGAAAAGAGGACCTAAATTAGACCCCTGAGGTATGCTACAGGGTGCTAAAAATGTATTAGAAGTGTGTGAATCAATTTTAATAATGAATGATCTTTCATGCAAATAACTGCTGAACCAATTTACATAAGAGTGAAAAAGTCCAAGCTTAGAGAGAATAATATTATGCTGACATAAATCAAATGCCTTACTTTGGTCTGAATAAATAGCATCAACCTGACCTTGGGCAGAGACTTGAGGGGCAACATGCCCAAGATATTCTACTAAATTAGTGACAGTAGATTTGTTTTTTATAAAGCCACGTTGATTATCTGAAAGTTTATTTTTAAGGTGGTGGAAAGTATGCTCATGTATGATTTTCTCGAATACTTTGGAGAAAGTGTTTAAGAGAGAAATTGGTCTATAATTACAAACATTTGTTTTTACCCCTTTTTTTAAAGATAGGTATGACAACATGTGTTTCCATTTAAGAGGAAAAGTTTCATTTAACAGGCTAAGGTTAAAGATATAGGCTAACAAAGGGCTGAAAATGCTGGCACAGCCTTTAACAATAAAACTTGGAATTCCATCTGTCCCGGCACATCTAGAAGAACTCAATTTTTTTATAGCACTAGCAACATCCAAGGGTGTGATGTGGCAAGAATACAAGGGCACACTAATTTCAATAGCGGGGCAGGGTAAGACAGGAATAGCTGAATTATAAACGGAATGAAAGTAGGTCCCAAACTCATTAGCAATTAATAAAGGATCCACTATAGACTTGCCATTGATTTCTAGGTTGGATGGGAAAACTTTATTCATGCGATTATTTTTAACAAATTTCCAAAAATCTTTAGGTTTGCCTTTAATACTATTTTCAATTGAGTTCATCCAGTTGGCTCTGTCTATAATCAAAGTAGTTTTAACTAATTTACAAAAGTGAGAAAATTGTGACTAGAATACACTATTATTTGTTAATTTAAACTTTTTGAAAAAATTGTTTTTTTTTTCCTAATATAGTATTTAAGTGAAGAAGAAATCCAATTAGGATATTTGGATGAATTAGGAATATTAATTTGAGGAATATTAGTTTTGATTTTCCTTTGGACTAACTTGGTAAAATTATCTACAGCCAAATTAACATCTGAAGTAGAATAAACACAAGACCAATCAGCAGTAGACAGGTCATTGTAGAGATCACCATGTGCATAGTCAATATATGTATTAGGGGTGTCATTAATTTTAGTAGCAATAGGTACATCTAGTGAAATCAATAAGGGCGGATGAGCTAAATCAATATTTACTAGTGAATGAGAGCTTTGAGTTACTAAGGGGTGGTTGAAATGAGCAAAAACAAGGTCAAGGAGGTTAGTGTTATAGTCGAAGCAAGAAGTTGAGTAGCTTTTAATTTAATGTAGAAGTGTGAAATGTTCTGACAATGATGATATTTCCAATCAATTTTTAGGCAGTTAAAATCTCCGAGTAGTATTATTCTATAGGGGTAGTTAGCCAACACACCTTCAAGAAAAATAAAAGTAATTGTTAAATGCTTCGACTGTTATTTGGGGAGCAAGATATATGTTCCCAATTAACAGTTTTTGGCGATCAAATGTTGGGATCTTAATCCAGACACATTCCATATTATTCTCTAAGTCAGTTCTCCCGACTACACCAGAAATAGTATCAATGACCAAAATGAGAACACCACCACCCCTTGAGATAGTAGCTTCATCATATAACCTATCGGCTCTATAAACATTATAGTTAGGGGGAAAGTAATTTTCATTAACAAACTCACTAGAGAGCAAAGTTTCAACCAAACAAATAATAAAGAATTCATTAAAACAAACATTATAAAATAATTCCCTAGCTTTAGTTCGCAGACCCCGAACATTTTGATAATATAGTAAAATATCACTATTATTCATTGGGAGATGGGTTGGGACGTAGCCTCCAGACCTCCATTGATGGTCACGAGTGAGGTTCTAGTTGAATCCTCTTGTGAGCCAAGGTCAGATGCAACAGCAGCGTTTACAGGGGCAGACACACAGGGAGATTCCTCACAGACTATCTGCTCTGGCAGCAACTTCCCATAGTAAGGTGCAATGAGACAACCAGACGGCCAAATGTCACCATTGTTTATAATGAGAAAATCATCTTCTTTGACAGAGATATGGAAGGAGGAATATGAATTAAATTTAGTTTTCAATTTTGAGCAGACAAGGTAATCAAGATTGAGTTCTTTAGTCAGATAAGATTGAATGGCCAGGGAAGATACTTTGGGAGAAAAGCGAGTAACGAATAGAGATATTTTTTTAACTTTGTTCACTGTTTGTAGGTTGATGGCTGTCTTATTACCAGTCAGCAACTTTCTGGCACGCGAGCGCTGAACTGGCGGATCCTCACGCACGGAATTCGCTGAATTGTTTTTACGACGTGACACCAACGTAAAACCTTCATCAGCGCTTGCTGACGCAGACTGTGCCCCTGCTGGTGATTTCACAACAGGCTTAGAGTCAACAACAGAGCTTTTTAATAATAATAATAATAATAATAATAATAATAATAGACTGGTATAAATGTGAACTACCTACATGTAAATAGATACAACACAAAGAGAAGTCTCTTATGATATCCAATGCCAATATGTGGTAATTGCGACTCTGCTGAAAGTATGTCATATTTTAGTGGAGTTTTGTAAGTTTTATCAGATTATCCTAGATTAGGGTTTTAACAAATACCCGACTATGTTTTATAACTTGGTTGTTTATCTGTTGAGCATATGAGTTTTATTTATCGGGTTAATATTCAAAATATTATGTTAACCTTCTAAGTGAAAATTTATAATGTTTTCAATTAACCTTATTCAGTGATTTAATAGAGTAGTCATAGTTAACCATTACAATGAAAAGCTGCTAATAATCCTTGTTTTGATGCATCTTAGCCTTTAAGCCCTCGGTGCATATCAAGTAATGGCTTGCATTCACAGAGCAAATAAATCAGCATGAGTGTGTGTGGGAGGGGGTTGGAGAAGGGGGGAGGGGGGTTGCAAGATTTTATGGTGTCTAACTACCCCTGAAATTTTGAGTTTTTAATTTGAAATTTAAAGATGGCCTTGTATCCAACTTCAAATAACTTATAGAGGCTTTAACTTTTCAAATATTTTCCAGGGAATGACTCCAAATAGATTCTAAAAGCATTTAATTTTCAGAGAATTCCCAGGAAAATATCACTCAATGGCTTCTAGAGGCATTCAGTTTTTAAAAGAATTACCAATAGGGGTATCCTCCAATTAGCTTTCATGTGCATTCAATCAAATGTGTGGTGTGAAGACTACTTTCAATAGTTTCCAAAGGCATCAAATAAAAAAAAATTCAGCAAAGGACCATTTCAAATAGCTTTTAAGGTCATCCAATATTACAAATTTGCTTGTGAAAGACCTCTTCAAATAGCTAGTAGAAGCATCTAATTTTGGGAGAAAAAAATCAAGTGAAGAAAACACTAAATAGCTTTTAAGGCATTCAGAATTTCAAACTACTCTGGGTAAGGAACACTTTAAATAAATTTTGGAAATTAATTTATAAAAAAAAACTCTGTTGAGTATTTTTTTTTTAACTTTTAGAAGCATCAAAAATTTCAAAAAATTGCTTGAGGACTACTCCAAATAGCCTATAGGCGTATCCAAATTTTTGTTAAAAAAGATTCAAGGAGAGGACTACTCCAAATAGCCTATAGGCGTATCCAAATTGAAAAAAAAAAGATCCAAGGAGAGCACTATTCTAAATAGCTGTTAAGAGTAAAATTTTCAAAAAGTTTACAAAAAAGGATGACTACAAATATGTTCTAGGAGCATCAAATTTACTTACATTAACTGGGGGAGAGGACATTTGTTACTTACACCTCCTACTTCTCCTCCATCTTAAAGAAAGTTCAACCACCACTGTATAAAATAACAACGCTGTTATTTCTTAGAGTTTAATATTAAGTCTTAACATAATGTCATAAACTTAGGATTATGAAAGCTCCCAAAATTAAATTCTCCCTACATCCATGCTAGATGGCTCCACATGACTGCACCCAAAATGTTAAGCTCCAATTCATATTTTCTTCAACATAACTTACAAAAATTGTTGTTATTAACAATGTTGAGTTCATGTTATATTGTGGTGTGAATGTGATTATGCCATGTGATTTTTTTTAGCACCCTATCTTACTAATCGTTCAGGTTGTAATGCCTATGTACTAATTATTCTAAAGTGTTACGGATCAGGAAATTTCAATATGAGGAAATGAACCCAGATTTTTATGAGAAAATGTACCCAGATTTGTATGGAGGGAGGGTGGACAATCATTAAGGAATAAAACCCTCAGTACATATAACAAGAAATCAAGTCCTGATCTCATGGGTCAACAGTCTAGTCCATTGCAAGAGTGAAAGAGTGAAGACCATAAGGCCACAGAGCGGTTATTTCCTTATTAATGTTTGTATAGTATTTATTTTTTCTTTGTTTTATTCAGAGTTTATTTGATGAGTATTAGTTATCTGAAATTTTTTAACTAGATAATGGTTGGTCCAAATTCTATGATAGATGACTTTGAAATCTTAAACAGGGTGTCTACCGAGTTGGTGAAACTAAAATTAATAACTTTTTGGGGACCTTCTTGACCACAAAATTCCTTCGGTAAGCGGTTGAATATAATGTACAAAAGCCTCTAGATTTTTTCATAACAAACCCAAGTAATAATTATTATACAAATAAGAAAACGTACTTGTGATTATAATGTTTGAAGCTCACAGAAGCTTCAATCTCTCAACAAACATAAAAAGATAAGAATGTTCAAATTTGTCACACTATCAGTTGAATATATTATACATAAGCCTCTAGATATTGTCATAACAAACCCAAATAATAATTATTATACAAATAAAAAACTTACTTGTAATTATAATGTTTGAAGCCCACAGAAATTTAAATCTCTCAACAAACATAAAAAGATGTTCAAATTCGTCACTTAATATTAAGTTAACACAAAAAAAAATAATCACAAAATCTAGGTTTTACATCTGCTTCAGTCGTTTCTTCTCCAAGTCTATTTCAGTTTGAAGTGTTGAAGCCTCTTCTTCAGCCTGTTGCTTTTAAGTTTTCTTTTCTTTGACTTTAACTTCTTTATTGTTTCCAGTGTTGTTTTTGCTGTGTTGGCTTCTTCACTTTCTTTCTTCCTTTCTTCAATTGCTTCCCTCCTTTTTAAACTTGCTCCCCTAGCCGTATGCAGCATCCCACTTGTTAAATCCACATTCTTTATGCCACCTACAGACTGAACTGCTTAGTAAATGCTGTGTTGGGAGATTAGAGAACGCTCTTTCATTTTCAACCAAACACTCCTTGTTAACTGAAAATCTTCTTTTGACAGCATTGTTTCCATGGAACATTGTAAATATCATTTTGCAAAATGACAACAATGCCCTGCAAGCTTTTGCATTAATGAAGACAAGATGTTGAAGAGAAAAGAATCTAATCTGGTTTCATTGAAATAAAATGTCTTCACCTCTTCAACAGCAGGCTGCTCACAGATTTCAAGGCAGTTTTTTCTTAAATGTTCAGCTTCAATATTTGCAAAGTGGTTGTTTGAAGTGAGCTGTTAATGTCCTACAGTAACACACTGTACTCAGAGTGCCACTAGTCATTATTGCTGGTGAAAGACACTAAGCACTTTTCACCATGCACTTTTGTAATTGAGACATAGGCCCCGTCAGTTTATGGAACATTTCCACTAAAAAGTGACTGCAATCTCTTCTAAACAGTTGTACATCAAGTTCCTTCACATTTTTACAAAATTTATTTGCACCTAAGCCTATGTCAACATCAGAAAAGCTCAATAGGTTTTCATTTTTGATATCAATTGCCAAGAGCTGTCCCAAGTTATTAGTATTATTATTGTTATTATTATAAGCCTTACTATTGCTATTGCTACTCGTTAGCCCCGAGTTTTTCACATTGATTATAACCTCTCTTAAGGATGTGAGCAGCAATGCTATGTGCCAATGAATACAGTTCAGCATGTACAAAGGGCAACAGTGAAAGAGTGTAAGGTATGGTTACACTTCTCCTGCTAATGACTGCAAACAGAGTTTTTCTTCAAGAAGGTTGTATTTTAGGAAGTCTCCTAAAACACCAAAATTCTTTGTTTCGGGTGGTTTGGAGCACACAAAGGCCACATATTTATTTAAATGAGATATAATTTTCAAGGCCCTTTCAATTACTTTTGCGTTTTACACCCATCTGATGGAACACATTTTAATTGGGCATGGTGGGTACAAGACTTATTTTATAAAATTCCCTGACTTTTCCAGGTTTTCCAGGCAACATTTTTCAATTTTTCCTGACTACTTTTTCCAGTTTTAATGATGATAATGACTTGTTTTATTATTATTGATCACATATTTAAAAAAGTTTGTATCTACTAAAAAACAGTTTCATTAATTATCTTAAAAATTAAAATATTTTATTTAGGTATTATTAACAACTTATTTTTAGTGTTTAGTTGCACAGTTAATGGGATATTTTAGACATATTATTTAATTCCCTGACTTTTCCTTATTTTTAGTTAAATTCCCTGACATTTCCCTGTTATGCAAAATTCCCCGACATTTCCAGTTTTCCCTGTCTGTAGCCACCAAGTTGGGAAGAGGTCTAATCCACTTGAGAGAGTGTGATCAGCTCTTTGAGATGGAAAATCTCTAAACAGATAATATGATGAACGTAGAAAATTATTAACTTGCCATTCACATTTATTATGAGCTGTCTTATAAGCCCCATGAACTGTATGAAAATAGCATGTGCCAACAACATCAATAGATTTCTTGTCTTCTGGGTTATCTAAATTTGTTTCTATCATGCGATTGAAGTCCTTAAGGAATTTTAAATTTACGTTTGGTCCATCAACATCAATTTGTAGAACATTCTTTAAAGGCAGTCCTAATCCATACATCCCTGACGTAAAGGAATCAAGGAGGTCAGTTGCAGTAGAATGTCTTAAAAACACAGGGTTCAAATATCGGGTTGAAAACACAATTAAACTTGAGATCCAATATCTGACCATTATGTCTGTTTGTACTTTCTGTGCAATTCGATTGAGGCTTTCGTCAAGTGAAAATATAAAAAATGCAAACTGAGAGCTTTTATTGAAAGAAGGGGCCAATACCAAAAGTTGTCAAAAGATCAGTGGAATAACATGAATCTGTCAGATGTATGAGTCATAACCTTATTCATGGACCATGCTTTCAAGGTATCACCAATAACACATAATTTACTTAAAGGTCCTCCAAAAGATGAAGATGAACAACCAATGTAAGACGAAGATGCAACAAAAGATATATCATTTTCAGAATTAGGCCCATTTGTGGAAGGTAATAATTCTTTTGCCGGTTCTGGCTGTTTACATCCAACATTTTCAGCAGATACAAAGCTTGGCATTTTTTTTTTTTTGCTTACCTTGTAGTATGGCACAGGTTAGTTCCAAATGCTTCTTTCCTTTTCCATGTATTTTCATTTCATTCTAACCACTGTGGCTTATATCAAAATCAAATTTAGATTTACAAAATGTATAATAAGCCTTATACTGGTCGGCTTCAACTGGGCGCAACCACTTTTGAGTATTTATTTTCTTTCTTTATCAGTTAGCTAGAACTCTTTAAATGCAGGCATCCTTTTAAACCTTAAACTTGACCGACAAAATCTTTGAATGCCAAAAAAAAAAGTATGGATTTTTTTAACACAACAATTAAAAAATAATTTAATATTCTATGTGCTCTTAAGACAACAAAAATCATTAAAAAATCGGCATATTTAGAATTAAATTAACTGAGGTAATTAGCAAACATTTACTATAACGTTTATATTTTAATTGTGGCACACCATACTTCACTGCAGAAAATATTGTTGCCAACATTAGTTTGCAATTATAAAGCTTTTACACCTTCAGCATGCACAATTAGATGAATGAAAGTGAGGAAAATGTTGAATAAATTGCCGCCAACATATTGATCCACAACACAGATGAATGCACGGTTTGTGCAGAAAAGGTCCTGGTATTCTCCAGTTTCATTTACAAAACCTGCATTCTAATTCATTCACTCACTCCCCATTATTTGTTGACATACAGAAGGTATAAGGCATTCACGAGCTAAGTTTACCTGGATGACAGCTCGAAATATTACTAGAAGTAATCCCTAATATATCATTAGGCCAACAGCTGACATCACATTGGATGACTGTAATGAAAACAGATGGTAATATATTAATGTGATAGTTAACCACAGTAATTTAGGCCAATATTATTTATATATTTATTTGAGGTCGGACACAAAAGTTTATTTATAGTTGTTATCCCCTTAAAAAATATATTAACACCACTTTCACAAAAACTTCTAACGAACATAGCTTCAAAATGGCGACGGACGAATCTAAAAGTTTTTTTACAATGATGCAGACACGCAGTCGATGAAAATATTTTGTTCAGTTCAATATTTTAAAATACGATAAAATAATCATAAAATCATTTATTGTATGTAAAAAAATGACAACCATTTTCTCTTTTCCAAGTAAATACGATGCCTGTAATAAAAGATATTGATGTGTACACTATATTACACAAAATCAGTAACTTTCCAAAAAGAAAAATAAGTACTTTTAATTATGTTTAAACTATTGTTTCAAGTTGGATAGAAAGAAATTATTTAAAAAAATGAAATAGTATGAGAAAACTTAAGTTTACTCTATTTTAAAATTTAAAATAGCGTAAACTTAAGTTTTCTCATACTATTTCATTTAATAATGTAATTTATTACATTTAATGTAATATATAACAGGTAATTAAAGATCTTTACATTTTTAACAAAATTGTGATCTTTTACAAGTGTTGGAAAACCAAAACTTAAACATATGATTTTCGAACTGTCATCCAGGTAAAAACCAATCATGAATGGAATATATAATGCACTCACATGCGATGTTCAACTTTAACTAGATGGTGAACGTTAACCTTGTCCTTGGTATTACGATAAAAACAACCAGGCAACTTGCGGCTAGCGCATGGCATCATGGGTTGTGGATAAAGAGATTTTCGACGTGTTCATGTTGTTACAATGTGCAGGAAATTCAAACTAAAATATTTTCGTCTTTATGACCAAAATATTGAAAATTCGTGACTTTTCACGGATTTGTGACTTTTTTGCAATCAGTAACTTTTCGTGACTTTTCGGGGACTTTCGTGACCCAATATACACCCTGTTAAATTATCTAGAAACTAAAAATAGGTTTGATCTCATGACTGAAAGAGACATTTCACTAGTGATAATGAATGATAAGTACCCAAGATACTACAATCCCATTTGTTCTAAATGTGTACAACAGTTATAAAAATGACATGAACGATGAAAATTACAGAGAAACACTATCATCTGAGCGAACTCTTCTTCGAGCCTTCCCTTTAAAAGAGCTCTGCGGAACTAGAACATATGATTCCTACTTATTTACCTTCCACATCTTATTTTCAATTGTTATTCACTGATGTTATCCTTTCACACATAGTGACAGAATCAAATTAATATGTTGATAAGTTCATCACAAGCTAGTCTGGTAATTGTCCTACTCCAATAACCCTATGAGTGCCAAGAAAAATGACAAAAAAATGTGCTAAAAGTGCCAAACTATTTTGCTGAAAAATACAGGTTTTGTTCAAATTTTAATAAATTTTAATAATAATTGCAGAAATTAAAACCACACAGATAAGGAACGTTGATTTTAATTCAAACTTTTCAAAACGACAAGAAATTTTCCTTTTTGGATATACTTCTTCTTAACAATCAATAACTTAAATGTATATAATATACACATTTAAAACATATTATAACTGAATAAGCATAACCTGGATGATACATCTGTTATTTTCAGTAAATCGTCAATTAATCTTGTCTCGATAGTTAACACAAGCATAGTTTAGAAACCATTTGACTAATATCAAGTGTTTAACATTAAATCTTCACACCATGTATTAGTATTGTGCTTGTTGCTTGTTGTGTATTAACTTTCATTTTAACATCTCTCATGTTAAATTTATACTGTTAATTGCTTTTTACATGTGTAATTTTCACAAATAACAACCTAGGCAACTATTTTAACTTTCTATTAATTATCTTTTTATTATCATTGGTTAAATATCTTAAATATTATAGAACATGTCTTTTTTGTCAACATATTTTTAAGCTGGTTACTAGAATAATTAATCATTAAATTAATAAGTTCATTATTGTTGCCATACTGGTTTGCCTATTAATATTGTTAAGTCATGACCTTCATTAACCTAGTATCTTTATTTCAGGTATTCAAAATTTTGTAGTCTTTAACCCATTCGCTGACATTGACGAGTGCTACTCGCCATGGATTTACAATACAACAGGGACTTTGACGAGCGTGACTCGCGGCATATGTCCGTCCACTTACTTTGACGTATCTTTCTCGCCGTGTTATTTCAATACAATAATATTGTTTCGTAGTAGTTCTATGAATGTCCAATAGATGTCAGAGAAATCCAGTTCCTTCTAGTTATGGTTTTATTTTTCTCTAATAGATGTCTAGCGTAATGTGAGCTCTAACATGTGTCATTATTATCCAATCTCTGTTATTATCCTTTATTAGTGACAAAAGTATAGTGTTATTACTTCTACCGTGTTTATAATTGTTTATTCACTTGGCTTTTTCCCAACAAAATGAGTTCACGTCGCGGTAATTTTGCAAATAGACCAGAAGAAATACAAAAATATTTGTGTGAGAGTGACAGTGATGTAACAGATGATGAAGATTTCGAACTTCCAACGAATATTGTTGTAAATGACGGCTCCGAATATAATAGTGAATTTGAAAGCGATGAAAATGAAGACATAATAGGTAATACATACACTTGGGAATGGAAAAATGAAAATAATAGGGTAGTTGAAATTCCTTTTATTGGTCACTCTGGAGTGAATGAAAATATTATTCAAAAGCTTTGTAATGATGGAACTGTACCAAAAGAAAATGATGCTTTTAGTGAAATTTTGGGTGATGATTTTTTTGAAATGATTGTGCTTGAAACTAATAGGTATGCTCAAGTGAAGTTGGATACTGTTGACATTCAAAATCGTCAGAAATGGTTTCCCGTTACTGTAGACGAACTAAAAACGTTTTTTGCCCTTACTGTATTGATGTCGCAAAATCCCAAACAACGGCTGGAAATGTACTGGACAAAGAGGATAATTCTTCGTACACCAATTTTTTCAAAAGTTATGCCTTATAAACGTTTTTTACTCTTATGTAGATATCTACATTTTGCCAATGATTATGAAGGAGATGATGATAGGCTGAAAAAAATTAGGCCTATGATAGAGTACATGAATGTAAAATATCAGAATGTATACACGCCTGACAAAAATATAGCGATTGATGAAAGTTTGATGAAGTGCAGAGGACGACTGTCTTTTATACAATTCAATCCTTCAAAACGGTCCAGGTTTGGAGTAAAATTTTACAAACTGAACGAGTCAAAATCAGGATATTGCTGGAAGTTTTCAGTTTATTGTGGCCAGGATGATCATGGTGACATGTTGGCCAGTGAAGCTGTTGTCATGAACCTGAGTGAGCCACTTTTGAACCAGGGATATGCCATTCATACCGACAACTGGTATAGTTCTCCAACATTATTCAGGTTGCTACTGGATAATAAAACATACGCACTAGGAACTGTTCGTAAGCACAGAAAAAACATGCCTGCAGCTGTTGTTTCAAAGAAACTGACTGCAGGAGAAGTAGTCCATCAAAGCTCTAACAATATCCTATGTCTCAAATGGCAAGATAAGAAAGATGTCTTGATGTTATCAACAATGCACGACTCATCTCTAATGACTGACACTGGAAAAACGAAAAGAGTAAAGCGAAAGGTTGGGGGTCGTGTACAAGTTGAAGAAGCACAAGTTGTGAAACCAAAAGTTGTTATAGACTATAATAACGCAATGGGTGGTGTTGACCGTCAAGACCAGGTACTTTCAAGTTTCCCAGTAATGAGAAGATATTCAAAAAGTTATAAAAAAATATTTTTTTACATGTTCGATATGGCACTTTACAATTCCTTTGTGGTGTGGAAGATTCTAACTGGGAAAAGGGAATCATTCACTGAGTTCCGGTTGAATTTTGTGGAACAGATATTGGAACATGTAACATTACCACAATATCCAAGCCGTGGAAGGCCGTCACTTGGACCTAGCCCTCTGCGTCTTCAGACCAAGAATTGGGCACACTTTGTAATGAAGATTCCACCAACAGCTACAAAGGCAAATCCAACAAAGAGATGTTTTGTGTGTGCCCAAAAAAAAGTTAGGAGTGAAACCGTGTGGCAGTGTGAAAAGTGTGAGATCCCACTTCATATTCCCACATGTTTTCGCGATTACCATACAAAATTAAATTTTTGAACTAGTGGGCCAGTTATGAAACAGTTTTTTTAAATTCAAACTTCTCTTTATTTTATAAACTTAAGTGTTTTTAAACTTTTTTTATAGATAAGTTATAGAATTTAGAGAGTTGTGGTTTATAAATTAGTGATGTTATAAAGTGTTTACGGTACTTCTGTTCAATGTATCGAAAATTGAAATTTTTGAAAAAAAAGGCCAAAATAATGGGTAATTATTATTTTTTGTATATTTTTTGTATTTTGTAATGGGTTTTACATTATAATTTAAATAAAAAAAATAGTCATTTTTGAAAAAAAAATGCATCAATAAATTGGTCAGCTAATGGGTTAATATGATATTAATAACTCTAATCTAGTCAATTTGCTAATTTACACTTTTCATTGCTTATCAGCTAATCATATATTCTGCTACGGCTTAGTAGTGTTTTGCACAAATAACATTTTTGCTTGTTTTATGCAAATTAATTTTAAACTTTATTACTTAATCTCTATGATGATTTTTTTAGAAATGTTAGTTATTATACCTGTTTTAACTATCTTTATTTCTTGATATAATAGTTTCTCTTTGAATAAATTATCTTCATGTTATGTTTCTTAATTTGTATTGTTTAATCTGACCAAATAAGTTGTACCAATTAATCTAGTAAGCTGTTCTATCCAAGTATGTCCCTTATATTATAAAAAAGATATATAATAGTTATACAGGATAGTGATTTGAAGGAGGAAAAGGTACCTGAAGACTTTAAAAGGGAGTTATAATACCTATTTTCAAGAAAGGAGACAGGAAGAGGGGTACAAATTATAGAAGTATAACGCTGATTTGCCACTGCAAAAAATATATATAAGATACTGGAAAAGTGAATAAGAAATCAGATTAAAAGAAGATGGCAAGAGGAACCGCACATCTTTAGGGAACAGATGTCCACAATAGATTTAATCTTTTCTATAAGACAGCTGATGGAAAGATGGTATGAATTAGGGAGAGATTTGGTAATAGTATTTATGAATATGGAAAAGGCATATGATAGCGTGGATAAAAATAAAGTTTGGAAAGCGATGGAGAAGGCCAAGGTGGAAAAATGAGTTAATGAGAGTGAAAAGCATTCATATTCTGGATAAAAAGAGTTGTACTAAAACAGTGAGTGGTGTCTAATACACAATGAATTGCAGCAATAGACTGCCCTCTCACCACTACTATTTGTAATGATAGTGGAAATGGTCATGAATAAAGTGGCTGGAAACCTAAGGGAGGAAAGACAAATTCATAATGTTTGCTGATGACTTGATATGGGGGTAGAAAGAAGAGGAAGTATAGTGGAACCTTGGATGCCAAACATAATGTGTTCATAAAGGCTGTTTGTAAACCTATTTGTTTGAAAACTGAAATAATTTTCCCAAAAGAATTAAAGTGGATTAATCCCTTGCCAACCCCAAATGAATGTTTATTTTAAACTTTTATATCAGCACTCTATGCATAAAATCATATACAAAAAACAGTGAAAACGTATAAAATCTTACACAATGAGAACACAATAAATCGATAAAGTCTATGAAAGAGACAAAAATTTAACTTCACCTGTTCATAGCAAAGTTGATGGCCTAAGTAGAAAGTGGTGGTGAGAAGGGGAGAAATGTTATTGTGGAAGAGGAGTCCCCTTCCATAAAACAACTGTCGTTGTGGTTTTTTCTCTTTCTCTTTTCTGTCTCTTGGTACCACTCGTCTGCTTGAGACTCACTGAACCTCTGTTTCTCTAAAAACATGCCCAGTGAGATTTGTTTTTGCCTGTGTTTTAAAATGTTTGTGAAGCAAGACATGGCATTGTCATTGGAAAGGTTTAAATGATGTGATTTGCTTCATCTTTGTTAGGGTGACATCTTTACACAAAGCTTTGCACCTCACTCCATTTTGGACACATTTTGTTGATCAAAGAACCAGGGACATCCTCCTCCTTTCCTTTTATCTCCAAAGACATTTCCTCCCCCACTGTCTTTTGCTGCTTCTCCTTTAAGTGTTTCAGTTATTCTGTGGTTGTCAACTTCCAAACCCAATCTTTTGATTATGACAATATCATCATCAACAGCAACAGACTCAGCCTCAAAGCCCTCAATGTACCTGGTCACATTTTCCTCCAGGCTGAGTTCATGGTCCTAAGTTACTTACACCCAGGATTTGTCAATGATACTTAAGCAATAGAGAATGTTGAAGTTATTCTTCCAGAATTCTCTTAGTGCTAATAACTTCAAAACACCCTTGAAACAGTACTTTGGTGTAGCGCTTCTTTAAATTTGAAATTACCTGCTGGCCCATGGACTGGATTAGAAGAGTTGTATTAGCCCTCCACATAACAGACAAATTACTTTTTGTTATGTTGTTTTTCTTTAACACCCTTGGATTATCAGAGTGGTACACAAGCAATGGCTTGACCTTTGGGGTTAAGTCCCCATTTGCATTTCCACATAGTAAAGGCGTGTCTCCTGGCAATGCTTTTTACTCCTGCGTGATGTAGATACTACTTGGAATTTTTTTCCAAAACAGGTTTGTTTTATCACAGTTGAAAACTTGGTGGGGAAGAAAACACTCGGCCTTTACATAGTCACTAAATTATTGCACCTATTTCTTAGCAGTTCTTGGTTTGAAAGCACATACTTCATATGCCTAACCACACTATATATGCCACCACTTCTCTTAAATTTCTCAAACTTCCCTTAACTACCTTTCAACATAACACATCAGTATCAGCACTCATACCGTTTTTTTTTTTATTTTTTTAAGTTATCCATCATGTAATTGCCTTGCTTTTTTGTGAATTAAAGCCTCAGAAACAATATAACCAGATAAGTGTTTATTTATTATCCAAATAAGCATAAAGTGTTCCACTTCTTCAATAGTCTGTGATCTATGTTTAGTAATACCTTTCACTCCTTATGCAACATCCGCTCCCTTGATCGCCTCTATTTTTGAGTATAGTACAGATCATTGATTTTGCAATACTGAACTGCATAGCAAGATCTGAGACACAAACACCATTTTCATGAGAAACTAGGAAAATGGAGGCCATGGAAAGGAATTTTGTGAGGAGCATGTTAGATGTTATGGGGATATACAAGATTAGGAGTGAAGGTACAGGAAGTGCATGAGATAGTAGAGGAAGCAAGACTGAAATAATAGATGAGAGGATGCCAAATAGAATTATGGAAATATATGTAGAAAAAAGACTGCAAGGGATGCCAAGAAAGAGATGAAAGGAGCAGATAAAGTGTGCAAGTGAGTGGAAGATGGAAGCATTTTACCCTACTTACCCAGCCACAGACAAACTGTTGATGATGACAAAGGGTGATGTAGTTCAGAACTAGACAACTCTACTGACACCAAAAATATTTTAATGCTATTTCTTGCAGAATGAGTGATGAAGAAAGACAATTTATTATTTAACCTCGAAACAAATTTTAATGTCATTGTTAAAATTTAATTTTTTTAAATTATAAATTGTCTATAAGTATTTTAATTGATGGCATGTTCTTTAAAAAATCATATTTTATATAGTAAAGTAATTATTTTATTGAATATATGTTCAATATTTTTTCCCTGTGTCCAAGTGTCATTTTTCAATTTAAATACGATAATTTGATGCAGCTATAGCCGTACTTAGCAAATGTAAAATCTTGGCTATTTAATCTATCATGATATGCCCATTTGTAGGTGTAATTTTAATTTGCAGTATAAAACCCTCATGAGTCAAAGTTGGCTTTGTTATATAAAAACGCTTAATATTAATTGATCGCACATGTGTAATCAAAAATTTCCACACATACACCACAAACTGTGTTAAAATATAAGAATAACCCTGAGCATGGGTCAACTCCTGGATATCTCAGTGGTAAGAGCATTAACGTGCTAGGCCAAAAGCCCAGAGTTCAGATGTCATTTTTCAATGTAGAGAATAGCTAATAAACTTAGTTTTTTTTCTCTGCCTTACACAATTGGGCTGACTTTGTCAGTGTGTAATTCTTTTCTAGTTTTGTATCTAAATAACAGATTTCATACATGGTTAATACTTACCATTAAGGTTCCCTGGGTTTATATATTTTTTCCTTTCCGAGACTTGTCGTTCTTGAGCTAAGAATGTCCATAGTAGAAAGTAATGTGTTGGCAGATTTGACATTTAAAATTAACAATGTATATAAGCTGAACAAAAATTATTAAAATTTTTTAAAAAAAATTGTTTCATATTTTAGATAAGAAGATGCAGCTAGAATGTATGCCTAAATGTTGGCAGGAAAATTTTCAAATATCATTTTCACAAATTAAATGGCTTGAAATGTAATTTGTTGACAAAAAACTAATTTAGGATACAATATTTAATTTATGACAATGTGAAACCATTTTTATAATTTTAGAATTTGAGATTTCTAATTCTATGTTATAGCTCATACACTTTCTGAATAAAATATAAATCATATTATGTTACTCAGTGATCAGAAAATGATATCATAGAAATTGAGTCACTGTACATTAATGAAAAATAATGCTTATCATTTATTAGAAATTAATTATAGACTCAAAACCTATTTTTATTTAGGTTAGGATTTCATAAAATTACTATTTCGCAAAAAATATTTATATTTAGAAAACTTGTTAAAAGAGAAAAGAGCAAGTGATTCAAGTGGTTGATTAAATTATCTTTAGATTATAACCCAAACGAGTAGTAAGATGGTGTGCCAAAAAAAAATCTTTCTCACTAGAAAATGATACTTTTCCTACAACATAACTTAAGAAGTATTAATTTCAAATTGTCCAATTCAAAGGCAAATTGTTAAACTGATTATTAACAACAAGATTTGTGAAACTAAGCTTTAGTTAAAATGATACCATTGATATTCCATCTGCTAATCAGTGACCTTATTTTTTTATGTTATTTAAATAATTTAAAATAACAGCATGTTTAGTGAGAACAGTTTCCATAAACTATGTATAAAGGGTAGTTAGAAACAAACTGTACAAACTTTAATGGGAGATAAAAACCCTAAAACAAACATTTTTCGTGAATGAATGTATGTATGCAAACGTCCCCCTTAGATGCTAAAGGACGCTGTTGTACATAAATGAAAGGCAAAAAGAGTGAACAATATTGCTCATCATCTCAGAGTCATTGAAATTCCCCATGCTACACATATCAAGTCCACGTTAGGGATGAGTGCGAAAAATAGCCGTTTTATGTGCCGACCAAGAGCGCTCTCTAGCGTCATCGGTAACAATATCTGGACATACATTCAATAACAAAAAATAATTGCTTTATTTTCCCTAACTCCCATTAATACGCGTTACATTTAATTCACTCTACAATACTTACTCAAGTCTTTTTTCTTCTTGTTGCAAAGCATTAACATGGTTTTTAAATACAGTCTCAGCCTCATTAGTGTCCAGAACATCAAATGGGATCCGAGTTTCATTCACATCATTCATATCACATTCTGTCCAAGTTACATCTTCAGGACATTCATAAAAATATTGGAGAAAGTCTGGGTGCTCTTTAATACGAAGTTGAACAGCCGGCCAATCCCTAGTCATATAAAAAATATGTTCTTGTTAGAGCAATCAGTGGTCTGAAGGTTTGTAGGAACACTTTTAAAAAAAAAACACAGGAAATACCAAAAATAAATAAGTAAATGAACCCATATGTGGAGAGAAAAATTTGCACATGTAAGACAAGTGGATAGGATATGTATTACCTTCATGGTTCTAAATTATAGACATTTTTATTTTATATAACATAAAAAATACAGACTGGCTTTGTACTTTCTCAACCCAACATTGCTAAAGTTTAAATTTCAGCTAAACAAAATTTGATGCTGCACATTATATTCAATATAGACTTTAAATGCTCCAAGGATGCATACCATTGCCAAAGCAATAATGGCATCCAAGCCTACTCGCCAATTTTTCTAAACTAAGCATAAAAACCCATCATAAAATGTTCTTGCATTACTAATTACATAACTTTTAACAATGGTTATATTGGTTTATTGATTCTTCTTCTATGAAAATACTAGATATTTTATTTAAACAATAGAGAAAAATTATATAATTTTAAAGGAAATCCATTAAATGTATTTATTTGAAGAAATTAAAGTTCATGGAATTTCAAAGAAAATACCTTCACTTGATAATTTTAACCATTTTAGACATCAGGTTTCTTTAGGGCTTCAAGAAAACATTTGTGTGTGTGTGTGTGTGTGCGTGTGTGTGTGCGTGTGTGCCTGCACCAGTAGAAAATAATATTGTTTCTGTAATGTATTTCCATGTAGGTTGGCTAACATGTGTGGTGATGTAAAAAGTTATCTGCTTCCAATCATACCCCATCCTAAATGTCTATGGAGAATCTTATCGATAGCCGGTGTTCCCGACCAAACCATTCACTCAAGTAGTAACATTAATTCAAGTAAGTCGTGTTCTTATTCAAGCCATACTTACCATGATACGGGAGTATCATATTAGTGAAGAGGATAAAACAAACTATGGTGTTACATATTCCTGGCTATTTGGAAGTACAGTTTTAAAAGTTTATTGAATTAATTTAATTATAGAAGTAAATAAAAAAAGTTCAATTGAAAAACGTATGACCAATAGACTCTAGGCAGCATATTAGTGAAGAGGATAAAACAAATTATGGTGTAACATATTCCTGGCTATTTGGAAGTACAGTTTTAAAAGTTTATTGAATTAATTTAATTATAGAAGTAAATAAAAAAGTTCAATTGAAAAACGTATGCACAATAGACTTGGCAACTCCGAGAACATTTGGGGATTTTAATAACTTAGGGCGTGGTCTATGAAAAATCAACCATATAAACACAAATGGCAGTCATAGGAAACATGAGTAGTTTTGACAGTAATGAAGAAACCTGGTCTTCATATGTGGAGCGATTCGAACTATTTGTCGAATGTAATAGTATAACTAATGAGAAGAAAGTAAGTACATTACTGACAGTAGTAGGCGTGAAAACTTTTAATCTTTTACGAGATTTATGTACACCTGACAAGCCATCAACAAAAGGCTATGTGGATCTAATTAAAATTATCCAAGAACCCTTATATCTTAAACTATTGTTTATTGCCGAAAGGTATAAATTTAGTTTAAGATCACAGCATGGGCATGAAAGTGTATCAGATTATATCGCTACCTTAAAACAAATGTCAAAGCATTGTGAGTATAAATAATCATTATCTGATTATTTACGGGATCATCTTGTAAGTGGATTGAGAAGCAGCTCTATTAAGCAAATACTTCTAGTGGAGAGACAACTAGACTAGGAGAAGGCAGTGCTGATTTCAACAACTTTGGAGGCAGCCGAGAAGGATGCAGCGTCACTGGCCTTTGGATATAGCACCGGTGGAACAGCTGAATGCCAATCACAAATTCTTCAAATGTCAAAAAAAGAAGAAATAAAAGGTGGTTCCAGAGAAGTGAGGTGTTATTGCTGTGGAAGAAATGGTCATTTAAAAAATGAATGCCATTATAAACAGTATGAATGCCGTATATGTAAGAAGAAAGGTCATTTGCAAAAGGTGTGTCGATTGAAACAGGGGGTAAGTCAAACAATTATAATAGGGCTACTCATATGATTACTAGCAAATCTCACAGAGACAAAATTATGACAGTAATAAACATTTTGTGGGGTTGGGTGTGTTAAATGACAATAGTGATGAAAACCTTGATGACATTTCAAATTTATTTGGGTTATATAAAAATCAGCTTGGCGAGAAGCAAGGAACCCTTTAGAATAAATGTTCAGATGGAAGGGAAAGAAATTCCGTTTGAAGTAGACACAGGTGCAGGGGTATCTGTAATCTCTGAAAAGTATTATCTGGATAAATTGAGTCACTTAAAATTGCATCCAACTGATTTAATAATAAATTCTTATATAAATGAACTAATTATTCCTGTGGTTGTTATAAATGTAAATGTTCAATATCAGGATTTGTCACACAAAATGAAATTATTTGTAATTAAACATTGAGCTCATTCATTACTAGGACAGGACTGGATTAAGGAACTAAAAGTACAATTATTGATTCCAGAAAACTTGCATGGTGCTAATAGTGTAACGGCAGATAGGGTACAAACAGAAATGGTAACTAACCTGTTAAGGAAAATTCCAGAAGTTTTTAATAAGGGTAAACCAGTTAGCATCTTTTTTTAAATTTAACCTAAGCCATAATATTGCAAACCGAGAACAATTCCATTTGCACTTAAAGAAAAGGTAGAGCAGGAGTTAGAACGCTTAGTGCAAGAGGAGGTATTAACTCCGGTTTCTAATAGTGAATGGGGTACACCAATAGCCCCTGTACTTAAAGAGGAATGAAAATATTAGAATATGTGGTGGATTTTAAAGTGACCTTGAACTCTAGTCTAGAACTAGAGAGACATCCTATTCCCAAAATAGAAGAGCTATTTGTTACTTTACAAAAGGGAGAAACCTTTAGTATTATTATTAGTTATACGCAAACCTTTAGTAAACTGGATCTAAGGTAAGAGAGAAGTACAAAAGGATCCCGAATTTGTTAAACTTACAGGTTATGTGAAGTTTGGTTGGCCTTATGATTATGATTAGGAGTTGACAACTTATTTTCATAGGAAAAATGAATTAACATTAGAGCAAGGAATGCTGATGTGGAGGTATAGAGTATTGTACCAGAGAAATTTCGTAGATAATTGTTAGAGGAATTACATTCAAGTCATTTGGGAATAGTTAAGGCTGTGCCTACCCATAAATGCACAGTTCTAAACAAAACAAAAATTTTAAAAAAATATTTAATAATTCAACATTGTTTTTTATTTATTTTAGTAACATATCTGGGCATCTTTCATGATTCTTATGGAATTTTCAAACCATGCTAAAAATAGTTATTGAAATATTTTCATTAAAATGTTTCCATTTCAATGCATTTTAAATGGGAAAACAAAAATTAATTGATTTATTTATTTTATTTGTACAATTAAGCTAGAGTGATTGTTTATAACATATTATTTAATGAATAATTTCTTTTTCTTTTTAGACATTTTTTAGTTTGGGTTAGCTTCAATAATCACGACGATATTTAGCTCTAACGACTCCCAAGTCGACAATCTAGTCAAAATACATGGTTTTAAATACAACTTTTCCTTCTGCAATTAGTTGTCTTAGCTGATAATAGTTGGCGTTAGTATGATCATTACCCATTTACAAGCTTGTATCTTTTGCAAGCGTTGGCTAACCTGCTGTATCGGAATACAGGCGGCAGTGGAGGGGTAAACTAATTTGTGACCTTCTTGAGTCAAAGAAACATTAATACCATGTGCATTAGGATAAGAAGGGCCAATGTCCAATTATGAAAATTTGCGTAATTAAATATAATCATCTTAGTATATTCAGTAACTAAAATACTCACAAAGTCTTCCTGCTGTGTGAATAAATATAGTTGGTCCCTACTTACTTCAATGAGAGTATTACTCTAGTGATACATTATTTTCAAAGAAAAAACCACATGCTTCTCCATACACAAAGTTTTATGACATTAGCCCTTATTTACCTGAGGAAGTAAAACGAATACTTCTTCACTCTTATCTTACATTCTTTCTTGGGTTTTCTCATTCTTGAGCACTACACCTTGTAATAATAAGTGTTAATATTCAAAGTATACGAAAACTACTGTACATTGAATTTTTAATCCACTATTATAATAAATAAAAATAAACATTCCTGCTCATATTAAACAAAGTTATTTTAAATAAAATTTGGTCTAAATGTAATTTGGAGACGTTCTCAGTATAATTTTATATACTAGTTTTTATTTTACGGTCTAGGATTTGACACTCATTGGACTTTGGAATAAGTTATTTTCAAAGAGATAATGAACGAAGTTTTAGGTAGTCAAGGTGTGAGAATGTTAATTTTATTTTATTAGCTTGTTAAATGTGATTAATTTTAATTTGAACCTGTTGCATTCTCGCAGTTTGTGCACACGTTTCGGAAGAAATGCATCGAGTCTCGAACAATAAGTACCCACGGTGATTATTTTTTATATAATTAACAATATGTGACCTTTGTGCTTTCGAACAAAATCCAATGGATTGTATAAATTTTGAGGTGGAGAAGTATTTACAAAATATTATTTTATATCCTTGTGAATAACAAGTTTAGGAGGCATGGGTCGATGGAAGAAAAGGCACACAAAGAAACTCAGATATAATTGATTATTTAACTGCTTGTCGTAAAGGGTAAGTTTTTTTAAATGGTATGCATATTACTGGCTTAGGCTATCTGTATCTACTAATTTAAGTACAATGGATGAGTAGCGATACTATTTTATTTACTGAAGAAATAATATCAAAATTAAGATACAAATAAATATTTCTATATAACAATGTAGCGATTATTCTGATATTTCAAGTACTTTTTTTTTAAAAAGAAAAGCTCTTAGCTGAAAGTAAATGTTAATAAATCTGTAATACACTTATTGTATGTTCAAAATCTCTTGTGCCTTGGCCGAGTTCGTATCACGCTAGTACTAAGTAATTTCAACCTAACAGGGAATCGAACTAGTCAAGTTACTAGAGCTGATTAATTTACGCTCTCAGTGATCAGTCATAGCACTTTAGCAATAATGACCACGACATGGAGCCGATGATAAGAACAATATATTTAAAACCATTAAAGTTAATGAACTTTAGTGTTCCCTATGCCATAAAGTAAGTAGTTGATACCCGACCACCTCTGTTGTATAGTGGTCAGATTTACTGGCTTCAGATCCTGAAGACCCAGGTTCGATCCCCAGTGCCCCTAATTCTGTCTGTGAAGCAGTGGGTCTGAAACGAAACCAAAATCAACCTCGTGGGGACAAATGAGGAGATAATTGAATGAATAAGTAGTGCTTCAGTCTAGAAAACTGAGATAGCACAACGAGCCCTCCAGCCTTCTAACCACATGACACCCTCAGCTTGAAAATGTTGGCACTATCTTCGCCAACATACGGCAGCCTCTCGATTGGTATAGCCTGCTTGCAGGCTAACACCATGGAGATATTACTCAAGTTAAACTCTACCAATAGGATAAAAAATTATTCCCAAAAACATTTATTTCTGGAAAATTGTGTAAATCCTATAGATGTTTGAAAACTGTAAACACCGTATTAAATAAGAGATACCCACTTCAGTGGCGGAGTTGTCTAAGGTGTCACTACAGTGTTAATTTGGCCTGCTGATAGCGGAGCACTTGGGGTGCAAATCCTGGTCGGGTCTATTGAGGGTAGTTTTTCCTAAATTGTTTCCCCATCTTACAAAATAAAAATGCTGGTAGATCTCTCAAATGCTTCTTTCCTCATTACTACCCAATTAGATTATCATTTATGCGTATAACATGAACAGATAGTATGACGTGGTGATATCAGTAATAAAAATAACATATTTATAGTCAAAATTGTTCTAGTCTTCGAAATGAAACTGCTTTTAAAATATTTTATTGCCTCTTTAGCCTTTAAATTTAAAAAATTAACCAAAGCACAGTGGCCAAATTTAGCACATTAAATTTTAGTTATTTTTTATTTTACCTGCTTACTAATAATTGCAATAAATGGTACGACAAAATCGTAAGCTACAGTAGCCCCATGGCTTCTCTGGTGCTGACTGACAGCTCACAGCTGACTTCTGACAGTCAACATTTAGGTAGATACCTAAATTTTTACTGTCAAAAGTGACAGCTGCTAGACACATGTTTTTGCAGATCATCTGGTTTGGTGTAGGGATACGTAGTTTGGTCTGGTAACTTTTTAAAGCTATCAGAAGTCAGCTGTGAGCTGTCAGTCAGAACCAAAGAAGCCATGGGGTTAATGTACATAATCTCTCGTATAGGTTATTATAGTTGGTGACAAAAATCTTCAAAAATAAGTTCTCTAATTATACCTTAAATAATTTTTCCTCTGATAAATAAGTATACATTATTATTTATCACTACCCTCACCAGATATTTATTTGAAAAAAATTCAAAAGTGGTACAACAGCATTAACCTGGAGTCACCACTTTGATAGGGTAATTACTCAAAATGGGTACGAGTACAAAACGGCACAAAACTAGTACAAAACTTTGGCATAAGAAAAATTCAAAAGTGGTACAACAGCATTAACTTGGAGTCACCACTTTGATATGCTAATTACTCAAAACAGGTACGGTTACAAAACTTTTTCTTTGTGGTACAAAACGATACAAAGCTAGTACAAAACTTTGGCATCAAAAAGGTTCAAAATTCAAAAGTGGTACTACAGGTTAATGGACGTCTAGCTGGCTGGAATGGATAAGCTAATTTTTCTGCTCGAGAGTGTGATTGTATCTTGACGTTATATCTCCCCACGTTTAGTCCAACTTGGTCGCCTATACACTTTACGGTCCGGCACTACAATTTTAATCTCTATCAGTTCTTGGAAAAAGTTTGCTTGCTGCCTTTACTGATTACCGGTCGTGGTCGCCAGTCTCCCAATTGTTTAAACAAACCAGTAATTCTGCCAACCTGATGGCTGGAATCCAACAGTTTGTATAACGTTAGCAATGCCATCTATTTTTAGAGCTGAAAGCTCAACACACCGCCAGAGAGGGTAGGCAGGGCCTTAAAATGTAAATTTTTAGCCAGATCTAATATTTGGGGGCTTAATATTAATAAGGACATTGAAAAGATGGTCAAAAATGGTGCACCCTGTCTATTGGAAAGACAAAATCCATCAAAGAGTATGTTACATGTTTGGAATTATTCAAATAAACCATGGTCTAGCTAAGATGTATCTTGTTATCAGAGATGCATGGATAAATGGTTTGAAGTGTTAGAGGTATCATCAACAGCAGCGGGTCAAACCATTGAGCATTTAAGGCATATTTTTGAGAAGTTTGGTTTACCTGAACACAGTAAGTGACAATGGACCAACATTTACATCACATGAATTCAAGTTGGTTTTTTTAAATGCAAATGGTATTAAACATACTTTAACACCTCCATACCATCCTCAAAGTAACGGCCTTGCCGAAAATGCAGTAAAATTTGTGATAAATAAATTGATTGCTATTCATGAAAAAAGAAATCTGGAAGTAGATTTAATTAGATTTCTATGTGATTATAGGAACTCGGTACTTAGTACATCAAATGAAACCCCATCAAAATTGATGTTTAAAAGACAACTTAGAACTAGGCTAGATTTGCTACGTTCTAATGTGAATGAAAATGTAGAGCAAAATTAAAGACAACAGGTTAAATATGCAAGGGGGTGTAAAACTCGGGAGCTAGTTCCAAACCAACGGATACTAGTCAGAGACTATCAAGCAAAGAATAAATAGATTGAAGGGGTTGTTGTATCACTATTGAGTCCAGTAGCAATTTAGTCAGATTAGGGACAGGAACATGGAAACGCCATATTTACCAATTAATTAGTTTACAGTCTTCCCCTGAAACTAGAGTAGAGGAGATAGAACCTAGTGTTAGAGAGCCATATCCCTCAGAGCTAGATCTCAAACCTAATAGGGAAAACTTGACATCTCCTAAGGCATCCAGGGGTGAGAATCATTCTCCATTCGTCCCCAGGGTTGAATCACATGAAAAGGGCAGTAGTCAAGAATCACACCCACCTAAGAGGGTTGAAATCTCACCAGAAGTAAAGGAGCCTAGGTATCCAACTAGGTGTAGGAAACCTGAAGTTAAATTAAATTTGTAAATAGTTAAAAAAAATATCATGACATTATTTCAATATCTATAGTTAAGAAATTGTAACGAAGGAATGTAATGTATTTCCATGTAGGTTGGCTAAAATGTGTGGTGACTTAGTAAATTATCTGCTTCCCATCATCCCCCATCCTAAATGTCTATCGAGAATCTTATCGATAGCCGGTGTTCCCGACCAAACCATTCACTCAAGCAGTAACATTAATTAAAGTAAGTCGTGTTCTTATTCAAGCCGTCCTTGCCATGATATGGATGTAGCAGTTTCCACTATAAGGTCCACTTCACAATTCTTTCTTTTTACAGAAGTCAATCCTCATTTGTTTAGTAGAACCTTTCCTTTACAAACTAAACAATAAACTTTCAATATAAACAAAGTTTGATTGGTCTCTTTAGGTGATATTGTGATCAAACACAAAGGCTCTCATGATGTCAAACGCGTGAAGTGCTTCCATAAAACTCGGCACTGGTTCGGACTTGGCTTCATCATCCTCCTCTCAACCATCTTGCCCTCCTACAAGCAACTTCCACTTTCCAACTTACTATACATTATTACACACACAACACATCACAAATCGCGAGCTCCTGATCCACATAAATGCACTCATCAAAGTTCACTCCAGCGGTGCATTTCCCCAGTTAGACCCAATCTTCAAATTGCGTGCCGTCATCATCACCTCTTCCGTCACTTCTGACCCTTCATTTTTCTTCACGTAGTCACACTTTACAAAACAGTTCTAGATTGTATACCGAGTCACTTGGTGCCACACAGAAAAAATAGAGTGAATGGCCTGCAGAATGTCTTATCTTGAGTTGAACCCTTTTTCCTGCGTCCACCAGACATACAGCTCTATGCACTAGCTGCTTCCTGTACACCTTCTTGAAACACTTTATTACACCCAAATCAAAGGGCTGTACAATAATGGTACAGCTAGGGGGTAAAAAAGAATCTTTACATTCCTCAAAAAGGATGTGTCCAGAAAATGAAGGGCACAAATGTCTACAACTACAAGGATTTTCCTTCGGTGTCCATTGAATGATGTATCAAGAGCATGCAGAAAGTTTCTGAAAAGCTCTAACTTTATCCTCGCTTTTGAGTTGTCATAGTAGGTCACAGGTAGCTTTCTTACATTTTTAAATAAAACACCATGATTTCACAGACTTTCCCATAACAATGGCCACTCGTTTGTCTGAGCCCTCACTGTTTGTGCACAGTCGCTCCTTCACACTTTTAAACTCCAAGGCAGGTCTCTACTCCCAATGCTGTTCGGTCTGGCAAATAATTGAAAAATAGACACGTTCCATCTGCATTATAAATGCCCCAAGCTTCGGAAGCCTCTCAAACCAGAGGTCCATGGCATTGGTGTCCACAGCAACACCCCAATTAACTCAAGGCCATTGAATAGCTAATAGGATAATAGGACGCACAGCTAAAACTTACTACACTACAATCCATAAACATTAAAACATTCACCAATGTTACTACTTCCAATCATACTAACATATGTTTGTGTCTTTTTCTTAAAAATCATCAATCATGGATTATTAACATTCTTGGGGACTAAGAATTCTGACCAATAGATGCAGGAAAACAATAAGGCTGTGTTCACTTTGAATGCACGCTTGCGCAAGTATTAGGTTGCGCAAGCAGCTTGCATGTGTACGAAGTGGTCACATTGGTTGCAACTAGGTGCAAGTAATCACTTCTAGTGAGCCGATTATTATAAGAATAGGGAGAAAGATGGAGAATATAGCCGCATTTTCCTGGATCTCCTTAAGCAGCCAGATAAATTCTTTGGTTACTTTAGAATGATGCTAAGTGGCGAGTTCTTAAAACTGAAATTCAGTGTATGCCGGCCAATGTAGACGTGATTCTGAAATGTGTGTGTTTGTTGCATAACATTGTTATTGATAGAGAAGGCAGTGCAGAAGTGGATAGTTATTTTGCACAAAACCAAACACAACTTCTTAGAGACTACCGGCCAAATAATGACTTGCATAGATACAATAGAGCTACTGAAAAGGCAATTAAAATCAGAGATGCTTTTAAACACTACTTCAATACCTAATAAACCAAACATTGTTCAAACTTTCATAGGCTAACTACTAATAATGAAGCATAACTATTCAGTAGGTAATTATATTATTTTGAGATTTTTGTAATAGTTAAAACAATAATAATTAAGTTGAAATAAAGTCTTTTCACCACTTTTCAAATCTATCTTTACTTATTTGAAATATCCAATATGGTTCCTATCCCCGCCCACAGTTTCTTTATAATGTCTCTGTTGCTATGGTTCTTAGAAGAGGCATCCCAGATGGCCCTTCTTGCTTCAACACATGCTATTAGCATATCTATTTCCATCGTAAACACAAACACACAAGGACAAAACTATCACCTCTTGAAAATACAAGGGAAATAAAATAACTCTCACGTCGATACAGCAAGCGTGCATGAAGAAACAAATTTATTTGATCCGCGGTTGCACGTGCACAAGCTTGTACAAGCTTGCGCATCCAGTTCGCACTTAGTGTGACCAGCTCGGGTGCACCACCATTGGTTTAGATAGATTTACTCGAATTCTGTTTCTTTGTGCAAGCTTGCGCACACTCGCGCATACAGTTTACTTGCACAAGCGTGCATCCAAAGTGACCGCACCTTAAATCGAGGAACAATTAATGCAGTATTTTTTCTATCGTTTAAATAGGATTTGCTAAAGGACCAAAGAAATTGTACAATGGATTCGGGAAAACAATGAAACTGGGAACAATAATTCAAGGTTTCACTGAAAATATAAGTATATATCATTGTTTTTCATTGAAAATAAGTATATTTTTTCTGAAGGCAATCCTAATGTTCTAAATTGTATACTTCCCAAAAAAAAACATGGTCTTGAAATAGACAAAGCATGGACTGTGAGAATCATATTTTGTTTAAACGACTGATAAACAATGTTTTGCATGCATACATTGAAATGGCAGGTTTAACTTTTACATAACCTACTTTAAGTGATCTAAGGCACTACTCTCACAGTATACCATAGACTGCTGATGACAGGGAGACCAAGGTTCGAATTTCTGTCAGGTGTAATGAGGGTGGTTTTTCAAAATGGTTTTCCACACAAATGTGGGTACACTCCTGTAAATATAATTTCCTTATCCCTAAAACAATTGGAGTAATTGGTACATAAGAGAACCTGAATGGATAGTAAAATATGCTTTAAAAAAGCACAAACATATAACCCGATTGCCTAGTAAGAAAGGGTGCTTAAAAAAAGTTTCCATACTAGAAGTATGTCTATTTCAGAAAAAAATACATTCTCTTCAAGCCAATATATATAATCAGAAGCTTAATTAGTTTGTTACCTTTTGTAGTGTTTGTGTATAGTCTTAATTTAGCATACAAGCAAAAAAATAGGTTTTAAGGCAAATGTAGACATTTATAAAAGTTTGAATTTATTTAAATTCCAACTAGGACTGTGAAATTGTTCTTACTGCATTAATAACTATAGTAAACTATGGTTATAATGAACCTCTTCAGCCTCAGATATTTTGTTCACAATGTCCGAAGTTCATTAAAACCTTTTTTTTTTTTTTTAATCTGAACGTAGTGAGTTAGTGATAGACAAAATAAGAGTTCAAATATAATCACTCTTTATTGAAATATATTAATTAATCTTTAAAAAATCAGTTATATGCTGTTGTTTACTGTATACTGTTTTGATTAGTATTTTTTTTCTAGATTCTTATCTGAAGTCTGTGCTTTTTCCACACTTGATTCCACACTATCCATGCATTCAAAAAACTAAAATGAGTAGAAAAAACTAATTTTTTTTTAGTATCATATACCCTCTCGAACAAAGGGATTAGTGAAAACAACTATTAAATGTCCACAAATTGTCATTAACTGTCCTGTAACTCCTGCTGTATTAATACAACTCAGAAGAATGGCTTCCATTACTTGCTGAAAAAAAAAAAATTTTAAAGCTTAAGCAAGTCAATGAGTACAGTGACTCAATAGTGGCTCAACCCCTTTCCCCCTCCCCCTCTACATTCCATGCTTCCTCGGTCAAGCTTTGTACTACCTAAACAAGAACTCTGATAGAGAATCAGTACCTTAGAGTTTGAACAACCAAAAAGTTATATTTTTAAAGAATTGTGATGTTAGAATGAGATTTATTATTAAAAGTTTCAGTTTTTCTGTTCACTAAAACCGAAGTTTAGGGTTCATTATAAACAAATCTTTTAACAAACATTGAACTGTATGTGGGTTGGGACCAAACAATTATGTTCCAGTGTTCTTACAGACATATGAAACATAAATTTAAGGACTTTTTAAGGACTGAAACTGCTATTTCTCGTGCTGCCAAAAGCTAAATACGTTAATAGAAAAAGGTATTATAAGCTGTACAGAATTTTAAATACATGGAAAACAATAATTTTTCTGTAAATTTAATAAACAGATAGGACTAAAAAAATAGAAATCTAACTTTATTGTCACTTACTTCACTCTCCTTGGTTTAGTGATTAGTGTAATCATTCTAGATTCAGTATATATTGTAGTATAACTCGAACAAAAATTTAAGCGATAAGGTGGATGGGAGATGAACTAATAGCTATCAGCAGGTATCTTGGAGCAAAACTGTAATTATAAGAGCTTAAAGTGTTAATAGGTAGTCAGAAATATTAAAAGAATTATTACAAATGACGGACAGTTTTAGAGCAACTTATAAAAAAAATTGTGAATGCAAATGAATTAAGATTTTTAAATGTAGGAAATTAAAGAAAACATTATATTTCATCAAGAGTAACGCTAATGCGTTTTTAAGAGACGTTAGCACTGTATGTATTCCCTTGTTCCTATTGAGATCCCAACCCATGGGTACGACTATCTCTAAGCTAGATATTTCACCCTCAAGTGCATCTTAAATCGTGGTCTTTAGAGCCATTCTTCACAACCCTTTCAAAAATAAATATGGAGATTCCAGGACTTTTCAAGGCCCAGAGCAATTAAAGGGCTTTTCCAGGCCTTGAACAAAGACACATTAAATTTCAGGTCTTTCAAGGACTGTATGAACCCTGATGTTCACTGTAGCCGAGTATTCACTACAATCGAGATCACTAAAACCAGAGTTGACTGTAATATGTTTTACTCAAAATATAAGGTAACAATTTATTTTACTTCATTTATAAGTAGATGACAAATTATGCATGCCAATTCATATTTTTTATTTTTCAAATTTATGGATATTAAGAGTTATTTCTAAATAACTATTTCCTTCTTAAAATATGTATAATTGGTTTTTAATTTTCAATGATCCTATCAAGTATACACATTTTAAACAAAGCTTATAATAAAATGCAAAATAACATTGATCAAATACAATTAAAGCAATTCAAGTTAAACCGTAAATTGAAGAAACAAACCAGATTTTTCATACTATTTCTTAAGATATTTCTGTTTTCTAAGTCAATAAAAAAAGTTTTCTTTATCCTTTTTCAGACATTAGTGAATTAAAGTTTTGCATGATTTAATTATATGCCAATTATATGTTAGATTAAAGCAAATACAAGTGATTAAACAAGATAACCAAGTAATAGTCACTTTTATATAGTAAACAAAAATTAAAATTCAGAGGGAAATACACTAATGTATATTGATATCTGGTTTCAAAACATTTCAATATAACTTAACCAGTGACATTTTGTTTATCTCATGATGAATTCATGTGTCCAGATGTATCGCCATTCTGCAAATGTAAAATGACTTCCAGAAATAACCGTATATTGACCAACTGACTTCATGGTTTAAACATTGATTTGCAAAAAGTGAATACTACTGTGAAAATTAAGGTTGTGTAATGTGTTACCAATAAGGGTCATATTTTGGTTTTTGACAATTGAAGAAAAGATTGTCAGAACTCTTCGCTCTTTGCAAGACAGCAGTGATATTTAAAATCATTAGGTGAAATTCAGAGAAAATAAATAAACTGTTCAACATCACTAATATTATTTACATAGTGTTGAGTGAGTTTATGCAACAATGTTGTTAGCATGTTGAAATGATTGAAGTGAATATGATGGTACACCAGTAAAGAAAAGAACAAGTGCGATGAAATAAATTGTGAAAGCACACATGTGCAGAAGGTTAAAAGTGTTAAGTTATAAACAAAAGTCACTTTCTTTTAATACAATCACTTATAATACTTTCCAATTTTATGGTAAGCCAATGAATAGTGATATTCATTTCATGGCCTAGTTTAAACACTTCTTTTATACTAATCTAAAGAGTTTGCACATTCATAAAAAAAGAGCATGTTCATATATGTTTGTTTTTATATTCTAAATTATATCTTTTGGAGTGTAGTGGATGTGAGACAAGTTAAGGGTTTTTGTTATTTTTAGAGCAAAACTTTTTTGGCCAAAATGAATCAAATATTGCTCCAGTAAAGACAGAGTTTAATTTTCTTTGCATGGCAAGATCAACAATTCTTGCATCTGTCATGAAGAGAAAAGTTGCCATTTATTTGAATTTCAACAAAATAGATCAACACTAGATCAGATTTTTACTATAAGGCAAATATTGGAAAAATGTAAGAAAACAACATGATAATTCGTCAACTAGACATGGATTTTAAAAAGGCCTATGATTCAGTTAAAAGAACAAATTAAGGTGGGATGGAAGGGAAGGCGAAAAGAAGCCTGTGTTTTTGCAGTTTATATGATTTTTTTTTTTTTTGCTAAAATAAATAAAATCTTGCTCCAGTAGAAACAAAGAGTTTAAATTAAATCACATTGTGATATCAATGGTTGTTGAATATCTGTAATATGTCCTGAAATTTAATAACAGCTTTTTATTTTCATTTAGATTATTTTAAGATTCTAAGATTATTTTATTTATAATATATTGAACAAGTGTGTCGATTTACAGATTTACTGTGTTAGTCCTGTGAAAATGTATATAAAAAAAAGTTTTATTTGTTTATTTTATGTGTCCTGTGGCCATTCGAAAGCAAAAATGAAAGGTGTTGGGAATGGTAATATGTGGTTACATGTTAAAGGCAGCTGCAAGCTTTAAAATCTTCTACAAGTTACTTCACATGACTTGAGTGGAACATGCTGTTCATATGATAGCTGAGGATATTAGAGCACATTTTCCAGATGTTAATGTTATTATTTCTGCTGTCAAGAATGTGTTTTTGAAGGCTCCATCACAAATCTTTGCATTTCAGGCAGCCCTGTCCAACACACACTTGCCACCTCAGCTTTATTTTAACATGTTGAGGTACATATCTTCTTGCTACAGCGTACTAGGCAGATCACCTAAATGATTTTCAAAAGGTATGTAGCATATCATTCACTATTTTTTGGTGAGTTTATGAATTAAAATTGCAGAAAGTGCTTACCACTAGTTTCATCGAGTCTGCCTGCCCGGATTATTGATGAATTGTAAATGTGCTACAGGGTTCTTACAAACATATGAAACATAAATTTAAAGACTTTTCAAAGACTTTTTAAGGACCAAAACTGTTATTTCTCGTACTGCCAAAAAAGCTAAACACGTCAATAAAAAAAATTATAAATCATACCAAATTTTTAATAGATGGGAAACAATAACTTTTCACCAAATTTAATGACTAGATAAGACTATAAAAATATAAATCTAACTTTGTTGTCACTTACTTCACTCTCCTTGGTTTATTGGTTAGTGCAGTCATTCTATATTCAGTATTCCACAAGATGAGTATGGATTTCATAATTTAAAACTGTTTTCTGCTAGCACATGCTTTTCATTTACGGTATTTTATATACAGGAGTCTAAGCATGAATGTTTGTACTAACAATAATTAAAATATCAGTTTTTTTATAGGTCCTAGAATCAGCAGAACGAGTAACAAATACTTTAAACAAAAAAAATATCAGGTCAATAACATTTAAATGTTTTTATATCCATTTAACCTATCAGATAGCTGCTTGCTGATGTCAGTCAGTGCAGCTGTTTTTTCTCTTGCTGTTCTTCTGAAACTGTTAAGACTTCGACACAAATGTTAGATTTCTTGTTGTTTCTACTTGCTCTGACAGTCTATCAGCAGATTTGGTAAGTGTGTCTACATCAGCCTGAAGCCTTTGTTTTTTCGCTTTGAGTTCATCTATTTCTTCTGTGAAACTTTTCCTTTTTGAATTCTTCTGTGCAGTTTCTGTAGCATGTCAATCAGGCAGATTGTACAGCTACAATTGAATATCAATATTTTGATAATTTACGACAATAGAAAAGAAAGAAAGAAGTGATATTAACATATTTAAAAGTAATCTACCTCAAAGTTTATTTTCCCTGACTAGGTGAAATCTGATACAATCACATGTCTCCCTAAATTGAAACACATGGTTGTTCGAAAGATATTGTCTTTGATAAATACTGTAGCGGCTATCAAAGAAGAGGATTAACATCATATTTATGAATAAAATGCTTTAACACATACCCGTTGCCATTGGATGATGTCGGATAGATTCGCATAAATTTGCCATGCCACCTACAAGAAAATATTGTAAAGGACGTTTATATCGCAAATTCTCATAAAAAATAATAGCTGAGCCTAAAGAATATAATTAAACAGAAGATGCTTCGGTATCTACTCACCATCTCAAGATGTTCTTGGATTTGTTCGCCACGTGTTAGAAAAGAAAATTATTCGATGATGGCGGCCTGACTTCAGCAACACGTGCTTTCATTACAATATCTGATGAAGATAGAAGTGTAGAATGAACTCAACCCAGTGACCCGCTTGCCCTTCAGAGAAGACTAGCGGCCGTCCAAGGAAACATGTTTTGCCCCTTCCCCGCAAGCGGTTCTCCCTGCTTCAATTTCCTTTCTCCCCGCCTTCCTCTCTCTCTCTCTCTCTTTTTATATGTTTCTGAGTTTATCACCTATTTTGTTTTGTTCCGTTCAAGCTACTACAACCCAGCGTCGAAGGAGGAACCTCTACAACTTTACTCAACGAAGGAACCCGTGACGACAGAGTCTCGGCCGTCGGATCAATCTCCGCGCCGGCCAGGAGGATATTCTTCAAATACTTAAGTATCCTGGCAAAATCTTTAAATTCGTCTGACTTAGAGTCAGACTTTCATTCGTTGGATAGTTTTATACTATGTCGAAGTGACAGTTAAAACCATTTCAAGTCTTGTTGACTTCAGAATTAAAAGGTTAAATTTAATTGATTAAATATTGTGTCCTCGTGTATGAAGGATGTGTCATTCATTATGAATAATATTTAGCGAAACTCTTAGACTTGGTATATCAGTCCTAGCGACTATGCTTCTCTGTATCCTTATGATACAACCTTTGTATTGTGATCCTTTGACTTCAAATGTAGTAAGGTCTTACTTAGTCGTAGACTTACTAACCTCCACAAGTTTCATTCATTTATTCTGAGCCAATGTTTCTCATGTGCATTGTTTAAATTTTGTATGGCTACAACCAGGCTGTCTGTCTTGTTTCCAAAACCCAGTTGAGTTAATAGAGTTCTATGTTTTGGGTTGTTCAAGTAGTCACGATTCACGAGCAGTATTAGCTTGGGTGAGCAAAACACGAAACTCCGCTTGTACCAAAATAGTCCAGTGAAGCGGTAATGCAATGTCTGTCTTCGATTCACCTCCAAATAACTTTGCCACTTTTGTCGTGCACCAGCAACTGAGATAACCATGTCTTTGGTGATTTCAATATTAGTAACACCACCAACTGATGCAATTTGTTGACACATTATTCCCTGTGCAATGAGTGTGCGCTGTTTCATATTTTCCACTTCTATTTGCTTGTTTACAGAAAAACCTCTCTCAACTGCTGCTTGACCATGTGATAGAATAAGTACCATTTTGATCACAAACCACAATTTGTCATATGTTGTTCTAGGCTTAGCACAAGCACATAACACTGACTCCAAACAGTTTGTCCCAGGCTTACAATTTTTAAATTCAGAAGAAAGGCCAAACTCTACAATAAATTCTTTATATGATGAAATTAATGCATCACATTCAGTTTCCTTAAGTCTTTTAGCCTCTACTAGTAGTATCTTAAGCACTGACACAAACTTGGTTGCACAGTTAGTATCCACATTCATATCTCAAGGATCCATACAACTAAGGTTTATCACAAGTGAGTACTGCAATGGGCACTTATGCAAAAATTTTCTTTACTGTTTCAATAAGAAAATCATGAAATTCCCTTCGCAATTAAAGAACATCCTTTTCTTTAACAATTTTTTTTGTGGAGCAAATTCTTGACTGTTTTATGCAGCGAATCCCAAGTTTATTTTGGTCACTGGCAGCTGGTTTTCTTTTTTCCCTACTTCAACTTTAACCAGTTTGTTACTGGTAGTTGCTTTATTTATTTCATCTTCTTTAATGAATCTCTCCATTAAGTTTCTAAGCATTTTCAACATGTCTTTCCAGAAATGGAAGCATTGGCATATCAGTTTGGTACTTTGTCAAAAAAGGTTCTACTTGTTTTGCAATTGACTGAAATATTAATAGCTTTATAGGAGTCACATCACTGGTCGCTTCTTTCACAACTGTAAAGGATTTGGTGTTTGGATTGGGAAGTTTCTTGTCAGTAACTAACTGCACATATTTAGTTCCAAGAGGCCCCATTTCAAGAGCAATGTTACAACAGTTGAATTTTCAACCCACCTTATGGCACATTTTTTGGAAAATACACTGCTATCAATTACTTTCATATAATCTTCTCTTCTCGCTGGTGTGTCCTTAAATAAGTAAGAGAGGCTAGTTAAAACTCGCTCCACATCCCATGTTGATGATAATGAGCCATGCTTCAAAGCACCATGAATGATATGAAGCCCACAACTGCCGGTATGAATTACTGCCATGTTTATGTCTCTCTTCAATTGATCATACACCAGGTCATAAAATTCCAATTTACATTTGGACTATCCATGGATAGTTGCAGTAGAGACTGTTTCAGAAGACCCATTTCAGAAATCAACTTTTCAAAGGAAGAGAACATATCTTCTGCAGTAGCATGGTCCAGGAAATCTGAATGGATATAACAAGACTGCACTTTATCTGCTTCCCAGTGGCGAATATGGTAATCTAACTGCTTCTCCTGAAGCTTTCTTTCTGTTGAGGCTTTCATCGAATAACAAAACATATGAATCTTGTTTCTTAATCCTCTCCATGATAGCAGACTGAAAATAAGAAGAAATGCCAAAACAACATATATATGCAAATTTTTTCTCTCCCAATTAAAAACTTTTTGCAATTCCACTGTTGAAAAACATTTTTTTAAATAATAGTCCGATATTTTCGCATGATCTGTATGAATAATGACTGCTGCATACTTTCAAGGCCCAAATAATTTCGGCCGTTAGAGTTTCCTACCCAGTTAAGGAGCCGACTATCTGCTGTCCTTGTGGTAGTGGTTCTGAATCAGGAGCTGCAGAACTCAAAGATTGCTCTGGTTGTGTAGCACCGAAAAAATAGTGAATTTCTTAAGGGTTTTTTCCCATTCATGTGACTTGTTAAAGCAGACACCCCCATTTTGGCAATGTCAAATACAAAAGAGCATATGCTACATCTGGCTTTGTTCCTGTCTGGCACTTTTACAAGCCATTTATTAAATTTGGGGTTATGTAACCACAAATCATGTAAAGTACAATTCCCCGGCATATTGGCACGTAAATAAAAACAAAGCAAAAGTCGATTTTCTGCCTTTACGTAACACACGGTATTAAAAGTTACAAAAAAATCTATTCAAGAATAATGAAATAACGGTTTATTTATCCATGGCAGATTACTTACTATCAAACTTTAATAAAACTTTCGTGTGGAACTAAACACAGCGGTGACGAAGCAAACTGAACCAGTATAAGGATTGCCATAGAAATAAAACGCATGAAGATAAAACAAAATACACAGCTACCATCTAAGCACAAAATTTCACAAGATAATGTTTACAGACACGAAAATGGCGAGACCATAGATAATAGAGTTATAGAATGGCAACTCCCTGTAGTATGGATAAAACAGGAATTTGAGCGCTAAGGTGGTTGAAAGATGATCTAAAAGCTATCGGTGGGCATTTTAGTGCAAAACTGTAATTATATGTACTTAAAGTGTTAATAGGTAGTCGCAAATCTTCAATGAATTATTACAAATGATGGTTTTGAAGCAATTTATAAAAAACTGGCAAATGCACAGAAATTGAGTTTTTAAATATAGGAAATTAGAGAAAACATTGTATTTTGACAGTAGCGCTAATGTGTTTGCCAGAGAAGTTAACACTGTTTCCCCTTGCCCCTATAGAGATCAAAACCCATGGGTTGATGACGCGATAAGATACCAAATAAAACAAAAGAAGCGGGAAGAGTAGCAGAGAGTAAAGTAAACAGCAGACAACAGCTACCGCTTGATCAAAGAGCATGCGCTAGATATTTCATGTCCCAGTATATCTTAAATCACGGTCTTTACAACCATTTCAAAAATATTGAAACCTGGAAATTCCAGGACTTAAGGACCAGAGTAATTTAAGGACTTTTCCAGGCCTTGAACACACACACATTAAATTCCAGGTATTTCAAGGACAGTACGAACCCTGGTGCTATGCTTGTAGAACATGATATATTGAAAGAATGGCAAGTTTTCCTATATCAACTGTTTTGCTTATAAGTAATCCAAACATTTGACAATGAACAAGCTGTTACCATTACAAAAGCAACCACTGCTATCTCTTGCCCAAGTGTCTGTACTGATCTAGTATACATAAACAGTAATTCTGGCAACCTTTCTGAAGCGATCACAGCTTTAGAGGATAGAAATCAGCCTCTTGTGGAAGTTGTGAGCATAAAGCGGAGAATAGGGGGATACCTACAGCAGGATTCTGGCTCATTTGTTACAGCCATCGTCAACCATTGTTGGGATAATAAGCTCTTGTAAATTACAGTTGGAAGGTCATATAGAGTGAATCTAGAAGCATGTTCATAGTAATGACTGGCAAACCTAATGAAAAGAGACCATTGGGATGACCTAGACACAGATGGGAGGATAAGAGTATAATGTACCTGAAAGAGTGTGTAATGAGGGGGACTGGATAGAACTAGCTCAAGATAGGGATAGGTAAAGTACTTATGTAAGTGCGGCAAGACTTGCAGGCTCAAGACTTGTTCGAGATCCTGGACACATTTATAGTTGAAAATAATTTGGAGAGGACAATTGCGTTTGTGTCTGTACTGATTGATGCTGGTCGTTCGATTTCCGGTCATTATGGAGGATTGCAGGCGCTTATTTGAAGCAAGGCTCCAGATTCACTGTGGACCAATTGCATCATTTACAGAGGAGCACTAGCATAAAGCATCCAAGTATTCCACTGAATCTGGTCTTAGAATGTGTGGTGAGTCTGGTAAAATTTAAAAAAACTCGACCAATGAAATTAGGTTTTTAAAAAAATTGTGTGAGGACATGGGAGCAGAATATACTACAGCTGTGTTGTACTACTGCCCCTCGCGATGGTTCTCTTGTGGCAATGTATTGTCCTGTACATTTGAATTACAGAAGGAAATATATACTTTTTTATAAGAGTAAGAACACAACACTTAATGGAAACAGATTTTTTGGTAAAACTAGCATATTTTTGTAATATAAATTGGTTGAAAAGATTTCAGCTTTCAGGAAAAAATTACACCTATAGAGAAGAAAAATGAATGAAAGTGAAAAAGATTGTTTCCCCTTTTTACAACAGTTTGTGATCTCCAATGAAATTGGTTTCTCACACAACATAAAATCTGTTTTTGAAGAGCACTTATCACTGCTTATACTTTCAAGAAGATGATATTGATAAGTTCTCATGGATTCAAGACCGATTGAGGACCAAAGCTCTGTGTGAATTTACTTTTGTAGAAGAAGAGAATCTTATTGGGCTGTCTTGAGACAATACACTGAAGACAAAATCAGACACCATGGAAATGACTTTTAAATCAGTAAGAAAAGAACATCTGCTGGTAAGTGGTAAAGCTCAGCGAATCTTAATTCCACTTGTGACATATTTGTGTGAAGCTGGGTTTTCGGTGGTCGCTGTGATAAAACGCAAGTATCATTCTAAGACCAGGAAATGAGGGTGGCTGTATCCAGTTTGATTCAGAGATTTGAAAAGATGTGCAGTAAACAACAGGCTCAATTGTCCCACTAATTATGATGTGTCTATTCAATGATTTGATAATTCAAAATATGCACCTATTTAATACTTTTAACATAAATGGTTTGTAAATTTGAAATACATGCATGCCAAGGGTAAGATATGTTCTGACTTTGGGCGCCGTGAAAAATTCCTAATACACTAAGGGCGCGATTAACTAAAAAGGTTTGGGTACCACTTTTCTAATCTATTGCGAGAGTGAAGCTTTAGACCATGCATCTACCGAAGTGGGTTGTGAATATAAAATCATAGGTAAAGTCATATTTTTTTCCAAAATGTAAATATTTTATTTCACCACATTTTACATTGGTCGATAATTATCACAGTATCGATTGTTACATAATAATACAATTTAGGATATTATTAATTGTACTGTGAAAAATCTTGTAAAAATACAAACCTATATTTTTAAGTGTTTGTTGCAATCATTTTGCTTCTCTATTTTATGTATTAAGGAAAATTGAATTTAAAAAAAAATATTAATATTGGGCCCAAAACAGGATGACTCAATAAATAATAAATATATCACAAATTTCTTGAAAGTGCTGCAACCAAGGACCTAAATATTTTTTTTCAAATCATACAGTAAAAAAAAACACTAAGTGAGAAGAAAATTGGGCAGAACATTTTGTAGCCATTTACAAGTAAACGCTAATTTAAATTGGGTACCATATCAATGGAAAAATACAATTCAGCTTAGTTTTCAAGAAAGTATTTAAGAAGCTCATGCTATACATTTGATTTTACAGTGGTTTCATAAAGCCCCTAATCAAAACAAGCGCTTGAAACCAGCTGAAAAATACAAAGCTATACCTATTTTGAGTTTTTAAATCACTATGACATCACTTTCCTTTGATAGAGGTCAAGGCTAGATAAAGCTTTTCAATAGGTCACTATTTGTATCTTTAAGGTCTAAAGAGGTGGTTAGGCACTGTATTAATGGATGCCCCTCGCATTAAGTAGCTGAAATTCTACAGCTAAGTTTATCTGGCATTTGGTTTGTGGCAACCCGCCTCGGTGGCGTACTTAGCTAACACGCTATTCGTGATGAGCTAGACTGCCGAGGATGGGGAGATCAAGCTTTGAATCTTGGTCAGGTGAGCTGGGGGTGGTTTCTCCTAAATAGTTTTCCACTCTCCCTCCACACAAATGCAGGTTCACTTCCTCTAAATTCAACCTTCCCAATAATTCCCAACCCCTTAGCGTAATTAGTACTTAATCGTAGAACCCAAATAGGTAGCAAATAATAATAAAGATGTTTTGTGGCACTCTCACAGCACATGCCTCTAGCTCCAGCTGCATGTGCAGAGCTGTTTCAAAGGTTTTTAAGTTTAGTGCTGGTGGTGGTGGTGGTGGTGGTGGTGGTGGTGGTGGTGGTGGTGGTGGTGGTGGTGAACACAAAAACAAGTTGACTCAAGTGCTCTCTCATAATTTTCAATCAAAAACCTTTGTTTAATTTACTATTTTATTAACAGAATACTCCAACTCTCAGGTGTATTAAAGAAAGAATAAACCTTACATGTTAGAGGTTATCATATCTTGTTAGACATGTGAATAAAAACATATATCAAATCTGACCTGGAAAGTGTTTCTGCCTTGAAACTCCTAGTAAATGTTAAAACCGTATAAGTTTATTAGTGAATGATCTCAAACTTCTGATGTTATGTCCAGGTTAAACTAGGTTGAGTAAAAATAAAAGAGGGAGGAAGTTGTGATGTGGGATATATTAGTTTGAACAAAATACTTACTATCAATGGTTTGATAAGATTTTCCAAAGTGTTGGATTTATATTAAGAAAGAACAATGCAACTGTAAATTTGGGTATCACTGAACACACAAAAGAAAGTGTCAGGGTGGTGAGTAGAGATATAAAAGTCAAACCACTTTTCCAAACACTTGACATCTGAAAGAAATAATGCTAATAAATTAATTCATTTATTCACTAAATTAACATTATCAACTAATTCTGGGAAAGCATTAATAAGAAACATATTATTTAAACGTTTTTGTGTTTTGGTTGTGCAAATTATAAAATTTTAAATCAATATCAAATAGGTAATTTTATTACATTTTGATGGAAAATAATTTAACTAATTAATTCATTTTGAAAATGGTGTTTTATACTTAAATGAGTGCAAACCATAATGTTTGGCACCTCTTCTATGTGCCATAAGTATGACACTGCTAAATATCTAGGTTTGAAACCTCTTAAAAGTTACTTATGTTTGAAAAATCTTAAAAATGAATGAAAACCCCTTAAATGTTATCTAGCTTTAATACTCCTTAAATGTTCTCTCTAGGGTTTGACACCCCTTAAAGATACTTGTTTAATCCCCCTTATACTCTACTCCCTGTCTGGCTCGCCAACAACAAACAGGCTGATCACTCATTAATGGTTGAACTTGGCAAGCTACTTCCTTCCCCTCCCGCAACCCTTTCTCTCATTTCCACACCCTAAAAGATATTATAATATATATCTGTTCTTCTCTAAATCCTAAAAGCTACTTTACTTGCTAAACCTAACAAATAACTGTTAATAGACAGAGCACAATAAGTCACGCCTCCCCTCCCACCTTGATTTTCTTTCTACAAGTGGTAAAATAACTCCCTCCCCATCCCAGTCACCAAGTTTGATAAAGCCCAAAGAAGAAGACTGTCTACAAAAGAGATTAACAATGGATAATTTTCATGTAGCTTAAACAGCCTTTTTAACCATTCAAAAATATTTGTCCTTTGATTAAAAATATAAAGATAGTATTTGTATTTTTCCCCGGAGCATTATGTTTTGTTTCCCACCCAAAACTTTTCAGCAAAGGGTCAATCCCGCCTGACTTTCGGGAATTGACAAATTCTTTACCTTTTCCCAAGGGTTCAGGATCATGTCCACCCCTAAATAATATATTTTTATGTTTCGTGATTAAAAAAAACTACAAAAAATTAATTTTGAAACAAAGGATTAGTCTATTCAATCTTGTTCAATGTTACTGGTTAGTGGTTGCGAGAATCATAATTTTATTGCTAAAAAAGTTGTCTAAGACACTTGCTCTTCCTAAAAGAAAGGAGGGGGGACAATGTACCCATGCCCTCCCAGTTTCAGTGCCTATGAAGCAGGTTAATGTTCGAAATAATTGTATTTAAAAAAGAGAATATACCTACATCGGGTTAGATCAATTTAAAAGCTTTATAAGTCTCTCTTATCACTCCATTTTTCCCCTGAGTTATTATTTCCCACCCATACAATTTGCTTATTCAATTTGTCATTTCTGTACTAAATCACAATATTCTCCAAGTTTGAGGTGACAATTCTACTCATCAGGTACCAATAGGAGCAACTACAAGCATGATAATTATTTTTTATACTAACTGGATGTTTACTTACATAATTTGTACAACAGAGGTTAAAAAATGCAACAAAACAAAAACACAATATTCAACTTACCGATCTCGTAAATTTGAAAGTTCAGGTACCATTTCATGTAAAATGTCTGGGAGTATATCCATAAAACTTTGAATTCTTTTAGCTAAATGTTCATCTTTAAGTTTCTTCACGTGTCTTCGGAAGAGACGTTGAGCACTATCTACACCAAACAATTCTTCATAGCGAATATATTCTTCATGTTGAGCTAGTTTTTTGGAGGAATAACTCCATACAGAACGAAAGTCTGTTATTTGAGAACGGATCAATCTTTGAAATGCTTCAGTTGAATATTCTAAAAGTTCTTTTCGAGCTTTTGCAGCTTCAATAAATGGCACTATTTTAGATCTACCCTTAGTTCGATCAATTAATTGTGCAAGGGTAATAAATGCGAGGTCTACATTAATATTTTCATGAGCTGATGTTTCAATTAATGGAATAGCTCCTTTATATTCTTTTCTGCAAACTATTTTTTCTGCTTCTTTTACAAAAGATTCATTGGCATCATCATTTTTGGTAGTAACTAGGATCACAGGCTTCTTTGTTTTCATTAAATTATTTAAAACTCCAGTAACAACTTCAATTTGTTTCTCAATAGACCTACCAGGAACTACACTAACATCAAAAACGCACAGGAATCCATCAATACTGATTTTCCCATCAGGTATCACTTTTTGTTCATATTCTTTTTCAATACCTGTAGAGCAAAACATTCATTTGATTAAGAAGGAAATTCTTTGAACAAAATTATTCTACTTGAACAATCTCACAATACTTATAAAAACTGCCATGCTTTTATTCAAAGTGCAAGAATAAAAACAATTATAAGCCCTTCCAATAAAGGTGACACTATAGAAACCAAAAGATTAAATTCCAATTAAAATAAATTAAAGGTATGAACATAAAGGTAACGAAATTGAACAATATTCAACTAAACATTCAATTCCAGCCAAATATAATCAAAGTGTATTTATTATAACTACAGTTCAAATATGTAGAAATCTAGTCTGTTTGTGGCTATACTCTACAGGGTCTTATAATATAGTAGCTCGTTATATTTTATTTCCATGAGTGTATGAAACAACATCCATTTTACAGCTTAACTAAAGGTTTCTGATCAAAGATTTGAAGGTGTAGGTGGGGAAGGTGAAGAGGGACAAAGAAATTTGTATAGTGAAAGTAGTTATGTAAAGGATTCATAAAAATGCAGGGAATATGTATGAAACCAAATAGCAAAGTGAATAAATATCTAATTGATGTTTGTAATTTTCAGCATAGCATAGTTTTTGCTAATTTTTTTTTTTTTAAAAGGTAGCTTGTAGTTATCAATCTTGTTTTAATTACTCAATGGTACTACATGGTAGAGCACTGAGACACACACAGTGCAGGTGTTTAGAAAGCCTGCATTATTTAAGGTGTTGAAATAGTTTTCAACAAAATATAGGCTACAATTATCAGCAGGTTTTTGACCAGTTTGAATATTGACATTTTTTTTTTATGTGTGATATGATATGAGATCAAAGCAAATAGAAATATATAAGTAGCCTTCTCCTAGCAAGTAAAGTCATGTTTTGATAGGCTCATGACAGCAAATTTTGAGATAATGTTGGATTGTTTTTGAGGGTTTTAAGTAAGTTATTACACAGTTTTTGAAGACACTTAAATTTAAAATTTTAGCTTTTTAACTGGTCAGTTCTTTCGCTTATATTTTGATGAAAGCAATATTAAAAATGTTCAAATCATTTCATAAATGATCCGGGATCCCTAAAAGTCTGCAACAGCCTTTAATGGTCATTTCCTTTACAGGATCCTGTAAAACTCATTTTGCAGAGCATTTCTATGTATAAACACATTTATAATGATACACACTAAAATGATGAGCATAGTGAATCAATAAAAGAACTAGTACTAAATATTTGTTTTGTTTTACACATGGAGGTTAGTTTGTTTCAACTGCTACTTATATTTAACTATCTTTTCCGGCTCTTTGCTTTGTGCCAAATTATATTCCATGTTTACATTTGACAAGTAGTTGCAGTTTTGTTGTAGTCTCTGTTGTAAGTAATGATAAAACAATCTGCATTTCTTGAAAAAAAAAAATCTATTTTAATACGTAGTAATTTAGATTAAAAAAGTATATATTTTTAGTATTATATAAATTGTGTGTTCAAGAGAATAGCTAAAGATAAAAGGATAGCTTAGGAGGTTTTTATTTAATTTTCACACCATTGCTTAGGACTTAGAAATTATTAGGCCTTGAAAAATGTATAAGTGTCAATATGATAGCTAAGCTATTTTAAAAATAATAATTTATGCACCAGTGGTTATATGGCCTAAGAAGTCAAGTTTGAAATAGACAGTTGCTTAGTGAGGGGTCGGTGGAAGTTTGAATGTCAGCCAAGTTAATTTGGGAGAACTTTCCTATGTGAATATCAGTGAGGGTTTTCCCATTTCCTCTTCATGATATTGCGGGTGAATTTCTTATAAGTAAAATTCCCAATCTTTACTCTTTAGAACAGGGGTCAGCAAATTGTTAATCGCCTAAGAGAACTATATCGTCACAATAAGGTAAGCTAACCTTGTATTAGCCTACTATAGTACAGCTTATAAGATAGGGTCATACTGTAATCTATCAAGGTAAGACTGCTACCTTTCTTGGTTCCACTATGGTGCAGCTAGTATGCTAGGGTCATAGCATATCAGTCAAGGTAAAACTGCCAACTTTCAGGGTAAATGGAGCATACATTTTATATTTTAAGTCTTTTTATATAAAGCCAGGGACATGATTATTGAAGGAAATATCAAATTTACCGGATAAATACAAGATGTATAGGTAAAAAAAAATGTAGAAATGAAGGGGGTTAATGGGACCATTGATAAATGTAAAGGTCTATTGTGGCCCCGAAAAGGTTACCGACCCCTGCTTTAGAATAGTTATTAATATTAACCCTGCGTCTTACTACCTTAACCTTAACCTTAATATTGAATGCAATATTTATTATTAAAATTAATACTATTAATATTGCAATTTTACATGTTCACTTAGTTAACAGTGTCTGTTTAATGATCTAGTGTGATTTTGTTAACATATTCATTGCTTAAAAATTGAATTAGTTCCTTTTTGCAACATAGTAAACTAACAGTCTGGGGTTGGTTGTGTCTTCTAAAAATGTTAGGATGAAGTATGTAGCCCTATAGCCTGTACAAAAGTTAGTTTTGTATTGTTTCTGATAAATTTCTATTCTACTTTATAATGAATGCATGAGAATAGAATGAGTTTTACTTACTTAATATATTAATTATTCATGTTTCACTTCCATTTTGTGCTAAATTTGTTATTGAAGAGATGCTACATAAGCCCTACTACTAATTTTGGAATGGATAATAAAATTTAAACATGACAAATATCAGCTCTACATTTTTGTTTTGAACTAATAAAAAAACAGCTGAACTAAATTAAAGTAATGTAGATTAACGTAACAAATTACCATAAACTAAAACATAATACAATTTACTGTCAATATATAGTATTTTAAATAATAGTATGCTCGCATTGAAAAGATTATTCAAAATGGCACTGTATGTTAAAAGATAATTACAACCCAGTCACAATTAAAGTTCAATAAAAAATGGCTTTAATGCTATGTATAATAAAAATTACTTGTGTAACAAAATATTGGAGGATTAAACCTATATGATCAAAATATAAAAATCACAAGCATAAGATGTTAACAAATCTTGAAATTGTATCACATTTTAAGAAATTATTTAATGAAAAAGTAAAAAAAAATACTACACTAAACTACATACTTCTAGTCTTCTTTTGGTAGGAAGAGCAGTAGAAAATTTTGTGGAAAAGTTAATTGATGCTAGAATGTATCCCTACACCAAAACATCCGATTTGATAGACAATATGTTATGCAGCTGTCACTTTTGACAAGCAAAGTTTTGAACCCCAGAAAGATTACAATAATTAAAAATAAATGAAAATTTTAAATGTTTAGTTAAAAAAAAGATTTTTTTAAAAATACAGCAGAGCGGTTGCAAAAATGAAAATATTTCAATTATATTACATTGTGAGCCCGTTTAATTTGTGATGAAAATACAAATTATTAAGTAGTCCATTTTATAATATGTTAGATGGAATATACATAATAAATTAATCAAAACTAAACATATTTCTAAAATGTCAAATTTTGGTAACTTCCAATCTATGTTTGTGAATTCTACTGTTCTTCCTATAATAATTGGACTTATTTACCAAGAGAATAGGAATTTTATTTTTTAGTTAAAATTGTAAAATGTATACTATATATAAGCTCTGTTCAACCTGAAATTGACAAATTACATTATGCCCCTTTTTTATAAGCTACCCCGTGGAGGAAACTTGCAAGGTATGCTTGTTATCTTTCAGGGTAAACAAAGTGTACAATCAACTTAACAGAAAATTTTATCAGAAAATGTTATCATAAAAACTTACCTAATTGGTTTTTACAAATATACATTAACTTTTCAGCAGAAGTCAATTTAGTTGCACTACATCTTTTGATATATGGCTCCATTTTGCCACCTGTAATTAAATATACACACACACTAAAATGAAGGATTTAAAATATTTCACACATTTTAATAATACCCATAGTGATTTGTTGGAAAGGAGAATTATATGTTCAAGCATCTTTTATTTATATTATTTATATTTTCATTTACATTGTGTTCATCTAAATGAAACTTCATACTACATAATTTTTAAATGTTACGTGTTTATTGTGACTGTCAATTTCAATAAATTGTTTTCCCATTTCAGTATTTGTCCTATGTAACATAACTCTAAAGGAGTCTAGACATATTTATACAAATGTAACACTTACTTGATAGCAAATATCAACTTTGCATTTAAATCTTTTATAAACTTGTGTTTTGAATACATATTAATCAACTTTAGATTTTTCATAAATAATTATATCTTTACAAGGTTTTGGTGTATAATTATTATGACCACATCATTTTTATTTTTTTTTTTATTGACTAACATGGGACCAATTTACAAATTTTAAGTTGAATGAATATAACATCTTGGTTTTATTTCCTTTTATCAATCATATTTCACATAGCTAAATTGTTTGTGCTAATGAGATAAAAATATTTAGGTAGTAAAATAAATCTAAGGAACACTTATTTTATGTCAGTATGTAAGGGGTCTGCAAGCTTGGGTTTTTTTCATCCGAGTCAAACTTAATTCAAGTATTTCTAAAAGCTCCCAAGTTCAAGTTGAGTTCGAGTATATTTATAATTTTAAAATGTTAAGGAAGAGTATATATTTGTTTATTTTAAATGTAAATATCACATTCTTAAGTTTGAATTTTTAAAAATTTACTCAACACATGTTCTTAAAATATGAATGACACTCATTTATATATATATAAGTTTCGAGAAAAAAATTTTAAATGCAAATATTGTTTTATAAATTAGAAATGGCTCTCAAAAAAATAATTAAAAAAGGTACCATCACTCATGTCTTTAGGCCATTAAAATTACACTAAAAATTATTTAAAAAAGTAATAAAACAAATAATTGTATGATGGCTTGAAAATATACAACAATAATTTAGAAACACAGTACACTAATGTAAACTAAGTGATAGTGTAGGAAGCCAGCCTGAAAGGATAGTTAGGGTAGGCCTAGATATAAACAAACACACTTCTCTCTTTTTGTCTTCTTAAATGTTAACACTTTCCACTTCCTCAAACTTCCAGTTGCATATTATTTTGAATTTTTGAAAATATTACTTTTTCATTAATATTTCTTCATATAAAATATTTCCGAAAATTCAAAACAAAGACAATGTGCAACTGTGGAAGTTTGAAGAAGTGGGAAGTTTAAAAGTGTAAGAAGAAATAGAGAAGTGTGTATGTTTAGATCTAGGCTTACCTAACTAACCTTTTAGATTGGCTTCCTTCACTATCAGTTTACATTTTTGTAGTGTGTTTCTTAGCTGTCTTGTTAAAAAGTTAAAAAAAAATGATATTTTAATAAGCTGATAATTCTCCAAAGTATGCTTCAGTAACTGAATGTGCCCTATAAGAAAAGGTAAGAATCATAAACAGTTAGAAATTTGAAGTGTTTCATATTTCGTTTATTATTCCTTAATGTAATCGTGCATGATCACGTCTTCTGTTTCAATTCCATTCCTCTATGCGCAGTTTCACATGTATGTTGTATGGGTTCTCGCTTGACATTATTTTAGTGAAATTTATTAAAGTTGATGCTCATACTTTAAAATAATATGGCTAAAATAATATTTCTAGCAAATAATATGAAATAGTAAATGCTTTTAATATAAATGTGCTAAGTTTGGTAAAATATGTATTGCAATAAATAAGATCAATAATGATTTTAGACAAGTTAACCAAAATAATTTCATAACTAAATAGTAATTAAACCAGTGTTAGTTTTGTAGTTAAATGTATTAATTAATATAAGTTTTAAATCTTAAGTTTGAAAACATTCAATAAAATAATGTATTCTTGATATTTCATTTTTAATTTAACATTAATTATTATTTTAGAAGGAACCAGGTAAAAGTAGTAAAAAGAATCATTCAATTATTTAGTAATCTATTTAGCTATTTTTATTTTCACTGCTTTGTTGTGGCAATACACGTAAACAACTTCAATCAAGGATAATTCAAAATGGATGACAATATTGAATAAATTTACTGATAGAAAGTAGTTTTAAAGCTATATTATGTTATTAATGTGAAAATTGACATTAATTTTAACAATCTATTAAGTAACTGAATGATTTATAAGTATAGATTATGATATCTGAATTAAATAGCCTATGCTTACTATTGTGTTTTAAAAATTGATTAAGTACATCAAGTGAAAGCTCGAAAATGACGAGCCTACAGAACTTTTGATCTTGATCGAGCTTAGAGCATTTAAGATATATTAGAAGGGTCTGTCTTGCAGCACAGAGTAAGATAAACAAATACATTGATATTATAATTATCATAGATAATTAGGTGACCTGGTGGTCTAGGGGTAAGGTGTCGGACTTCTGTGCTGGGGTCCGGGGTTCAATCCCCAGTCCCGGCACAGATTTATCTGATTACCAAACCCTTCCTTCACCTCTGATAAGAGGTGTATTAATCACAACTTGTGAATGTGGAGAATGCCAGGCCTCCACCGTGGTTCGGATTCCACGTTAAACTGTAGGTCCTCCATTTCATCTCACAATCACCCTACCATTACACATTAGCGTAAGTGTGTATAACCCGAACAGGTAGTAAGACGCGGTGCTAATAATAATAATAATAATACATAGATGATTAATAAATTAGAACAGCCAAATTACATAAAGAAATAACCATCCTTAAAAATTAATGATACACAATCCATAATAAAAAAATATTTAGTTTAGCTGAAATATGTACAGTCCGTCAAGGTTGTAAGGTAGTAACTTATTGGCTCAGCCCTTGTGGTATGCTATACTCCCACACTTAACTGTCAATTTGCATGGCTGCGCACAAGGCCGAAGTTAAGAGAGGGCAATAAGTCCATAAATTATTTCTTGGCTGTCAGCAAAAGGGCATGGGGGAAGGGTATGTCTTTTTTCTGATGCCCAAATTGTTTAATTTACTAAATTAGTTTTACTTTTTTGTTCTGTTCCTGATAAAATCAATTATTCGTTTCATATTTAGTTAATTGATAATTTTTTATTATTATTATTATTTATTATATAGCACCCCCTCTTATTAACTGTTCAGGTTATATGCTTTAAGTACTAGTTACGCTAAGCGATTAGTAATTTGGTAGGTTGAATTAGAGGAAGTGAACCCGCATTTGCGTGGAGGCATCTAAAAGTGATGTTATTGTAGCAGAATTAATTTCTAACAGTTATTCTTAAGTGGATGATTCACAAAAAGAGCCAGACTTCAACCCTAGTGCAAGTGAAAATGAAACAGGTCGAAGAATTATGGTAACGATATAAGAAATTTGAATGATCAAAACTTTGTTCTTAGCATGTAAACCATGGTAACTACAACAGATATCACTATTTATATGAACATGTAACACAGGTTCAAAATAATAATTAATTTTTATTTTTTAAATATTTACATATAAATGTGTGAATAAGCACTATAATTTGTTTTAAATTTAATTATCAATAGTTTGATATATGTGATATTAATTTCCATCGATTTTTTTAACATTTACAAGTAATGTTGCTGCAAATGTAGCTACCTTTTTAGCTTATAAATCAAAACTAGATAAAACCATTTATTTTTATTTTATAGGCCCTATTTTAGGCCTATCATAGCTGTATTTAAAGACTTCTCTGAATTAAATTTTTAATTTGCACGACAATGATAACTTGATGGTTAATGTAAATAAATTGAGCAAACAACTTTATGGGGTAGAAAAAGGAAGAGATCTATTGATATTCAAACACATTGCCGAATTTAACATAACAAAGGACAGTCATATTTCTAAAGGAGGGGAAAGGGCCCTTAGTTGATGAGAAAAAACACGAGACTGATTGTTTATGTAATAAAGTGTTTTTCCACTCTTCAACTAATGAGGATAGGCTATGGGAATTTAAGAAGTTTTGGGTTATGGTCAATTTTAATATACATAATACTTATTTATTTGTCTGCCTTAAATCTTCTATTACAAAACATAAAACAAAGAAAATCAGCTCTCCTCTAAGGCGTAGTTGCACATTTGAATTCTTTATTCATACCACAGAGGGAGTTAAAGTAAATGTGTGCAAAACTGCATTTTTAAGAATCCATGGTTTAAAAAAGGACAGGGGAGTGTTGAAATTATTGCAGCAGGATTACTAAGGGGCAAAATTACTGCACCAGCAGACAAAAGAGGTCAGCATGTAAATCATCCAAAAAGATTTCTGACCAGGAGCTAGATAATGTGAAAAACTTTATTAATCAACTACAAACTTATTATAGTCATTATGCAAGAAATAATAATCCCCAAAAAGTGTACATGACAATGGAATACACAAATGAATGCTGTTTTGGCATGTATAAAGATGAGTGTGAATGCAGTAGCAAAACATTTGTTTCAAAAAATAAATTTGTCAGAATTTTTACAGAAGAGTTTAATATTGGTTTTAAAAACCCCAAAACACACACATGCAGTATTTGCGATTATTTTAATAATAAACTCCTAGAGGCTAAAACAAGACCACAAAGAAGGGGAAGGTCATCTTGTTACACAACAATAACTACACCACATGAAGGTCACAGCTGGTCATTATTCCACTAAAATATCAACCAAAGAAGCAGAGAAAGACATATTTATATTATAACATGTGTTTTACGACAAACATTGCCAACTCCAAAGCTCTCAACAGGGCCTAAATTTTATAAGATAAAACTATTTTGCTACAATTTTAGTATGCATGTGTGTTCATAAATCAATTTATATGGCTATAAGATATTTCCAAATAAACATTTTTAATAGGACATAAGTTAATCATAAAATTCACAGTGATTTTAAGTGTAATACCCCTTATTAATTAAAAAATGATTTCCACAGAGGCAAGTAATATGGACTATTGAAATTGTTAATGAGAATGCATGTATATAATGGTTAGTGTATATATTTCCGCAAACATAATTATTTTATTTAATACTATGTGTGTAAAAAATGTCTAGTAAAATCCATGTTATTGATTAAATACAGAATATTGTAAACTTAAAAAAAAAGTATAATGATCGTGGTTTAAAGTAGGGATTTTTTTTATTACAAATTGCTGCTATATATGTCACCATTATTTACACCCAAACCCTTCGGGTAATTATTTAACCCCATCATACGTTATTTTGACAGTGTTATCCACAGTTATTAGTTTTACATGGTAACATAAAGCAAGTTTCCCACTTTACAGAATCTTAATTACTGTGAATAGCTAATTATGGATTTATTAATGAATAATTATCCTATTCCACACATGTAACACAAATAACAAATAAACTGTAAAAGATTGTCACTTTAATTTTAGGAAGCCCTGTTAAGAAAAACCTTTTAATATATAAATTAAGAGCCCCAATTCTGATTTAAAATAGTTTTTAATATTTCAGGTAGACAAAAAAAAAGAGATTTGATAAAATCTTATACATTGGACATATTTTAGTTTTGAAAGTGAATTTTATTTTTTCTTTAAAGTAATTATGACTGTCTATTATTAGCTTTGTGGGACCATAGTTTGATTCCACACTTTATTTAGGCCTAATGTTACCATACTGACAACAATATAACTGTTAATAAAAAGTTATCAATAGATATTTTTATTGAGAAAATTTTTGATTTATTAAGATTTATGTTGATTATCATTTTCTAATAAATTTAATGTGTAATGTAAACTTATCATTTATCAAATCTCTTTTTACCTAATCAATTCTGAAAATTCAAACAATAAAAATGGTCAACCATGGGGAGCATGCCACCATCTTGGTAAAATGGTGGACAAAAGAGGATTTTCTTATTTATCTCATAAACGATTATTGTTATGAGAAGAATACATGAGAAAAAATAAAGATATTTAAATTCTCTATAAAATAATCCTTTTTATTTTACCTCATATTGTAAAGTGGAAAGTTATGGTTAGTTATATTTAAACCAATAATTTGCTAATAGTCTAGTTTATGTGCAACATGTTATTTTCTTCATAATTGTAGCTAAAATTGAGGAATTCTGAATAATTCCCATGTTTACAAGAATACAAATAAATTAATATTTGGCATATTAGAGATATATTTTTAACACAGTGTCTTTACTACCCATTCAGGTTATATGCAGTTAGTAAAATAAATTTTGATAATTTATAATATTATAGTTACAGTATAAACCCACTTTTAATGTGCACATGAAGTTTATGATTGCACTATTAAATCACGATATATTCAGTTATCAGCTTCTTAGCGAAGCATTGTCACTTTGGGTTGATTGGATTGGGGAGATTTGAACCGTTTTCCTCTTGTGTTATCACACCTCTCCAGTTAATCATGGGAGTCATCTACATCAACACATTCAAAGGTGTCGAGGTCATTGTCAATGCCGATCTTCAATCTATTGGTGCAAGACTCACCAGCATATATACCACACATTGTTGAGCAATGAAGACCACTTTTTCTGCAATCTCAATTCCTTTCACAGCCAACTTTACAATTGCAGCGCACAAGCTGGAGCAAATAGTCCGGTGCTGGGTGAAAAGTTGTTGGAACTGGTTGACATTTTCATGTTCTACCTTCCATACCCATTTCCCATCCGGGAGGTGATTACCATGCCATAACTGAACTTGATGATAAAACTTGTAGGCTATGCTGTTGAGCTGCTGCAGAACTTGGTGGGAGGGATGAGAGGTCTGTAACATAGTTGGGAGGTTTCTTGCCGACTAACAGCATGTCCTTTTTTTAATCTAGTCGTATCTAGACCATCTTCAAGCTTACCACCATTTAGCATGGTGAAGAATGCCTCAACTACAGCTGTTATTTCATCTTGTAAAGCTGCTGGGTCATTGAATGTACTTACAACAGATTGCAGTTCAGTGTCATATTTGAGTTTATTAAAACCAGTTATGTGTCCCTTTTTGTACGGTCAAGACATTATATCACAGCCTATCATGGCATGTATGAACAGGATATGATTTTTCATGTTTCCAAAGCCTTGCTGCATCTTCGAGCTGGTATAAATTTTTTTCTGTGTATTTGAGCTGCCTGAAATTAACATATGCACCTCTTCGCTTGTACAAGCCAGGACTGCAATGAGTTTAGGTAGGTCTGTCTCTTTTCCCACCACAAATGAGTTACACCCTTTCTTTGTTTCCTCTAAAGCTGTATTTACTATCAGTGTATCTCAATCAGCAGAAGCATGGATCACAGTATAATTTACTTGGCATAGGTAGTTCCAAATAGCTTCAGAAAGAAATTGATGATTGCCAACAATAACATTTGCGGAGGTATTGATTGGCCTGTGTGGTTGATTTATCAGTGGCGGGCATTTTATGTGCTGCATCCTCAGTGCTGGACTGATATCCATCAAAGACAGGAACTACATCTTCTCCATAATTATTCCTATCATAATTCAAATAAAATTCACATATTTCACCATAAGATGCAGGTCGTAGCCATGGCACACCGTGTAGAAGGTTGCAACCATCAAGCACAAATCTAGGATTTTCAGGTAACTCACTGCTGCTCCCACACATTTGTTCAATCATGAGCCTCATTTTTGACTTTGTGCCCTTGTGGAGAGTAAATGTCAAATAATGCTTGTGAAAATGGAGCAAGTTCATGTTGCATACACTCGAGCTGATTTGGGTTTACTGCAACAGGTTCTCCTGCAAAGAGCACAGTTTTCCCAATGTTGGCAAAAGTGAATACTTGCGCTTTGCATTTGAGAGTGACATTCTAGAATTTTTTTTCCCCACAACTGTCTTGATGGAAGGAGCTTCACCCAATTTTTTGGCCATAACACAATTTACACTATTATTCACAACCAGTCCTGACAATGACACAAGGAGGTCATCTAGACCAGGGCTATTCAGTAAGTTATCCAAGCGGACCACTTCAAAAAATCATAGTATTTAGCAGGCCAGACATTTAATTCATTCTGGCAGTGATTTGGAACGTTATTAATTATACTTTTATAGTTTAAAAGAAGGGGGGAGTGAAACAATTTGATATATATAATATTATATTAAAATAATGTAAGAGTTAGAATAGGAATAGGCCTAGTAAATATGAAAAAGTATACATCAAAATCATTTAAACATAAATAATTATTATTAAAATAAAAACTATGATGGGAAAAATACAATAAGACTAATCACAAGCCAATTACAAGTAAAGCACTCAGCTAATATTAAAAATAACATACGAACAATAAGCCAGTCAAATATCAACTGGTAAGACATCGCCTACTTTTGGTGGAGGGGAGAAGAGCAAGCATATGTTGTATAGCTCAACCGTTATGTGGTGGCGCTTGGAGGTAGAGATATCGGTACTAAAGTGGGGGACGCTTAAGGACTTTCAATCTGTGGGCCAATCTATGGGGCTTGGCGGGCCGGATGTGGTCCGCAAGCCGCCAATTGAATAGCCCTGATCTAGTTGATTGAATGGAGTGGAGTCTTAACCAATAAATGAATTTATTTGCATAAACACTTTCACGAATCTGCCATGATCTTGACAAGTCTGTATGTTACTCATAAGACTCGCATGAAACTCCAGCAAAGGTGTATGTTGCTCAGAAGACTCGCATGAAACCCCAGCAAAGGTGTATGTTGCTCAGAAGATTCACATGAAGCACCAGCAAATGTATATATTGCTTAAGTTGCTTTTAGTGTTCACAACACAACAATCCATCAGGGTAGAACAAACACTAATAGCTGGCAAGACACTTCCCTTATAAAAAAAATATATAATAAATTAGTAATTTTATTTGGCTTGATTGTATATAAATGTGGCGCTAATATATTACCAAAAAATTAGAGAGAAGATGTCAATGGGAGGAATACCTATAGAAAAAAGTTCATCTTAAGGTATTTTTACAATATTCTTGTTTCAGAACTAAACAGAATATTTAACTGTTAAATATATTTTATTTTAATTTGAAAAGACAATTTTTATAGAGATTTTAAATATCTTTCTGTTGCCCCCTCTTAATTTTCTCATGAGAGCAACAAATTATGAGATAAATAGGAAAAACAGATTTTGTTCGCCATTTTTCCAAGATGTCGACACGACCCCACAGTGAGTTTTAGGTGATTTTTTTTTACAGAGATCAAGAAGACCCAATAGAAGATTTTCAAGCAAAAATTAGCTTTCCAAAATTTATTTTCTTCTACAGCCACCAATAGACACAATCTGTCTATACTAATATACAATCTACATATGAATGGATGAAATTCCTACAAATATAAATAACTACACAACAATCAGCTAGACTGTACCAGAAATATTAGACAAAAGAAAAAAATATCCAGTTGGACCTTAAGCGGGGACTCACACCACTACACCTGATTATATCAAACTAGAATATATCTGGATATATATCCTATAGAATGAGAAAAACTACATCACAATCGGTTAAGAGGTTCAAGAGATATAGCCTATACAACATCCAGATGGGCCCTTACCAGGTCTCATACCAATACATCTGATTATATCATAATAAAACTGCTTGAATAAATATCATGCAGGATAAAGAAAACTACATTTCAATCCGTTAAGTGGTTCCATAGATAATTGCAAATACCTGGCTGATCCTACACCAGGACTCGCAGCTGATTATGCACATATAATGTTAAAAACTTCCTGGATAAATGACTTGTATAAAAGAAAAAAAAGTGCACCCCAATTGGTTAAGTGGTTCCAGAGAGCCTAAGTTAGAGATATAAATAAATCCAGCCAGATCTTTACCGGAAACTCGAACACCAACACATATATGTTTGAATGCTAGATCCTCCCATGGTACATATACTAAGGAATATAGATTAAATCACTGCAATCAGTTAAGCAGTTCCAGGTAACTTAGGCAAACGACTGACAATATTAAAAGTATTACAGAACTACACTATTTATTTTATTTGAAGATATTTACATTCTAAAGATTAAACAAGAAGTGATTTTATGTAAGTGTTTTTAAGCTACAATTACAATATTTCTTTTTGCTTTCCAGTGTTTAAATTATTATTATTATTAGCACCGCGTCTTACTACCCGTTCGGGTTATACGCACTTACGCTAATGTGTAATGGTAGGGTGATTGTGAGATGAAATGAAGGACCTACAGTTTAACGTGGAATCCGAACCACGGTGGCGACCTGGCATTCCACACATTCACAAGATGTCTTGTCAGAGGTGTAGGAAGGGTTTGGAAATCAGATAAATCTGTGCCGGGACCGAGGATCAAACCCCGGCCGCCAGCATAGAAGTCTGACACCATACCCCTAGACGACCAGGTCACCTATATTCACTATCGCCAACATAATTTTGTAAAAAATAAAAATACCTACAAATAAATAACACCATGGTCACTAGTATGAAGTAGAGAAAGCGCTTTAGTTATGCTATAATCCCAGCTCGCGTCTTATGTTTAGTCCTTAATATTCCAGGTCTTTGGAATTGTCTATGACAAATTTACTAGTGCATTTTGACGCATAAGTTTTTCATAGCTTATTTACAATTTCTTTATTAATCATAATGGCTGATACAGAGTGTGGGAAATGAAAAAACAATGTAATTTATAATTATTATGAGAGAAATTCAGATAAATAATATTTAGCACCGTGTCTTACTACCCGTTCGGGTTATACGCTCTAAGTACTAATTACGCTAATGGATTAGGAATTGGGAAGGTGGAATTAGAGTAAGTGAACCCGCATTTGCGTAGAGGAGGAATGGAAAACCATTTAGGAAAAACCACCCCCCAGTTCACCCGACCGAGATTCAAACCTCGATCTCCCCGTCTTCGGCGGTCGAGCTCAACACGACTAGCGAAATTTAGATAAAAAGACATGTATATGTAAAGTCTGCAAAATAATTTTATCAACTCCACAATGTAAGTAAAGATTAAAACTTTATTGATAATTTATTAAACTTATCAGTAAGCCTGTGTGCATTAATTATTAATATAGGCCTTTGGTAACAAATAAGGAAATTTGACAGGGTCTTGTTACTGACAAGATCTAGATTATATAAACTTTATTTCAATTAAAACAGTTTATTTATTGTGATATGGTATAAAAGTAGGCCTATTTGCTTATTGAATTTGGTTAGGATGTTTTTATACCATGCAATAAAGAGTTGTTTTTTATCTTGTTGCAGCTACAACTACAACACTACAGGAACATCTAAAAAACATCCTACAGAATTAAGACAGTTTGAAAATGAAAAAAAAAAGTTGAATCCCCAAAATCCAAGACCAGTCCCTCAAAAAAGGAATCAACTCGCTATGGAGGAAGTCCTATTCAAGAAAACTTGCTTCTAATCACAGCCCATCACTAAAAGTATTGCTCTTATGTTGACAAAAAGGCTTCTTCCTTATACTTTTGTAGAAGAATCAGGATTTGTGGAGTTTATGGCTAATCCTAACATTGCGCCTCAATACGAAATTCCATGTCGGACAACTTTTTCAACCAATTATGTACCAAAACTCTTTGCAGATACTCAGATAAAAATGAAAGGTGTCCTCAAATTAGACTTACTGTCTCTTCTCTCCCTAAGTATCACTTCAGATGGTTGGACATCTGCGGCTGTTGACAAGTATGTGAGTGTAAATTGCCATTATTTAAGAACTGACTTTACTTACAACTCCTTCACAATGGACACCATTTTAACAAAATTGTTGCTGTAGCAAATCTTCAAGCTGAGCTAAACACGTATCGAAGCTTTGAAAAACAGCCGTTAGAAGAACAACCAGGACTAAGTACAACCACTTCTCTTTGGTCTGCAATTGATGATCTACCAAAATAATCTCTCTGATTCAGCAACTGATGAAATTGAGAGATACTTAGGTGAAAAACGTATTCCCCGAAGAGAAGACCCTTTGATTTGGTGGAAGGAAAAAGGACAGCATACTTACCCGAATCTAGCTAAGGTAGCAACTAAGTACCTGGGTATACCTGCTACCCAGGTCAGTAGTGAGCGATTGTTCTCAACGGCAGGCAATATAGTTACTGAAAGGCGTCAAAATTTGCTTCCGGCACACGCTCGACAACTTGTGTTTCTCCATAATAATTTGTAAATTTGGCCACATTTATGACTCAATTTTTTCTTTTTCAATTTTTATATGTGTGTGATGTTTTTATGTGAGTATTTTAAAGAGTTTCTTATTAGATATCTATTATGATTTTATTGGCTTTTTATAAAGCTTAAAACAAAATAATTACTAATGCAAGTGCAATATTATAATTTAAGTTGTGTTTATTTTGTTTTCTTAAACATAAATAAATTCAGACATGTCAGAATATGAATGTAGTGTGCTTTGACTTTTCTGTACACCTTTCTTTTGACCTAGATGTACATATTGTTTGATTTAAAAATTAAAAGTAGTGTTAAGTGACAACAAAAATCCTATGTAGCTTCGACTTCAACTTTTCTTCGCAAGTTTCAAGATTCACTTAAACTTCGCTTCACATTTAAAAAGTGGCCTTCACACACCTCTAATATTGCCTACAACATGGCCGATATGATTGTTTGGATTATCAAATTTTCAGAATTAGGTAAAAAAAAAGATTTGACAAAGAGAAACAGTTTATAATTTTTTAATAAATTTGATGTATAATGTAATGTAAATCTTAATATTATTATTATTAGCACCGCGTCTTACTACCTGTTCGGGTTATACGCACTTACGCTAATGTGTAATGGTAGGGTGATTGTGAGATGAAATGAAGGACCTACAGTTTAACGTGGAATCCGAACCACGGTGGAGGCCTGGCATTCCCCACATTCACAAGATGTCTTGTCAGAGGTGAAGGAAGGGTTTGGAAATCAGATAAATCTGTGCCGTGACCGAGGATTGAACCCCGGCCGCCAGTACAGAAGTCTGACACCTTACCCCTAGACCACCAGGTCACCTAAATCTTAATAAACTAATTATTTTCAATAACGTTTTATTAATAGGCATATTGTGGCCACTATGGTCGCATTAAATAAAGTATGTAATCGATCGAACTGTTGTCTCAGAAAGTTATAGACAGTCATAATTATGTTGAAAAAACAGATAAAATTCACTTTTAAAACAGATAAAATTCACTTTTAAAACAGAGATATTTCCTATGGATAGGATTTTTTTGGCCCACCCAGAATTAATAACAATTTTAAATCCAGAATTAAATTATTATAAATTACAAATGTATATTAAGTCAGCTTCCTAAAAATGAATTTATAATCTTTCAGGGTTTATTTGTTATTGGCATTACATGTGTGGAATATAATAATTATCGTTAATAAATTTATAACTAGCTATTCATTATAATTAAGATTCTGAAAAGGGGAAGACAATGGCATCTTTGCCTCTTTTGATATTACCTCATTCTTTGCAATTGTTCATATACATCCAATTACTCCCCAAAATGCATTCACCAGTCGGTCGATTTCACTATCCATTCTTCCATTTTTACAAAACATTCTGCCCAGATACACAAAATCATTCACTTGTTCTAACAGTTTCCCATTTATCCTAAGTTGACAACCATTCCCAACCCGCCCTTATAAAAAACCAATACCTTAATTTTGGAGAAATTTATACGAAGATCCATTTTGTCTGTCACCACATAGCATTCTGCAAGTCAATTTCCTTCTCAGCTATTAATATGGTGGCATCATCTGCATATAACAGCACTTCACATTCACAATGCCCAATTGTTCACCAAACGCGTCCTCACAAGCATCCCTCATACACTTATCCATAACCGCGTCCTCACAAGTATCCCTCATACACTTATCCATGAAAACATTAAACAACCATGGAGACATAACACAACCTTATCTAACACTTTAATGTCAACCATTCGCTCAAAGCTTCACCCACCCTAATGCACACTTTACTTCCATCATGTACCGCCCTAAGTGCATTTACTAACTATGAAACTGCACCAAACTCTGATAACATTCCATATCATACTCTTATTCACCCGATCGTCCGCTTTCTCCAGATCAGCAAATGCACAATTAACATTCTTTCTTAGTGCTATACATCTCTCACCACTTGTTGCAATGCAAATATCTGGTCCATGCAACCTCTACCCGGCATAAAACCACAGTGTACACAAATTTTGCCCACAGTTCTTTCATTCATTCTCAATTAAAACTATCCCAAAAACTTTGCCTGGAATACTCAAACTAATTACGATATATTTCTTACATTCACTCTTACTGCCTTTGCCCCACCTACACCTGCAACTATGCCATAGCTTTAAACACCTCAGCCTCATTAATTCTTTCACTCCTTATATCATTTTCCCTTATTTTCTGCTAATTTTTCCACATTTTCGCCATACAATTGCTCAAAATAATTTCTCCATTGCTCCCTTATATGGTTTTCATTTCACCAAGTTAATTCTGAGTGCCATATGTCTTTCCTTGAGCTCTGATTATCTTTACACAATTAAATATGATATATAAAATAGGTGTTTTGTTTTAAATAAAGTACTGATGTAATAAAATATTAAATATTCAGACAGATTTTAAGCAAGTAAGAGTTGGGTACAGGGTGTCCAGTCAACCTATATTTTAAAATTCTTTGACTTTTACAGGTTTTCCAGAACCAATTTCTAACTTTTCCAGTCACTATATATTACAAACATTATTTTATTAAGATCACAACTTTATGTAATAATATTTTTAGACATATACACATTCTGAAATTGTGTCAATAAAGGGGTTAAAAAATTTCAGCCTAAAACGTTGGGCTATTGGGTAGCGCAATCTAAGTTAGATTTCAGTGAGAACATTTTGAGCATTTAAAAGATCGCCTTACATCATTACAGTTTAGAATTGTTACTATTCACATTCTTTTTTTAGTTTATTCTTCCTTTAATTTAATACAATTCTTACACATGTGTTTATGACTCAACGTTGGCTAAGGATGCGTCTTACTACCTACTCGGACTATACACACTTACGCTAATGTGTAATGGTAGAGTAAGGTGAGATGAAATGGAGGACCTAGAGTTTAATGTGGAATCCGAACCACGGTGGAGGCCTGGTATTCCACACATTCACAAGTTGTGATTAATACATGTCTTGTCAGAGGTGAAGGAAGGGTTTGCAGCAATCAGATAAATCTGCCGAGACCGAGGATTGAACCCCGGGCTCCCATCACAGAAATCCGACACCATACCCCTAAACCGCCAGGTCACCTCTTGTAGATGTGTTTTTTTTTTTAGTAAAATGTTAGAACTCCAGAATTTTGACAAAATTCCCTGATTTTTCCCTGACCAAGAAGATTCCCTGACTTGTCTTTGTTTTCCAGGTCACTGGACACCCTGAGTGGACCACTAGATTTGAGATTTAAGACTAAAGGCCAGTTTCATAGTCAGATTGAGTATGCTTCAAGTGCTGCGCTATACTATATACAAAACTACACCTACACAAACGGAATGGGTCAGTTTCACATCTGAGTTTTTCACCATCATATTCAACAAAATGTGCAGAATAAAATATCCAAAGTTCACACCAATTAGTGCTATGGAAACCACCGCCATCTTAGCAAAATGGCGGCAGAAATAGGTTTTCTAGATGTATCTCATAAATGGCTGCATGTATGTTAATTTTTCAAAAGTACAAAGTGAAAGATAATAAAATTTTACACAAATCCAATCCCCATTTTATTTTTAAAGGGAATATTTACAAAGATATTCCTTACTATTCTGATCCCATGTAAATGCTCATGGAGATTTTTGCGTAACACCGTTTTTACTCAAGCATTTATGTAAACAAGTCACTTATTATTGCTATACTGTAATAACCCAATGACAGGCTACCATTTAGAAATTGTTGGTATGGATAGTTATTTTGAATCAGAATCACTATTATAACTATTATCTATATCCCTATTCTATTTGTGTTTAAGGTTTTCTTAGTAGATCAAGTGTGTTAACTGAAATTATAGGAAAGGAGGTATTCACATATCATACAAAGCGCTCAGATAAAGTTTGCACACTTTCATCTGATTCTAGTGTAAAATAAGCAATGAAGTGAAAATTGAACAAAGATTGTTACTTCAGCTAATGCTAGTAATAGCTAATACTGGAGACTTCAGCCTAGGTGATGCATTAACATATGAACTTTGTGCATATCCCTATTCCTTATTTGAATCAGGGACACTGCTTCGAAAGGCTGACAAATCTCCTTTGGCACATGGTATTTCACAGCACACCGGGAGGAAAACTTTGCAAGACAAGCCCATCATGGCCCTCATCATGTTTTTCATGGAGGCACCTTTCTTCACCGTATCTAATGGCGTAATGAATCAACCTATGCATATATCGCTACTCCTTATGCCGATTTTGATTTTCAAAAATAGGGCAATTGCTTAATGATTTTTAAGGCTATGAAGGAAGCCCATCCATAAAAGACAGTACTCACCAACACAGAGTAGGCACAAGCATCAATCCCATAGTCAATTTTCTTCCCGAAACAAAATGCATTGGAAGTAATGATCATTTCTTATCCAATAACACCAACAAGCAATGAATGTCGTTTCTCATAGGTGAGCATCTTAATTTAAAAGGGATTAATGTTATCTATGCCCATAGGGATGCTGACACAGAGATAGCCAAAACTGCTGTAAAACTAAGTGAAAAACGTGATTTAATTGTAATTGGAGAAGATACCGATGTCCTTATCCTATTGTTGTTCCAGTATAAGCCCAACATGTTCTGCTTTTACTACCACACTGATTTTGGGCGAGTAAAACCTAAAAGATCAACATTTGATATATATGATGTAAAACAAAGACTTGGATTTGATGTTTGTATTCATGGCTTTACTGGCTGTGATAACACGTCAAGAATTTTTGGAATAGGAAAGCAAAAGGCACTAAACAAAATAATAAGTGATAAAAATATGGCCTCGTTCACAAATCAGTTCTCTTCTCCAAACCAAACTCCTGCAGACATAGCTTTGGTAAGAGAAAATGCCATGGTCACATAATTAGGTTGTAAACAGCATGCGACACTGACCCATCTGTACCAAAGAATACTAACAGCAAAAGTTATTGCTGCAAAATGCTTTGTTACACCTGAAAGGCTACCTCCCACAATATCTGCCACCAAGCACCACTTTTTCTCTAAATGTAATGTTGCTCCAATCCTGACAACAATTTACATTTAATTACCAATTAGAATAGGTCTAAAAGAATTGTTTAAATTTATTAAATACAGTAAACATTTCAGATCCAATAGAATTACAAGATAAATCTACAAAACCTATTTTCACTGCAATTTTTTCAAGGTGGCTGTGGTGTCCCTAGCACTAATTGGTGTGAACTTTGGTTATGTTACTCTGCAAATTTTTACTCCAGATTTTTGGGGGTTTGGCTATTTTTTCTTTATCTTTCCTTGAGTATATACAAAAAAAAATCTCCATAGAGCAGTTACATGGTGTCAATATAATTGGTGATATCTTTGTAGCGATTCCCTTAACAAAAAAAAATGGGGATTAAATATACATAGAATTGTATTATCTTTCACTTTGTCCTTTCTTAAGATTCACACACATGCAGCCCATTATGAGAAGACTAGAAAACCTATTTTCACCGCGATCTTTTCAAGATGGTGACAGTTTCCCTTGCATTAATTGGTGTGAACTGGATGTGTCTCACTGCATTTTTTTTTAACTTGATAGTGAAAGATTTATTTCTATTGCAGTTTTTTTTATCCCGAATCGTATCTTTCCTGGACTGTGTTTGATTTTCTCTGATGATTTGGTTATTTCAACAAAACAAAGTTTCAGTAAATATACAATGAGATAATCACCAAGTTGTGTCAACTTTGTCATATTTAAGTAAATATGTTCACAAACAATCACATTAAACCAATTATTCGTGAAAAGATCTTAAATCGAAGATGTGAATTTAGTGTTTAAAAGTATTAAGACATCTGATCCTGCTCTTACATTTCCACACTACACTAATTTGAGCTGTTTATAATACAAGCATGGAGTGATGGTGAATCTAGTGCATCCAAAGTATTATTGTGATTATTAGTGTTTAGAGGCCTGTGGACACATTGAAGTCATTAAGGCCTTGAAAGATAATAATAATAATACTTAGTAAGGTGTCCTACTACCCATTTGGGTTATCCATTTAAGTGGGTTAGGAATTGGTAAGGTCAAATATAGAGGAAGTGATCCTGCATTTGCGTGGAGGGAGAGTTGAAAACCATTCAGAAGAAAAAAACCAATTTCCCCAAGCAAGATTTGAAACCTTGATCCTCCCATCCTTGGCAGTCTAGCTCAACACAAAACTAGCATGTTAGCTAACTATGCCACCAAGACGGGTATTTTGAAAAATGTAAAAAACCTAGTAAAATCCTCATAGGGAAGAGTTAGTCCACCTGTTGGAATAAGCAGGTGGACACAAAATAGAAAACAATATACAATATTACAAATTTGTGTTGAAATAAAAAAGAATAAATTTCAATATGAGAAATACCTCTTTGAGACACTCCATTTGAGTGCTCAAGTGTACTATTAGTATGATTTGAGTTATACATCTGCTAAAAAACACAGGTTTATACACTACATTAAAAATACAAAACAAATATTAAGATATAACAAGTTAAAAAGACAAAACAAACATACTAAAATATAATATGTTAAATGACAAAACAAACATAACAACACGTTGCCTGCTGAACTTTTTCATAAAAACATTTTCATTTCCTAAATATTACCAATAAAGGTATTTTATTAGTATAAAATTGGGACTTAAAGAAGAAATTACAAAAAAAAAAGTCATTTAACAGGGTGTATTACTCAAATTACTTTTCCTCTTATAAAAATTTACTCTTTAACAAACCTGATTCATTTTCCGATGCAAAATTGGGATCTAATTCTATATCATCAAAACTTTCATCACTTTCATCTTCTAAATAATCTCATATTTTTTCAGAAGTTGAACGCTCCATAATCTAGTCATTTTACTAATAAAATAAATATTCAATACAATTTAAAAATATAATGCTGCAAACACAATTTCACTCACGAAGTAAACAAAACAAACCTCTAAATCATAGATTATAAACTTGACTTGACAACATGCCTAAGATTATACAGCAAAGAGATTGAATTTTTAAAACGTATGCAATCTATTGGCAGAAGTATACACTAGAATGAATAAATAAACCGTACCTAATAATGTGTGTAGTAATATTAATATGGATACTATTAAGAATCATGTAAAAGTAGCTGTAGTAATATTACGCTGCCCGCAGGAATCCCAAATCTTTGAATGTTGTTAATAGTACAACGTTAGCAGACAAAGTATAAAAGTATACTAAAAATGTTAAAAAGACAAAACAAACATTCTACTTAGCACCACATACTACTCATTACTACTCTTTCGGGTTATATGCTCAAGTACTAATTAAGATATTTGGTTAGGAATTGGGAGATTGAATATAGCAGAAGTGCACCCACAATTGCGTGGAGGGAGAGTGGAAAAGCATTCAGGAGAAAACACCCCAATTCACCAGACCAAGATTCAAACCTCAATCTCCCCGGCCTCGGCAGTCTATTATTATTATTAGCACCGCGTCTTACTACCCGTTCGGGTTATACGCACTTACGCTAATGTGTAATGGTAGGGTGATTGGCAGACGAAATGGAGGACCTACAGTTTAACGTGGAATCCGAACCACGGTGGAGGCATGGCATTCCCCACATTCACAAGATGTCTTGTCAGAGGTGAAGGAAGGGTTTGGTAATCAGATAAATTTTTGCCGGGACCGAGGATTGAGCCCCGGACCCCAGCACGGAAGTCCGACACCTTACCCCTAGACCGCCAGGTCACCCTCGGCAGTCTAGCTCAACACCAAACTAGTGTTAGCCAACTATGCCACCGAGGCGGGTAACAAACATATTAAAGTATACTAGAAATGTTAAAAATAATCTCAATATGATATAAAATCCAAAGGAACCACTTTATAAAAGTGACTCAAATGACATTTAAAAGATTCACCCAGCGTATAAAACTGAGTAAACATATGACTCCAACCACACCGTTGTGTAATAAAAAACAAAGGTTGCCATTAAAATCAAGAGCCAGCGAATAAGGGCATACTTGCGACACTCCACCAAATGTGGTGCACACTAAGAAAAATTGCAAAGCTCCCCTCTCAATCAAAAAACCATAGGTCAGAAATGTATGCCCGACGCTGAGTCCTGTCCCAATTACCTTCTATTTTTTAGACTTTCGTATAGAAGAGGGCCACTGTGACACACCGTCCCTGATGGACCGCCGTTTGTTCTAAGCCATCAAAAGTAGTTTTGATTATTATTTAAAAACTTACACATCTACTTCAAGAAATCTCTGTGTCCCATCCTACTAGTACTTTCGTCCCATGATACAAAAATGTATCTACTCCTTTATATAGAAATATCTTTGTCCTATCAGCCAAGAAATATCTTTATCCAATCAGCCAAGAAATATCTTTATCCAATCAGCCAAGAAATATCTTTATCCAATCAGCCAAGAAATATCTTTACCCAATCAGCCAAGAAATATCTTTATCCAATCAGCCAAGAAATATCTTTATCCAATCAGCCAAGAAATATCTTTATCCAATCAGCCAAGAAATATCTTTATCCAATCAACCAAGAAATATCTTTATCCAATCAACCAAGAAATATCTTTATCCAATCAGCCAAGAAATATCTTTAATATCCAATCAGCCAAGAAATATCTTTATCCAATCAGCCAAGAAATATCTATATACAATCAGCCAAGAAATATCTATATACAATCAGCCAAGAAATATCTATATACAATCAGCCAAGAAATATCTATATACAATCAGCCAAGAAGTATCTATATACAATCAGCCAAGAAATATCTTTATCCAATCAGTCAAGAAATATCTTTATCCAATCAGTCAAGAAATATCTTTATTCAATCACATAGCAAATGTATTTGGCTCAACTCTTATGATTTTATGAATTTTCAGGAAATATTTTCCTTTTTAAAAATCTCCCATGGTTAAAACTTGTATACTCAGCTAGACACCTTCTCAAAATAAACATGTAAGGTGTATGTCAGTGCACATTAAAAACACAAATTAAAAATATTTTATTCTATATAGATGTAGGGAAATATTACCTTGTGTTTGAATAAAATAATACTAAATGTAATCAGTATTTTCATAAGGTATTTTTTTTAATATTGTACACAATATACTATTTTTTATGGTAACTTTATAAATAATATGTCTTAGGCATAAACAAAGTTACTTTAAAAATTGGAGAACTCATTCCCAAAACCATTAAGTACATTTTTTACAATTTACAGGAGAGACAAAAGACTGTAGTAACATACTTTATTTTAATTTTTAATTCCTTCACATTTCACATCACTATGAAGACTGTGTTTTTTGAACAATTAATTATTAAATTTAAATTTAAATTCAAAGAAGTTTGGTTGCTAGTTTTCTGGGCTCTCATAAGAATTTTAAGAAATTGATGGAACTAGTTTTGGGAACAAACTCTTTAATTAAGCCCTCTTGTAACATAAAAATTAATAATGTGTCACTTTACCTTTGAAAGGTTGAAAAGATGCATCATCTATAAATTCTGTTTGTTCAATTACTTGGAAAAGTAACTCAATTCCTTCTTCAGAAGCTTTGACAACTTCTCCCCAATACAAGAAATGGTCATTGTTAACCACTCGACCACTAAAGTCAGTCTAAAAAAAAAATTATATCTAAAGATATACAAAAAAAATTGTATTTTGGTTTGATTTAGTTTTTAACATCATACAATATATTAAGGACATAAAATGAGAGAAATTAATTTGAATGAAGTGCACCAACATTTACCTGGAGAAAAAAGGTGTAAAATCCCCTCAAAGAGGTCAGGCTAGAGACTTAACCAAATCTCGCCTTTATGTGACAACAAAGCTCAGATGAATAATTGGCCAATTATTTAAGGACCATGTATTTAATCTTAAAGAAGAAACAGTATCATAAAAAGTTTGCTCAATTGTATTGGTTATATCTTGGTATTCAGTCTTATCAACCAAGCAATTCTGACCAAAATGAAGGTGAAAGGGAAGAGTTGTATTTTGTAAACAAAGATCATGGTTGGGTTATATTGATATAACAGCTCATAGTTTAATTGATATAGTCTTACATATACTGTAAATTGACCTAACATGGTATGTGTTACTTTATTCTTAGATGGGTAGATGTTAATATTGGCAAGGCCTAGTATTTACAGTAAATAACTAAATTTATGTTTCATAAAAACCCTAAACAGAAACCACCAAGGATGCATGCATGGGTAAAGTCTGTTCAGCGTAGGAATTGATTTCTGAAAGGCCTTTTTCCCTACCAGAAATCTATTATATAGTAGGATATTGGTAGGAAAAAAGACCTTTCAGAGAGTAGCTCCTAGCGTGAATTGATTATATGTAGCCTTCAAACAAAGCATGGCCTTTAACTTTTATTCATTTTCTGGGTATGTCTGCCATAGTTAATAAAAAAAAACATTTCAGGAGCACAACTCAAAAAATTGACGCATTTACTTGTGTGGGGTCAGAACTTTACTGTGAATTAACAGCTCAAGTACTGAACTGAGGAAGTTTGTTTCCTTCTAGACATGATGCACAGTTCTTAGAAGAAGGGTAATGTAAATTACACTCATCTGCTGAGGTTTTCTCTGAAAAATTCAAGAAAAAATATGGCTGGGGTTGTATTTTTCAGAACATCAGTCCTGGTGTGCTAAGATTACTTTTTAGCTGCTCAAGTGTGTAAAAGATCTTTAGGTTGTAGAGCCGTGGTTGTTGGTAACATTGAGGATTTTAGCACCGTTTCTTACTACCAGTTCGAGTTGTACGTATATGGATATTTTAAAATGCAAGATTAAAATTAATAAACTATACAATCATACTGTCAAGGTTTGCTATTAATAATAAACTTGGCAAGAAACACATTAAAAAACCAACCTTACAGAAGATATGTATCCTAATAGCCTTCTCTCCTGTAATGGGTATGCCAAAGTAAATGAATGACTTTTTTTTTAAATTTTATTGACCTACCTGGCTCAAAACAGATATGTGATCCACGCTGTATTCATCGGCCAAAGAGCGCATGAACCTGTTGCACAAACACGATTTGCCAACTCCCAGTTGTCCTTTATCTTTCTCAATACCAGACAATCCCACCACAGACACATTAATTCCCCGCATGGCATCACTCTTCTTGGCCATGCTCAAAGCCACCCCAACCAATTATACTAGTCATTGAACAGATTCTTCGCTAAAAGAACAGCTTCCGCTTCATAGTTATTTCCAACCTTTTAATACAATGTTCAAAGCCTAAAAGAAAGAAAGTTTATTAAAGATCAATGAGTACACTTTTTTTTATGAAAAGGGTAATGATGTAGATATTTTCTCAGAGCTGTATTACCAATGAATACAATAATTACAATTTGAATCTGAATCATTTGAGGACAAAACTATATATAAATAAATGTATAATTAAATTTTAATATTTTATTATATGACATTATTTAACAGTTACAGGATGTTTTAGTAAAATAGTCAAATCAACTGCATTAGAGAATTGTGAAAAACATAAATAAATAATTTGATAACTTTTTGTTGTTTTTAATCATACCGCTATTACTAATGAAATTCATATCTCAAGCGGTGACTCACTCAGACACTGTTAAGACACTATGATAGGTCCAAGCACTGCAGCATCCCAATGTGAAACATGCCATTCAATCTAATGCATGTATTTGAGATCAAACACAAGTGGTGATCACTAGTATCTCTGCGTAAGAAGCTCCATTTAATCTAATGTATTTTAAGACCAGACACAAGTGAACAGTCACTAGTGTCCCAGTGTGAAAATCTAAATTTAATCTAACGAGTTTTAAGACCAGACAAGTGAAGGTTGCCAATGTCAGACACTTGTATCCCAGTGTGAAAAGAAAGGTTGAAGACCATGTGGCCAATGAAGCAAGTAAACTATATAGTAGAATGTTAGTAGGATGAAACTTTTATAAACATTATTTTCAGTCATCAGTGATAATATTTTACTGTGTTATTAGTATTATTTTATAAGCATTGTTAATATCTATCAAAAGTAACTGTTGCAAATTACATGATTTGTTACATAAATCTATGAAAAATATCTTTGTTAATTTAGTATTGTAACTAAAAAAAAGTATCCGCATATTTGAATCTGACAACTAGACAAGACATGTTGGCAGTGGATGCTAGATATGCCTAGGTAATATTTGTCTGAAAATAGGTTGAAAATAAGAAGTTAATCAAGGAAAATGTATCTAAATTGGCCATGTGTTAATTTATAAAAAAACTATTTCTTATCTTTGAGGAATTAATGTTTTTAAATTCCTGAGGATAACATTCAAGAACTTTTCCCAGGAAAGTTAAAATTTAAGCGTAATTCCTGATCCATCCAACCAATGGGAAAGCATAGTAGTTAATTTTTAATAGGATATTAATAGTTACAGTAGTAATTGGGATGTATCAGGGTTGGTGTATGTGCATAGTTTTATGAGGAAACATTTACACAAAACCCAGTGAATTTTAAACTAAACTAATGTCATCAACACAACCAGGGTAGTAAGTTGACATTTTCTTTTTGATTTTCCAACGAAATCAAATTACTTAGCATTAAAAAACCTAGGTACATACAAGACATAATAGATAAAGGCAACAATTTATATTATTTAGGCATGGTTAAAATGGTAAATAATCACTAATGGACCAAACCAGACACCACTCACCATATTGGTTGGCAACGCTGTCTGAAATGCATGTTGAGTTTTGAATAGTTAGATGAAGTAGGCCTTTAAGCACTGTGAAGAAATCTATTAAATATAACTGCTTTGAAAGGTTGACAATAAAATAGGAAATCCATTCTAACTTAAATTAAACTCTCATATTATTGACATTATTAGGGCTAAATTAAGTTAGGATAGTTTAATGTTTGGTATCATCAGCATGAAATATCATTTAGATCAAGTGTTTCCTCCAACAACGCCTTTATGGAAATGCTATCTCTTTCTACTGTAGTAAAATTGATATTTATAGCCAAAAAGTTTTGATTTGCATGGGAAAAATCCAAAAAAGCTTTATATGATGTTAATATTTAATTTCTTCCCTACATCTGTTGTATAATATGGACGTATCAAAGATAGTATAGCTTGTTGTTTGTCGTCTTTTGTAGTTGGTAGACTTTTGTTGTTGGTCGACTTGGCCTACTCAGGTGTAAGGAAGAGTGGTATAAGAGAATATGGGGAGTGTGCGTGCATGTGTGTGTGGAGGGGAGAGTGTGGAGAGTGTGTGTGAGGGGGGAGAGAGTGTGTGTGAGGGGGGAGAGAGTGTGTGTGAGGGGAGAGAGTGTGTGTGAGGGGGGAGAGTGTGTGTGAGGGGGAGAGAGTGTGTGTGGGGGAGAGAGTGTGTGTGGGGGGAGAGAGTGTGTGGGGGAGAGAGAGTGTGTGGGGAGAGAGTGTGTGGGGGGAGAGAGTGTGTGTGGGGAGAGAGTGTGTGTGGGGAGAGAGTGTGTGTGGGGAGAGAGTGTGTGTGGGGGGAGTGTGTGTGGGGGGAGTGTGTGTGTGGGGGAGTGTGTTTGGGGGGAGTGTGTTTGGGGGGAGTGTGTGTGTGGGGGGAGTGTGTTGGGGGGAGGTGTGTGTGGGGGGAGTGTGTGTGTGGGGGGAGTGTGTGTGTGGGGGAGTGTGTGTGTGGGGGGAGTTGTGTGTGGGGGGAGTGTGTGTGGGGGGAGTGTGTGTGGGGGGAGTGTGTGTGTGGGGGGAGTGTGTGTGTGGGGGGAGTGTGTGTGTGGGGGGAGTGTGTGTGTGGGGGGGAGTGTGTGTGTGGGGGGAGTGTGTGTGTGGGGGGAGTGTGTGTGGGGGGAGTGTGTGTGTGGGGGGAGTGTGTGTGGGGGGAGTGTGTGTGGGGGGAGTGTGTGTGGGGGGAGTGTGTGTGGGGGGAGTGTGTGTGGGGGAGTGTGTGTGGGGGAGTGTGTGTGGGGGAGTGTGTGTGGGGGAGTGTGTGTGGGGGGAGTGTGTGTGGGGGGGAGTGTGTCGGGGGGGTGGGGGGAGTGTGTGGAGGGAGTGGGGGTTGCACTTTCATGTGTGGGGGGAGTGTGTGGGGAACCCGGATGTTTTGTGGGTGTCGGAGGGGGAATAGGAGAATGGAGAGCAGCTCAAATGTCTCATGGATGCTGAGTGGGGAGAGAGTAAAATTTTTATATAATACAACGTTGGTAGTGTTTTAAGATGTAATTTGAAGGTACTTTATTTGGACGTCTCCAATTGGGAAACCAAAATATAAGCAATCTTTGTTATTTACCTTACATGAGTCTTTTCCCTCACCTCTTTCTTAATTCTAGTTTCCTTAATTCTAATTTTTGTAGTAAATATCCTTACTAAATTACTATTCTAAGGTACAAGATTATTTTTATATACAGCCTAACACTTTTTATAAACAGTTTTATAGTTTTTTGTAGAATCTTTGAGTCCCTTGGGCTTGTTGCCCTCTATGTAGGGGAGTGTGTACTACTCCTATAGCGTATGAGCTGCCTGTATCTTTGCAATTGACCACGCTGACTCAGCCGCTCATGTTTGGCGGGCCTTATGATGCAACCCACCAGACTCATGAATTCAATTGTGGCCCTCAGGCACTTTAAAGATAGAAATCCCTGATTTAGAGTAACAAATCGACCATACTTTAGTTTTTTTATTTTCCCATGTGGTTTGTTCCTAGCTTAGTTTGTATCTTTCTTGGTTAGGGGCCTACTTTCAAGGCATGTTGGTGACTTGGTGAGTGATGTTAAGATAAAGTAGTCTATTTTTAAATAATTTCAAAATACTGATTTGTCTCAGAATTGTATTTTAGTTTAGTGTAGGCTATATTGGTGATGTATCAAGAGGCTAGAGGTGTTTTTGTTGAAAAAACGTTTTATCAGAAAATTACCTCAAACACTGGAATAAAGTAGGTGCAAAACTTAACACCATTTAAAACTAAAAAAACTTATAAAACATAACCTTAAACAGTGAAGCAAAATCCTAAAATAAGCTTTTGAATAGAGTATTGACATACACACCATTCATATTCACCAACATGTAATCAATCATCTACATGAAATAGTTTATTTTATCAGTATTAACATTTACAACTATAATTTATTAATGCATGGAAAGTTAGAAAGGTTTGTTGGATTGGTATTGTTTATAATATTAAACATTAATTAATGCCACTAAAATATATACCCCACACAAAAATATCTACACACTTTCAAGTTATGATCAATATGTGTGATAGTCTAGGTTGAGTAATTTCACTAGAAGACGTGGCTAAATTGAAAGTTTTAAGATCTAAATTAGTTTTCAAACATAAAGCGAGTAATTTTATGAAACAATGAAATTGTGAGATAAAAATCATATTGGAGTTGTGTTGGCCATAAATATATGCTTGCAGGAAAAATAGAATAAAGAAATGTATGTATACTCAATTTTGGAAAAGAAATCTCCCTTAGAATTGCAGGTTTTCCAGGCAATTTTCAGATTTTTCCAGTCTTGAAAAATAATATATTCTCACAGTACCATTATTATTATCATAATCATCAAGTACCTTAAGTTGAAATTTTAATTAAAAATGAAAAACCAAATAAGGTTATTAATGGAGTAAAAATATATTTCAAATACAGATATAAAAAGATGAGATGGTAGGCCCTAATATGTTTGAAATAATTTATATTAGAAATTATTTAAAATACTGAAATTTTGAGATATATTGAAATATATTTAGAGAAATTATAACAAAAATAACATTGGAAACACAATAATACAATATTCTTTATCGATCTATTCAAAAAAGGTTAAGGATGTTCCACAGCTGAGGGCTTTTTATATCTCATAGCACCCTGATTAATAGCATCATAGATCTATTGTTTGGCAACAATAGACTGGTCATTCATATTTTCAAACAGATACTCCCAAATTAGAGAAAATCCATGCTCCAGTTTGCATTGCTGTGCAAGAGGCAGAAGCATACCAGTTTAAGAAATGTAAGAAAATGTTTATGATTTTTGCCAACAATGTCTCTCCAGAAATGGCTGATACCTATTTCAGGACACAAGTAAGATTTCTAATAATTAAAACATTTCTATAATAATTGTCTTCAGCAATAATAGTTTAAGGTGGGGTATAGGGAAACATAGGGCCAGTGTTTTTGCCATTTTTATAGCAAAACTTTTTTTGGCCAATACAAATCTCGATAATACGACCTTCGGTTATCAGACATTCAGTTTAATCTTACATATTCTCATAACTTGCAATTTACATTGTTGGGCAGTGTGCATGTGCATGTTATTTTCCTGCTACAGTTGTTTCTTTACTGGTGACACACATAGCTGTGCTGCGCACGCACCCGTAATATTGTTTCAACTCCCATTGCTGCTTTGGCTGCCAGTGAGTCACATACCTCCGTGGTTGTAGCAGTTTTCTCACCTTAGTGAATATTTGCACTGTGCTCGTTCATACTGTAATTGAGTTTTGAATTTTCCCATTAATGTAATTTTACTGTGTGATAAACATGGTAAGTAAAAAGAGAAAAAAATGTTTACTTCAATTGAAGAAAGACTTCAAGCCTTAAAAAGACTAGAAAATGGTGAGTCAATGCAAAAAATTGTATCCGAATTAGGTGTGGGGCAAGTTACAGTTGGTGAATGGAAGAGAACTATATAAGTGGTGTTCTGAACGAACTTCCAGTGAAGGACTGAAGAACAGAAAAACAATGAAATGTGAATTTGTAAAGGTGAGTGAAGGTTTGTTGATACAGCACTAGAATATGGGCATGGCTTTCACAGGACCAATCCTCTAAGAAAAAGCTTTGATTTTTCAGAAGGAGTTTAATGAAGGGGAACCTGATTTCACAACAAGTAAATGTTGGCTTGGCCGCTGGAAAAAACGATACAGTATAAGGCAGCTCAATATCCCTGGCGAAATATTATCAACAAATTCGGAAGTAGTTGTGTGAAGTTTAATGCAGAATTTCACTGTCTCAATGACAATGAAAGAATATCATGTGAGTAGAGAGGGTATCCAGCCAAACTATATTATTTAATTCCCTGACTTTTCCAGGTTTTCCAGATCCAATTTACTTTTTTCCAGTATCGATATTAAGTATATTATGAAAATAATTTTTTAAGATCACAGATTAATATAGTGGTTTTTTTCTAGATACATACACATTCTGAAATCGTATCACTCAATAAGGGGATTAAACGATTTCCCCCTACGGGGAAAATGACTATTTTAAGTTAAAAATAGATTTCATTAAAATCGTATTGAGCCATTAAAAGATTGTCTCAAGCAAAAACAATTTAAAATATATGTGAGACAGTCATTCTTAGTTCCTTCTACTTAAAATGTAGGCCTAACCAAATTTTTGGGCATGTGAATAGCCATGAATCAACTTTGGCAACTTGGCAGAAGCGTGCAAAGACAAAAAAAACTCACTTGTTGAGCTTGAGAAGTGATATTAGCCTGCTCAACAGGGACAATGGTGTGCAAGTGATTCCAGGTAGGTATTAACTAAAAAAAAATTTAAAAATCCAGAAATTTAATATTATTATTATTATTATTATTATTATTAGCACCGCGTCTTACTACCCATTCGGGTTATACGCACTTACGCTAATCTGTAATGGTAGGGTGATTGTGAGATGAAATGGAGGACCTACAGTTTAACGTGGAATCCGAACCACGGTGGAGGCCTGGCATTCCCCACATTCACAAGATGTCTTGTCAGAGGTGAAGGAAGGGTTTGGCAGAAAACTTAGTAAAATTGCTTAAGGTGGGGATTTAGGAGACACTAGAAAAGGTCAATGTTTTTGCAGTTTTTATAGCAAAACTTTTTTTGAAATTGTTTTTAGTGAACCTATTAAGGTTTGTACATTGTACAATAGATAAATGTTTATAAAAAAATTAGATGGTTTAGTGAAACAAATGTTTGTGTCAACTGTGCTTATTGTGAATGGCATGGCAGATGTGATAAGCTCGGATATCACGTATTTAATAAACATCCCCAAGAAAACCTAGAAGTAAGGATCAAGAGTATTGCAAGTTTTGTAAAACGTAAATTATGTGACCAGGAAAAACTCAGTCGTAAATAGCGATAGTATTTCCCCTAGTGTGGATGATAGTGATACACCTTGCAGTAGTGGTGAGTCTACGAAAAAATGAAAAGTCTATGAAAATTAACAATCAAACCAATGCCTCCCGGAATTACCTCTTACACTCAAGATGTAAAATTAAATGTTGGTACAGATTAGCCTATTGATATCAACGAACAATTAATAACAAAACGATATGTAATGAACACAAGGAAATGGAAAGGTTGTCATTTCTGGGAGACAACTAAATTTTTTATAAGGTAGGTACTATAAAAATAGCTATGGGGTAAATCCATGTGAAATCAACCAATGGTCTGGACCTTCACATCTCAGAACAAGATAATTTTTGGAACATTGGTACTATTTATTAAAAGGATGAAAAATATGAAATTCCAATTTTTTTTTGACATGCCGTTTATGAGTTAATGGCTTTCAAAGTTTTGGAATTCTCGTGATTTTGGTCGCATTTTCAAATTTTCAAATGGTTCTATCTCAAAAACTATAAGACTTAGAGAGGTGGAATTTGTAACATTATCTTAAGGATTTTACAAGCTTTAATATATGAATCTTGACCATATTTAACAATTTAATTTGTTTTTTAAAAATTTAAAGTGTTTTTGTTAAATCTCAAAATCAAAATTTTAATTTTTTCTAAAAAATATATTTTATTTATACTCCTTTTGGGAGAACATGTACCAAATTTGAAGATGGGAGATGATGGGATCACGTAATAAATAGTTAAATATAGCAGTACCACAGCAAATTCACCCAGAATGAGATGTATTGTGTCAATACCCTGAATATTTATGAACACCTGCAGTACCATAAACAAATTAAATGGGAAAATTGTTTCTACTCAATTAAGTTATTACTCCTTTAAGTTAACCCTAAAAAATTTCAAAAAACAAAAAATTAATTTCTAGGGTTTTTAGTAGGGCCCATTAAAAATCATTAAAAATTTGAAAAACCTTATTCTGAGGTTTAGCTTAGAACAAAATTTATTAATGATATTACATAGGCTACTGTAAAATAAATTACTGCTCCTCAACAATAAATCTCAAAATTCATTTCAAAACTCAAAATCCATTTCAAATTAAGACCAACCCTGAGGGGAGTGAGTCATATACACATGCAGACCTGAACACTGCCATTATTTACAAATTCCATCAGTTTTACTGTGACTACTATACATACAACATCCATGTACTTTATTTGCTCGGTTTCTCAGTATTATTTCTTTTTGAAGTGACTTATTTCAATGGCTTTTCTTATTTTAGTTTATGGACATGTAATTAAGACCTAAGCTACAATAATATTTTTGGGGGTTCTATTTTAATCAGTGTTTATTGCATTATCAGTCCTATTAGTACGGTTTCCTGCTGTTTATTTGTGAAGGGAAGATGGAAAAAAATTGGGCAACGTTTTGTTACAACCCATTTAAGAAAAAATCACACTGGGTCAAGAAAAAAGATGTTAGAAATGTGACTAGTTGGATGATATACTTAAATTACAATATGAAAAAAAGACATGAAAATTTGTTCAGGTTGTAGAGTCCAACTATCAAAAGAAAGGCAGCCAGAGCTGTTGACTAATGAAAAGATAGAACAATCAAAAAATAATGAGACTGGAATTGTAAAACCTGGTACTAGTAGGTCTGAAGATCCTGAATTTATGAATGTTGATGAAGGTTTCCAACTTCTGAATACTTCTCCAACTTCAATAGGTGAGTCACCAGTGGTAAAAAAAATGCAACAGTTCAAAAACTATCGCCATGAAAAGGTTTACAGAATAAAACGCAAACTAAGTGAAACATTTTTCCACAGGGAAAATATTCCAAGCCAAAAGAGTGTTACTGTGATGACACCCAAAAAGAAATTATTGATCAATTTAAAGAAATTCAAAATAGCTAATAAAAGTGAAAGATTTTTAATTTTAACATCATTACCCAAAAGTTTGTCTTGTGCAAGAATTGAACAGGAATTCGGTGTTGGTAATTACATAGCAAGAAAGGCAAAGAGGTTGACAGAAGAAAAAGGAATACTTGTTACACCAGATGCTAAGCCGGGTAAGTCACTGACAGAAGAAAGTACTACCCTAGTTAGAGAGTTTTATTGTAGTGATGATACCAGCAGACTGGGAAAAAAGATTAAGTTTCAATGGGAAAAAATATTTATGGCAAGCCCCTGCATGTTCATAAGAGATTAATTTTAAGAAATTTGCAAGAAACTTTCAGTCTTTTCAAATCTACTTATCCTGAAGTAAAAATTGGATTTTCAAAATTTGCTGAAATGAGACCAAAAAATTGCATCATAGCTGGAGCAAGTGGCACTCATTCTGTTTGAGTTTGCACTACTCATCAAAATACAAAATTGATTATGGCTGGAGCAAACTTACAAAAAATCACTTTGCCAGGTTCAGACCAGCTGCTTAAGACATACAAACATTGTATTTCTAAAATAATGTGCAACCCACCTACCAAATTATGTCTTATGAATGTGATTTCTGTCCGAACATAAGTACTTTTAAAAATTCTTTGCTCACGGCTTTAGAAGAATGAATGGTAGAAAATAATACTTACAAATAATGGATCGCTGTACTTTTGAGACCATAAGTAGAACCACAGAGGACTTTGTCAAGAACTTCTGCAATCAATTAGTAAAGCTAAAAAAGGCATGACTTTGTTGCCAAACAGCAGTCGTCATATTTTTCAGAGAAGAAAACTTTATTGTTATAAAATTAAGTTGTAGTTCAGTGTGATTTTGCTGAGAACTATTCATTTGTGCTTCAAGATGAAGCTCAAGGGTTTCCCTGGAATAACTCCATGGCTACGGTGCATCTATGTGTTGTATATTTCAAGACTAAAGATGAAACCAATGATCAGGAAGTCCTAAGGTACAAAAGTGTTATGTTTATATCCAACTGTCTAACGCACAACACAGTTCTGGTACACACTTTTCAAAAAAAGCTCATTTTGTGTATAAAGGATGAAATTCTACCAAATTTGTCAAAAGTATATTACTTAAGCGATGGTTCTGCTGCTCAATACAAGAACCATAAGAACTTTTCAAATTTATGCTGTCATGAGGAGGATTTCAATGGAGTACAAGCAGAATGGCACTTCTATGCAACATCACATGACAAGGGTGTCTGTGACAGTGTTGGTGGTACAGTGAAAAGGCTTGCAGCTAAAGCCAGCCTACAGAAGCCAGTGGTCAATCAAATCTTGACGCCTTACCAATTGTTTGAATGGGGGAAGGAGAATATCTCCTCAGTGAATTTTTTTTTATGTACCAAACCATTTAGAAGAAAAAACTTGGAAGAAAGATTCAACGATGCCATTGCAGTCACTGGTACACACAAGTACCATGCGTTCATACCCCAAAGCAAATATAAGGTTAAGACCAAAATTATTTATGACCGTGAAAGCTATGATGTCCATAAGATTCAGGTAGGAGCCGACACTGAAGATGTGCCTTTTGACCAAATAGCAGGTTTGGTAACTTGTGCATATGATAACAATTGGTGGTTGGCATGTGTTATCTCAAAAAATGATACAGGGCAAGAAGTGGACGTATCATTTCTCCATCCTCGCGGACCATATCCTTCATTCACTTACCCAAGAAGAGCGGATATATTATCTGTTCTTAAGAACTTCATTATTTGTACAATGAATCCATAAACTTCCACTAGGAGAACTTACAAACCAACTGTAGAAGAAATGACAAAGGCATCTGCTATTCTGTTAAACAAGCAAGAACTTCTCTATTAATAGCCTCCAACCTTGATGTATGTAGAACACTTTATTAATATTTTAGTATAGATCTAATATCTTACTTTGCAATTGAACTGTAAGTATTTTGATTTTTGTAAATATTGGTTTGAAGCTAAACTTAAAACAAAAACTGCATATTGAGCTTATTAACTACAAACCTCTGTTAGTATGTGTTTTTTTTGCACTTTTGGCATAGCATAACCTCATTCTTGGTGAATTTGCCATGTACCACTGTATGCAACTATTTATTACAACATGATCCCATCTTCAAATTTGGAATATATGCTACCAAAAGGTGTATAAAAAGAATAAATTTTTTACAAAAAAATTAAAAATTTCGATTTTGAGATTAAAAAAATTATATTATATATTATTTTATTATATATTTATATTATATTTTTTAATTTTCTTTAAGGGGAATGGGGCATGGAAATAGTTACTTCTAAATTATAATTTTGATAAATATTATTAATTAAAAAGTTGATTTCAATCTTAAAAAATAATTTTAAAATTTTGATTAATTTTTTATGGAAGTTATAGGCATTTGAACAAGGTTTAATACGAAACCACACCATACATAAAATTATTGAGCGTAAATTCTGAAATTTTGTATAAAATATGCTAATATGTTGTGTATGATAATTAAATTTGCCAATAATCAACTATTTTTATTTTATTTTTTAAATTACAATATCAAGTTTTATTTTCTAAAATAAAACATATAGTTTTGATGGGGAAATATATTTTAGGTGTTGGGTCGATTGTTTTGTTTACTATGTTAACCAAATGAACAAGGATTGTAGTTTATTAATCAGTTTAATTTTTAATGGTTAGAGTTAAACTACAGGAGTGGTGTTGTTTTGATTGAACCCATGTTCAATGCGACCCAGACTGGCCCTCAGGTCGTATTGAAGAGTGGTCAAATATAGCCGAAGTATAACGATCCTGGCGTCAGTCACAGCAACTAGGTGGAACCTCCATCTCGTTATCTTTGTTCCAACCTTCGAGGGGTTTTCTTTCTCCGTTTCATCTCATTCAACAGTGACAAGAAACTGTAGAGGTGAGAGTTTGGTTGGAAAGAATGTGTAGTTACAGATAACCCCAGCGCATGCACACACTTCTGATTTGTGGCGAGATTTATGACCTTGAATGTATATAGATTGTCGAGTCTTTAAGTCGGTAATAACCAAATATAAACTATTGCACACACTTCTGATTTGTGGCGAGATTTATGACCTTGAATGTATATAGATTGTCGAGTCTCTAAGTCGGTAATAACCAACTATAAACTATTGAGTAGTAAAGATAAATTAAAGTTGTATTAATTATATTTCAACCCCTTTTTAATAATTACCTTAGTTATCAAAATAACATATCCATTACACTACATATAACTGGGCCTATTGGGTCAGTTCATGTCAAATCAACCAATCACTCAACCTGACCATTTTGTATTTGAATTAAATTTTTACCAATTATTCTTCCCTCAAAACTAACCACAAATATATTTTTTAAAGATTTTTTGATGGCCCCGTTTTCGAGGAATCAATTTTTGAAATTTCAATTAAAGTAGATTTTTTCTACCGCACCACATTTTTCAATTCTTATTAATTTCTGTTTTATTGCTGCTAGAATTATGCTGTTTGGTTCATTTTTTTTCAATTTGAAATGGGCTTTAATTTGATATACAACTTGGCACACTTAACAAAAAAAAATGTCTCTCACTCTTTCAAAAAAAAAATTGAAAAAATAATTGTAATAGTGTTTTTTGAAAATTTTGAAAAAAATATGCTATTTAACTATTAATTATCTATATATACTGAAAATTTCAAAATGGGATGCCTATGGGATCTTGAGTTATGATGAAAATTGTAGTTCAAGTAACAAGATTTTCAGCCTGGCTTTAATGTTGTCTTAGGACGCCTCTCAAAAGATATAATACTTTAAAATTTTCTTGGACAGTTTTAGCTAAAATCATTCTTTTAATAATTTGAAATTAATTTTGCTATCATTAAGTTTAATTAAAATCATTCGGCAGTTCACCGTGAAATGGTAGAGTAGCTATTTCTCTCCTCCTCTAAATGTTTTATTGCAAGCACTTTCACATGTAGAATGAGCACAATGAGTCATGTGGCTCCCAACTGTTTGTCTCTCTACCAGCCTAATAATACCCCCTACCCCTTCTTCCAACCCTTAGACAGGCCACATTCTACAACTTCTGACTTTCTGCTAACATCCCTTGTATTGAACAAAGGACAGAGTATTTTTAGCTCTGAGTCATCAGATTATCTGACTACCTGCTTGTCTCATGTCAGTTTCTTTTCAGAATCAGTGGTGTCAACAAGTGGTTCTTAGTGTGTTTGCAAGTTTTCATTTAAAAGAGTTTTGATTTGATGAAAAAAAGTATTTTTTTAATTTAGTTTTACTGTAAAGTGCATTATTTTTATTTCCAAATAAACACTTAATTTTTAGAAAACTTAAAACATTTTTCTTTTTTTCATCTCACGTGACTGGTGTGGTTTAATGTGTGATTTTGTTACATTTTGAATGACATTCAAACTAATTTAGGCATAAAAATCAACTATACGACAGTGAAAATAGAAGAAGCAGATATATCTAAAAAATACTTGAGTGTTTACTGCTGTAATCCATTTAGTAAATATGGGCATAATTTTTTCAAAAAAAACTTAAGAACGGTTAATGACAATATTGTGAGTCACTCCAAATTAATAAGCTCTGGAGATAAGATTTGTGACACCTGTCGGAAGAAAAGTGATGAAGAGGAAGTAGCCTCACAATCCTCAGAGAATGAGGATGACAACAATGGTACAGAAATAATTGGAATTTCAACTCCACAAAAAGAAGAGGCCTTAAGTGCGGTGAACAGGAGTTTGACTGTTCTCGGTGAAACTCCCATTTAAAAAAACGTTTACCAGGGAAGAAATATCCTGAGGAAAAGTTAAAAAAAGTTACTGAAGCTTTCAGAACAAAAATTTTGGATATAAGCCCAGGCAGTTCATCTGTAGAAACTTGCAATGCCAATACAGAAATTATAGCTCAGTTAAAGGAAAAGTTTAACTCCACCACAGACAAAAGCGTAAAGATGCAAATTTTAACAACTCTGCCTCAAAGCTGGACATTAAAACAAATCCAAAATAAATTTTCTGTTTCAAATTTTATAGCGAGAAAAGCAAAAAGACTAGTCAAGGAAAAGGATATAATGTCATCACCAAATCTGCGGCCAGGAAGAACGTTAGATCCAGACACGTATGCATTAGTAAAAGAATTTTATGAAAATGATGAAGTTAGCCGTCAAATGCCTGGGAAAAAAGATTATGTCTCAGTTAAAATAGATGGGAAATGAACTCATGTTCAAAAAATTTTGATTCTGAACCCTTTAAGAGAGGTTTATGTATTGTTCAAAGAACAACATCCAGAGTGGAAAATCGAATTTACAAAGTTCTGTGAGCTTCGTCCAAAGCATTGTGTCATCGTTGGATAAGTGGCACACATTCTGTATGTGTTTGTATGACACATCAAAATGTAAAATTAATGATGGCTCAATGCAAAATGCCTAAGATGTATGATGGAAGAATGGCAATAAAAACACATAAAGATTTGATATTTAATATTAGCTGTAGTGAACCAACAACAAAGTGCTATTTTAGTGAATGTGATGATTGCCCGGGCAGTGACGAACTCAGATCTCATTTTGAAGAGTGCTTTGAGCAAAATTGTATTGAGAATGTTACATTTAAACAATGGTTGCAGATAAAGAACAGGACAACACTAGAAACTATGACAAAACCAACTCAGGAATTTTTGGACTCCTTATTTGAAAGTATGCCAAAATTACTGCGTCATTCATATATTGCAAAACAGCAGTCAACATATCTGAAGAGCCTCAAGGAAAATCTCCCCCCAAATGAGTATTTAGTTATACATGACTTTGCAGAAAATTATTATTTTATATTACAAGACTGTACAAAGCTTTCACTGGAACAATGCACAAGCCACAATCCATCCTTTTGTTATCCATTACAAAATTGAAAATGCTGAGAAGTTAGAGCATATAAGTCTGGTGATTATCTCTGACTGTATGTCACATGATACAGTAGCTGTACATCTCTTTCAAAAAGTAATGATTGATTTCTTGAAGCAAAATTTCCCCACACCACCTGAAAAAATACATTTCTCAGATGGAGCTGCATCACAATATAAAAATAAGTCCAACTTTCTCAACCTTTGCTTTCATGAAGAAGACTTTGGCATAAAAGCAGAGTGGAATTTTTTTGCCTCCTCACATGGCGAAAATGCTTGTGATGGTGTGGGAGAGACTGTAAAACGACTAGCTGCCCTGTCAAGTCTACGCATGGTATACAATGAGCAGATTATGACACCTCGTCAGCTTTATGATTGGGCCAAAGATAATATACCAAAAATTATTTTTTTGTATTCAACCAAAGAAGGTTATGAAACAGAAAACACATTCTTACAACCAAGATTAAAGAATGCAAAAACAGTCAAAGGGACCCAACAATTGCACAACTACATTCCAATTGAGAGTAAAACTAGGCTGAAAGTTAAGTATTAAAGTCAGTCAACTGAATCAAGAGAAGAAATACTATCTGTTGAAGAGGAAGACAACCTATTGGAGATAAGTGACATTGTTGGATTTGTAACTTGCCAGTATTCAAACCATTGGTGGTTGGGGTGTGTTCTTGGTGTAGAAGATGAAGACATCAAGATAAGTTTTTTAGAGCCATATGGACCCAGTCCATCTTTTAAATACCCTCAATTCCCAGACATAATGAGTGTTAATAGATCTGACATAACTAAAGTTGATCCAACGACACCAAGAGGAAGAGTGTATCGACTGACAGAAGAAATTAACAAAGCAAACAATATTTTACTAAAAAGATGTACAAAGAACTAATGTTTCAAAATTAGCAATTGACTAGATGCATTTTGCTGAAAACATTTATGTATACATATATGTAAGTTCTATCTCATAAGTTTTCATACCATTCTTTACAGAGTTTTAATATGGCTAAGCCTAGTCTCTTAAGTTGTTAATAATTAAAAAGGCTTCCATAATTTAGATCTTCTGTATTAAATCACCTTCCATACCAGAAGCTTAATATAATAATAATAACAACACCAACAGGAGATCACGGGACAGAAAATCTTGTACTTGCACAACAATTTTCATCATAACTCATGATCCCATAGGCATCCCATTTTGAAATTTTCAGTTTATATAGATAATTAATAGTTAAATAGCATATATTTTTTTCAAAATTTTCAAAATTTTCAAAATACATTATTACAATTATTTTTTTCAATTTTTTTTAAAGAGTAAGAAAAAAAATTTTTTTTGTTAAAAGTGTGCCAAGTTGTATATCAAATTAAAGCCCATTTCAAATTGAAAAAAATTAACCAAACAGCATAATTCTAGCAGCAATAGAACAGAAATTAATAAGAATTGAAAAAAGTGGTGCGGGAGAAAATATCTATTTTTATTGAAATTTCAAAAATTAATTTCTCAAAAACGGGACGGTTAAAAAATCTAAAAAATATATGTTTATTATTGGATTTAAGGGAAGAATAATTGGTAAAAATTTCATTTAAATACAAAATGGTCAGGTTGAGTTTATTTATTTTTTGTTGGTTTGACGTGAAATGACCCTATTTATTTCCACAAACTATTTGTAAACAGCCAATAATTAAGTGGTTGTGCTTTTATGTATTTTAAAAGTTAAATTTAAAGTTTAGTGTATTTGTGTTTAGGTGAGTGATTTTAGTTTTGTCAGAGTTTTTTTTAACATTGTGAGTATGCCTAGAAATTGGCAATCTGGAAAACCTCGGAAAAGAAATAAAAAATCAAAATGCAAAAGAGCGGAGTGGAAGAAGAAAAAAGAAGTCCTGTTAGAAGCAAGCAGAACTAATCTTTTGTAAGTTGCACATAATAACTATAAAAATAATCTAGTAAATTTTCCTAATTTTTTTAATCAAAGGTATTAAATATAAAAATTTTGCTAACTATAAGAAATAGATATAATTGAAACAATTATTTTTAAATTAATTGTCCATTGTCATTACATTTTTATTCATTTTTTATTTAGCACCGCGTCTTACTACCCTTTCGGTTTATACTTTTATGTAAGAAAGTGAAAAACTATTTAGGAAAAATCACCCTCCAGCTCACGCGACCGAGATTCAAACCTCGATCTTCCAATCCTTGGCAGTCTAGCTCAACACAAAACTAACGCGTTTGCTGACTATGCCACCGAGGCGGGTTACATTTTTATTATTGTGTGTTTTAGACTATCTAATTTCTAACTATTTTTTTTTAAATATTTATATTCAATTTTCTTTAGGGACGTCACTCGAGAGGAATGGCAGGACAGAAACGTGTCCCCACAACCTGGCCCTCTGGTCTTCATAACCAAATGGATCATTCCCCCACGTCCTTAACTAAGTAAGTTAAACTTATCATAGCTATTTAAGTTTTGTAACAAATGATTTATGTTAATATTAGAAGTTAGAACTATTTAAAAAAAAGTCAATAGCAGAGTTGGTAGTAATCAAATGTTTAACTTATCTATATGAAAGCATGGATTGAAATGGCACAAAAGCGTTCATTTCCATTATACTCTTCCATGAGATTGAAAAATACCTATTCAGGTTTTACTCCCAGAAGAAAGTTCAACCCGAACAATTAGGTATGGTACAAATTGAAGTGTTTCTGGGTCTGAGGTGTTGTAACCAGTGGCATAATAGCTAGAGGGAGCGGGTAAGGGGGTGCCAGGGGAGCTCCACCAAGACTTGTTTGAAGAATATATGCTCCTAGAAGCTATTATTTAAAATGATGTCGGTGACCTGGCGGTCTAGGGGTAAGGTGTCTGACTTCTGTGCTGGCGGCCGGGGTTCAAACCTCGGTCCTGGCACAGATTTATCTGATTACCAAACCCTTCCTTCACCTCTGACAAGATATCTTGTGAATGTGGGGAATGCCAGGCCTCCACCGTGGTTCGGATTCCACGTTAAACCGTAGGTCCTCCATTTCATCTCACAATCACTATCATTACACATTAGCGTAAGTGCGTATAACCCGAACGGGTAGTAAGACGCGGTGCTAATAATAATAATAATAATAATAATTTAAAATGATAATTGGGGCTTTGATCATCCTTCCACTAAAACCTAAATAACTTTCTTTTACACTTTCTTAATTTCTCCTAATTACGGAGTGTAGAGAAAGTATCATGATGTTAAAATATCTATTTTGAGATTTTTTTTTAAATTAACTTTTTATATCTGTTTATTGTCTGTATAGTAATAATTACAATAATCACCTTAATTAACAGCTCTTCCCACGTAAGGTTGGTTTTATGTTAAAAAAGAACACTGAATAGTACCTAACAAAATTGTATTACTAGTACTGGGCTACTGTGCACATGTCCACCACATGTGTGTTTGCTAGTAACTTTCTTAAAAAACTACTAATTTTTTTATGAATTAACTGAACTAGGGGCGTCAAAAATTCTAACTGTTGGAGAGAACTATTTTGTCAAATTCCAACCAATTTCAGCATAGTCCGTTTACATGTTACTTAAAACTATTCAATGATTATTTTACTTCAAATATGTGTTGTCATTTGAATATGTGATGCAAATACATATTACCTCTTCAAATAATAACACAAATTTGTCAGACGAATGATTAAGGGACATCGTAGAGAAATATTTAGCTGCCAGAAAAGTCAAAATCTACCATAAACGTTAACTTACTCTAATGTAAATTACTCTAATAGAATATGATTCATTTTTAATGGTCTACAATAACTGAACCAAAGATGTCCAAAACTAGGAATAAAAATCTTGTTTGACCCTTTCAGTTAAATACTCATCAATCTTGGTAGTTTTGCTCTGCAGACCCAAATAATAGATCCAGGGATGGCCAAAATTTAAAAACATAGTATAAAGAATTTTTTCCCTATTTCGATAAAACTAGTTTGACAAACACATCCTTTGGGTAGAGTACTAATCAAAAGGGGGGAGGAGGGGGAATATTTGTTGAGCACACATTACATATACCTTGACGGAGGAACTGTGAACTTGAATAAGGTTTAATATTTTACATAACATTTTAATTTAGTTTACTTTATTTTAAATTTATAATATATCTCTAGAGATGAAATATCTTTATAATTTTAAATAATTAACAATAAGCATATGTTTACTAATTGTGATTAATCATATAACTTTATAATTAAACAAATATCTCTTAAAAAGCGTTATTTTATGTAGTCTATATAATTTTTTGTTTTTTCAGTCTAAGTGTTTCGGGAATCCAAGAACTTTCAGATTCTGACCAGGAATATTGGGCTGAAATCCCCATCATAAGGGATCCAAATATCAAGGAAATGAATGAACTTCTTAGTGGGCGTTGTGTGGTAAATATTGTTCATATGCTAAGTCAGCTTACCACACATGGTAGAATATGTACCGAAGGACGTTCTTTGTTTCATTCCGAGAAAAGGATTGGAATTGTCAGCCATTTGATTTTTAAATGTTTAATGTGTGAATAAACTAGAATTGTCAAAACTGAAGTTGAAAGCAAGGAAGAAGAGTTAAATGATGAGTTTGTGTGGGGTGCCTTATCAATAGGGAAAGGTCATCAGCAAGCACAAGAAATGATGGCATTGATGGAAGTGTCCATCATGGATAAAAAGAAATGGAGGCGTCATGAACAACGTATTGAAGTGGTAAGTTATTTTTATTTCTACAAGCATGTTTTTACAAGTTGTTGAGTTCAGTATGGGTGCATTAAAAACCTTTTTACATCTTATTATTATGTTTATTATTATTATTATTATGTTTATTATTATTATGTTTATTATTATTATTATTATTAAAGGTATGGGAAGAAAAATTTGAAGACTGTATGTGCCAAAATGGTGTTCGAGAACGAGAAATAGCGTTGGAAAAGGGTCATGTAGATGCCGATGGATTTCCCTATATCACAGTATACCAAGACAGTGGCTGGTGTACACGTTCATACGGGCATGCATATAATGCGTCGTCAGGAGTGGTAAGTTAAATGAAAATTATAAAACTACCCCACTCAATCCATTGTTGTGTATTCGGTCCTAATTCCTCCATGTGTAATATGCAGTGTCTTGGGGAATCCTCAAACATGAAGTGTCTTTTCAGTGTATGACTAGACTAATTTTAAGCTCACCTAATATTAGCATTATTAAACACCTTTTAAATTAAGTTTGTGCAAATACAATTAAACTAAAAACACACATTGCATTTTTATATTATTACAAAACAATATTTTGTTACAGGCATGCATAATAGGTGCTGCAACTAATGGATTGCTATACATTGGAGTAAAAAACAAATATTGTTATATATGTAGCCAAACTGAACCAGGAAAAGAATCAAAGGAGCACAAGTGCTACAAGAATTACCAGGGCACTTCCACTGGAATGGAACAAGCTATTCTCGTACAGGGTTTCATAGAGAGTGAAAGGATGCATAATTTGCGTTATAAGTACATTGTCAGTGATGGTGACTAGTACTTATGCAAAAATTCAGCGTAATGTAACCTATGGAAGACAGGTCATAAAATTGGAATGTGCTAATCATATGGTCAGGAACTACACAGACAAATTACATAAGATCATAAAGGACACAGTTCATGATATCACAGCCCGTAAGGAACTGTCTCAACTAATCCCGCGACTAACAAAAGGTGCTCGAGCTGCCATCACTGATACTGGTGACAATGTGAGTAACAGTGATGTTTTACGTTATGACCTACGTAATGGCCCGTATCATGTTTTTGGACAGCATTCGAACTGCCGGGGTACCTACTGCAAGCGAAAGGAAGGAGGAGAAATCAACAAGGTACCAATGATATCTCAAACTTCTGTGTGGTATGCCATCAAGAAGGCACTTGACCCCCTAGTAATCAAAGCAGACAAGCTTGTGGGAAATCATACCACTAACCAGGCCAAACGCTATATGAGTCTCGTTTCTCATACTAGAGGTCCAAACTGGCATGCTTCACCACTAAAAAGATTGATTGGGCATAGCCCAGGTCATATAACCAAAAAGATATTTGCAATAAGATCATGAGCTGTACAAAGTCACTGAAAAAGAAAATAATCAAAACACCTACCATTTGGGACACCTAAAACAAACAAAAAAATAACGAACTGGGACGGATATCGACTATGGTCCAGAAGCTGACCAACCAGACATCAGTGAAGAACAAATGGCAGAGAGAAAAAAAGAGATTCTTTCCAGAATAGGAAAGGAAGTTGCAACAGAGAATCTCTGTAATGAACTTGAACGCAGGACATTAGGCCAGGGCGGAAATATTGCATGGAGGGAAGCAAGGCTTAATAGACTAACTGCATCAATGTTTGCAAAAGTTTGCAAAATGAGAGAAGACACAGCCTGTCACAACACTGTGGTTGGAATCGTAAACCCAAAAGAGGTTAGCACAGATATGATAAAATATGGAAGAATAAATTAATCCACTGCTATAAAAAATATGAGGACAAATTCAAAGAAAATGATGTTCCGTGTGGTCTATTTGTAGATACTAATTTTCCTTATCTGGGAGCCAGTCCTGATGGTTTGGTGGGGGACAACACTATAATTGAAGTGAAGTATCTACCTTCCCTCAACAAACTGAAGATAGACAAACCAAATGTACAGTGTATTCGTGACGTTTGTAAAGTGAAAAATGTCTGTCTGCGTGTGAACGATGAAAACAACCTAATTCTAAACAAAATACACCCCTGTTTTTACCAAATACAAGGACAACTAAACATAACCAAAAGGAAGTTTGTATTTTAATCATATTTTGTGATTTTGATGTTGAGTACGTCAAGGTGAAACGGGATCAAAACTTTTGGGTAAAGGAAATGCTTCCAAAGTTAACAAGATTTGATATGGAATGCATTCTCCCTGAAATAGTGGATCCTAGACATGTTCGTGGTATGCGATGTAGGGATCCTTTGTACGTAAAAAAAAGCCATGGAAAAAAACTGTGCCTAAAATTAAGTGTAAAACAAGGTTAGACAACTATAAAAGTAGTTTATATTACTTATTAAACACAAATTGTGCCATTAACATGATAAACTATATAGTTAACAAAAAATACAGGGAATACATGGTCATTCTTGGTAAGGGCAAAAAATAAAAATGATTAAAATAAATTAAAGATTAAGTTATTATTTACAAAAAACAAACCTTCCAACAGAAGGACATTTAAGCTTTCATCCCAATCCCCCACACTGGTGACGGGGTCAAGTGACAATATTTTAATAATTTGTGTCATCATTGGCACCATATAATAGCCATTCTAATGTTTTGTAAATTAAAATCTAACATTACAATACAAAGTGACGCAAAGTTAGCTGAACTAAATATATTATCTTTTGTTATTCAATTAGTCCATATGTAAGCTCACAAATTTTGAGGGTAGAAACATTACGACATCTCCAACAATGCCAAAAAATCATATTATTGTTATATTCTCTAGAACCTATTTAATTTGTATTTTAATCAATGGGTTCTAATTACTCATTTATATTTATTTATGATTGGAATCAATAAAAGTGTGTACTGTTTCACCTTGTATATGTTACTGAGTGTTGTAATAGACAAATGATTTAACTCGGATGTGTTCACAAAATAGACAAATTACAAACCTATTAATAATAAATCATAAAAAAATAAAATTACAAAATTAAACTTAATGACCTTTCTTCTGACAACAATCGGTGTGTCGAAAACCTGGCAGCGTGAATAACTTGAAACTAAACACAACCTACTGTGAAAACTATTGGCATTGGAGGCCTGAGTCTTATCTCAAAATAAATTTAAGTTCATGATAATTATTTCGTACACTTACAGTACCCATCTATGTCAATTAGGAAAAAACTTTTTCACAGAGTGAAAATATGTCTGCAATCAAGATTATATTTAAAGTTTTCTCTAAGATAACATTTTTTTTAAACGAACCAGCTAGAATACAGAAATTTTAATATAATCATAATGGCTTATAAGGCCTTTGTAAATAATTCTGGAAAAATTACGGTGATAGCCACAACAGTTTCGGAGAAACTGTGAGTTAAGTTTTGGGGTGTTCTAATATTTGATTGTGGAAGCCATGATGTCTTATGCTCAACTCGGCGCACCCGAGGAAACTATCATGAACCGAAACGAAGAATAAGTAAGAGAACCGTTCCCCCTTCTTTCCCTTCGTCAATCAATAATCATACGCAGGATAATGAAACTATGATGGAAAAGAAAGCGACATAGACCTCTCTCGTCGATTCCCTTTACTCAACTGATATGTCCGCTCCCTCGCGTGGGCTTATATCAGGTTGAAAAACTGTTTTGGGGAGGAGCACAAACCCACATCTACCATATTTCCAAAAATTAAGCCATTCATGCGAGTTACCATTTTTTTACAATGGTCCATTCCCCTTAAAAAACACTTAAAAATGGTCAAGTTGCACGTCATATTAAAGCTTGTAAAATCCTGAAGAAAATGGTACAACTTACACCTCTCTAAGTCTTATAATTTTTGAAATAGAGCCATTTGAAGATTTTAAAATGCGACCAAAATCATGCGAATTCCAAAACTTTGAAAGCCAATAACTAAAAAAAGGAATGTAAAAAAAATAATTGAAATTTCATATTTTTTGTCCTTTCAGTAGATAGAACCAATTTTCCAAAAATCAACAAAATTTGAAACATCAAGTTCTAGAATTATTTTTAATTGGTTGATTTCAAATGGATTTACCCTATGATTAAAAATATATTTAATTTGAATTTTCCAAAACTATGTAGTAGGTAATAATCCTTATTCCCTTCGGCACCTATAAAATATTCAATGTTTTATTTTGAATGCTATGGTTTTCGGGGAAATTTTTTATGAAAATGTTATGTTCTGAGGAAATATTGGATCTCTGAACATATTCTGCACTCCTGTACTTAGGAATGTAAATATTGACAATCATGTGTTACTTACTCATGATTATTATATTCTCATGTTTTTGGTGGCTTGATAAGGTAGATCTCAATTCCCTCTTTCAAGGCCATGAAAATTAATAGGTCCTATGACCGAGAAATACCTCTTCCCTAATGTGGGTGAATTTGTTAAATTATGTAATATGTAGTTAAAAGAAAATATTTGTATCATTTGATTCTTTGTAGCCTATATTTCTATTTGCAAAAATCATTGGCAAAGAGCAATTATTTATCAAATAAAAAAACTGATGGGATGAATGATGAATAGGCCCTACCACCACCCCAAAATATTAAGGCTCTCGTAGCTTGTTCTCCATTCCAAAAAACTTTGAACCAGATAAAACAAATCATTTGAATGAGAATTATTATTTCCGTTAACAAATTATTACTTTGTGTTGAAGAAAAACTACTAAAACTCTAATGGGAGGTTAGGTTTAGGTTTTATTAAGTTGGGTAAGTGGCCCTAAGCCTTATGTAATTCATAGTAGGCCTGCATAAATTAAAGTGTTAAAATCAATTTTATTTATAAAATAGTTGTGTTTTGATGCGCTATAGTTTAATAACTTGTTTATAGTGTTTTAGAGCTTAAGATGCCCCTGCTGTAACAAAAAACTTTAACTCAGTTAACTGTTAAACATTATTGAATAATATGAAGACAAAATATTCTAAGCTGTAAAAAAATGTATTAGAGAAAACACCTAATTCATTCAGTTATTTAAATTCCACCATATCAAGTAGCAGTACACAAAACGCTTCAATTTGATTTCTCGCATAGATGTATTGTTCACATAAAACTGTCTTAGTGGTGATTTAACATTAACATTGATATTATTAATACACAATTAACATTTACAAGTACTTCGGTTTTCTTCTTTAAGTAACAATTTTAATTCTTGTAAATGACTAATCATATTTTAACCTATCTTGATTAATAAAACTTTGAAAACTTCTCTAACAAAACAAACGGAAGTAGATAACACATCTCAAATGTGCGTGAGCAGATTGACAAATATTCCGGTGCATAGGAAATATATCTCAAATGTGCGTGAGCAGATTGACAAATATTTCGGTGCATAGGAAATATTTTCACTAGTTATATTTTTTTGTGAACAATATTTATGTTTTAAACAAGAAAAACTCTACCGAGCTTAACCCAACATTTAATGTGTGGTAAAAACCTAACAAGCTTAATCTCACCTTTCATGAGTGAATAAACAAAATAATTCTATTATTTAACTATCCTAAATTGTTTTTTATAATACTTTGGTTAGAAGGAATTTAAGAATCACATCAACTTCACAGAATAGGACCGTGTGTTAAAAGAGAAATTAACTCAGGCGAGTTACTGTAGCAAGAAGTTATTGAATTTTCTTGACAATATAGAGTCCTTACACATTTATTTTGTTACAATCATTAAAGTGCTTATGTTGTGTGTATAAGTGCTAGAAAACCTTATATATTCCATTATTTGAGAGAGAAAAAGAGAACCCTCCTACCTCATCCCACCCCCTCAAACCCAAAGCTCATACTAGTCCATAGGCTTACCTGTTGGTTCCATAGAAATTTACTATTCCTGGTATAAATATTGAAAGAAATACTGTTGGTGTCAACCCTATTGAAAGTAAATTATTAGATTAATTATTATCAAGCAACTGACTGCACTTGTTTGCTATTAGGATTCAAAACATTTGTGTTAGTAAATATTTCCAACATTGAAATTGTGTAGGACCAACATAGCCTAATTACCATATTTTATTCAATGGGAAGGCACGATAGTCAATTAACTGAAAAAATACATAAGATAAATGAAAAATAAGAGTAGCCTATTATAAAATGTAACCACCCAAAAAAAGACCTAACCTAAAAATAGTGATATTGTTTTAGTGTTGAAAGGTAAAGTGTATTATCATGTATGTGATAACTGTATATATTGTTCTTTTATACGCTGGATATATTTTAAATGTAAAATTATTCTTAAAATGACTATACTTATTAAAAAATTTATATGAACGTGTCAAATTGCTAGCAAACCCAACAAAAGTGAATTGCTAGACCTACATTATACTTGTCTATTTTAAAGATATTTCTTACCTCTAAACGAATACGTGATAACGCCATACATAAAAGTTTGGGAATATACCTATTTTAATGTCATCAAGATATGTATTTTAGGGCTAATAAATTAACAAAATTAATGAGTACCGGTAACGAGTCTCAATAGTTTTTCATGATTTGACACTTGATGGTGAAATCGGGGAGGGAAAATGATTAGCTTGAATTATACAAAACACCTAGCCGGTTTAATTAAAACTTACCTTTCATTACAATCCATACAAAATACTAAAGCATGAATTACTATACACACAGTAAATTGTTATCTTCCTAATTATAGTTTATAATAGCTTGAATTTACTGTTGAGCAATAACAACATACGAGAACAAAGCTCGTTATTACAACAATATAATATAAATAGAAAAGTGTATAAAATAGAAAAACAATTGATTACTAAGACGTCAGGTATAAAAGACACGTTGTGTTAATGTACAACAACTACCCAAGTGTATAGGTTGGCGCCATATTAGATATTAGGAGTACAGGTGCTCCATCTCGGTAAACTAGTAGTCAACGGAAAAAACCATTGCGCAGTTTGGTCACGCTTGGTGAAATACTGTGACGTATTCCCTCGATAGCCTTGCGCTCTAGTGATTACTAGATTAACTTATTATCATAAAACACTGATTGTTGAGAAAAATGTAGTTAGATATATTTGTGATTTTACCAATATATAAAAAGTTTTCAAATTCTTTTTAGGAACAAGTTAACAATTCAAACTATTGTTCTCATTCAATTTAGCCGATGTTTAGCATCGGTGGTGAACGGACGTGTCGTATATTAGTGTTGTTACATACAGTGGAGTCGAGTGACAAGTGCGATAACGATTCGGCTATGAAAAAAACTCAAATATTCGACAAAATTCTCAAACTAGTGCCATAGGTTTAAAATCAGGTCGTTCACGATCACTATCTAATAATCAAATTATGAAGAAAACGAAATCTAGTGCAGGGTGTGTTGCTGTCAAACCAACGGTGTCAGCCAACGTTTCCAAACTAGCTAATGCCAAGGAGAGTGAAATTGGGACATTTGTTTCAGATGACAGTATATCAGTTGAAATATATTATGTATTTATGTCTTCTAATCCAGGGTCGTACAAAATTACATTTTTAAATACAACGGAATCAAACATTCAGAATCTACATCAAATGAGAATAGAAAAAGGCTTATTTCCTAAGTATAGCGAGTGTTGCTCTGGCAGGGAAACACCAAATTGTTGTGGAATTGTTATGTGTGAAGGAAGCTCTTATGGCAGATAGGGAACTGCACGATCTTTTGAAGGTCTCAGTTGACCAAGGTTACTATATAGAGGTTGCCTCGTTCCCGTATGCACTGTGTAGACACCACTTCTCGCTGCTGTGACGTCACGTGTAGCCCGGCGCTTAGACAAGCCACTAACAGCATCTACTATTCTTACTTATTTACTGCGTGTTATTAATTTGTAATTATATAATAATATACGTACTTCTACACACAGATTTCCTATTGCGCTTTACTCTTTTCGTAAGTTTTGTATTTTGTTCATATTATTATTAAATACGATGAAATATAGAATGTTCACTTTAACTTGCAGATCAAAGTTTGTACGCAAATTTTTATCTCTCTCAGAGTACCGGTAATATTTATCGCGTAGCGAGTTTGAAAAAAAAAATTAAGATAATTTAACGCTGAATTAATTTTATTATTTAGATAATATTCATAATGATTTACATTATTTTTATAAATCAAGACATTACAGATATTCAGACTCTTATCAGATTAATTTATAAGTTTAGGATAACAGTTTTATCAGTTTTAAAATATGATTTGTTTATACTTTATAAACATTTTTTCTAATCTTTCTTTTAGAAAATAAAATTATTTACAAACAGTATCAGTGTACACACACACACACACACCTACACAGGCGGCAAGTGAGAAATCAAGTTAATAATTTTCCTAAACATTTGTCTCTGATATCGAATTTACCGAATTTATCTTTGTTTTTTCCAGATAGAATCAAATAAACGTAATTTTATTTTGTAATGTATAATAAATATACAACGAATATACATATCGTACATATATTTACATACATATCGTAATGTATTAGACCCTACCAAATTTTGTTATTAAATGATACATATTAATAGTATTCGTATATGCAATTACGTTATATTAACAAATAATAATGGCAAATGGTAAATAATAACATTGAAAATCGTTTTGTTCTATAAGAAAATCCAGAAATATATTGTTGGTAGTTTTAAAATTAGTGCTAAAAACAAGCTTCTAGTGACAGTTACTTACTTTTTTTATGTAATGGTCTTCTTGAATTTCTTATAGGTTTTCCTTTGGTCGTCTGAATTGTACCCTCTTTTAGTCCTTTTCAAGACCTGTGTACTGTTCAAAAACTTCATTCTAATTAATATCCTTTGGCGAATAAATGCTCTGACAACTTCTTTAGAAATTCCTGGATAAGTTTTTGTTAGATTAATAACTAAATTCGATACTACGTCACGTCCTTTTCTTAGTGTTTCTCCGTGATGTTTACGAAATTCTTCCTCTAGTTCCCTCGCTTGCTTAATCCAGACGGCCGACGGCATTTGCAACCCTCCAAAAGAGAGGTGTTTTATCCAGATACTTGCTGGTGGCTCTCCCAAAGTTGTCGTAATTCCATCTGTGATGTATGGAAACTTTTTTCCTAGTTTTTTTGCTATCCAACCGGCCAAGTACTCTAGAGCAGAACTCTCAGTTAAACTTTTTTTTCTTCCATTTTCTCAAGCAAAAGTTCACCTGACATTTCATCTTCTCCTTTGTTTGTTCCTCCTCCTGTGTTTGCTAAAGGTTGGATGGAAATTCCACAGTCTTTCAACACTTTTGCTACAACATACTCACCATCATCTGAACGTTCAGGATTTGTATTTTTTTGCATCATTCCAGGATTTTCCCCGAGGATGATCATTTTAATACGGTACAATGCACTCAAAGGTGTAGGATGATCATTCAGTCCTCCATGAGTCCGAATCTGAGAAAATAAATTTTCCAGAGAGTCCTGATTAATTCTATGAGTAAGGATGTATTGAATATTGTGGTGTTTATCTTTTACGTCGCTGAGCAATGACTGCAGAGATTTAACAGACATTATGCATCCTTTCTGGAAAAGTTGCAAACGATTTGAAAAAACTTGAGAATTTTTCTTATCACCACATCTCAGCGTTTTCATCAGCTCTACCATTCTGTTCAACATTTGATCTTGAGCGCTCAGGTCTTGACCGTAAGGCTTCCTAGAAGAGCTGCCTAGATTCTTAGGAACAAAGCTATTCATTATATGAAACCAGTGATCACATACTTCAATAACTTCAGCCAATGTTTCTGCATCTGTGTTACTTTTCATCTCATTAAATCTAAGCCCTGACGCCGTTCTGTGTGAAAGAAGTTGTTTTGCTTTCCTTACATTCTGCCTCTTAGTTTTTTCAACATTTAGATGACTTTCATCGATTGTTAAACTTTTCAAAGCTTTAGTTGTCTCAAGTCGGATCAGTTCAAATAAAGGACTTTTATTACATATTCTTCCGTCACCTAAACGAAAGCCAGTGTATAAAAGCCAATTCCTTATTAGCTTAAGTACATGTGGTGCATCAGCAAAATCATAAATATTCTCTTCTTGTGAGGCTGGATGAGAAAAGAACGTTTTATCAATGGAAATACCCAGTTCATTCCATAAACCTATATTTCCTCCTCCTAAGTCACTCACACAGGCTTTTACGGTGTATCCAATTTCATACAATTTAGCTGTAAGGGAATCAAGAATATTCTTAGTCTTTTTTATGTCAAAATCTACGTAAATAGGCTGCTTCCATTTTGAAAATAAGCCACGAGCCATGACCACGTGCATTTGTGAAAAAGGTCCAACAATTTCATCATATTTAACGTCATAATCCAGAGTTTCCTTCACTTTAACTTCGTCAAATTGTAAGACGACGAGTCGCTCAGTGTCATTCAACAAAGACCGTGCAACCTCCAAAAACTGGAAAACATTTTCAAGAACGCCTTGTCTCATATCAAATGTAGAAGCCCACTTCTGCAAAGTTGAAAGACCCGGTAAAGGGATATTCAATTTGTTTTTTAAGAAGAGGTAGCAACGCTTACTGAAATATCTTAAAGTAAATGCTATAGATATTGCTTCATTTGTCCATTTTACTTTCTTCTTCAGTCCCAAAATTATGTCAATTTGATTCTGAGTAAATATATCCCTTAGCATATTTCTAGCATAGGCTTTTGAAGAAGCAATGGTTTTATTTTTATATTTCTAATTGAGATTTTCTTTCTTGAGTTTTTTCATAACATTTAGATTTAAAGTGGACTTTTACTGCAATAGCTTCAACATTTCTTTTAATTCTTCATTTTCTTTCTTTAAGGAGTTTAACATGTTTACTTGAGCACAAGAGGATGAATGTGTATAGTGAGCACAAGGGCAGGATTGCTCACTAATTGTTTTCTGATTTGAACTTTCATGAATAAGTTCTTTAGTCAGTTTCTTGTTTTCTCTTGTTTTCACTCTGTTTTCACGTTGCAGAATATGTTCCTCTTTCTCTGGACTTCTGTCTCTACCTAATTTCAATGATGGTATGGCGGTAGGTTTCAGCTTACTCTGAGGTGTGATATTCAATAGTTCTGCTTTTAAATCTCTTTCATAATCAGAATCTTTGAAATGTTTAGAACATACGAAATAAGTACTTGGATTCCATTTACCATCTCGCCGACATTTTTGCACCCAATCTTGACGCAGTGAACAATCGTTCGGAAAACGATGATATTGTATGTGTCTAGTCTCCTGAAGTGATTTCGTTTTCACCAAATTATTTGTACATACAGCTACTGTACAACGGGTCCCTGGCATTTTAGATCCTAAAATAAACTTTAAATGTAAACTATATGGTTTATAAACGCGCACAAACAATAATTAATAACAGTTGTTATGTAGAATGGAACATAGGAAGTTACCTATTTTAGAAATAAAATAACTTAAATAAACTCAAAATATTTATTCACTAACCCTATTAAAAATATCTCAATCTTGGATAATAAAAATTGATATTAATAGTTCTTACTTTCTCGCTATCTTACAGGTAGATAAAGTATTGTGATCGTAAAAAAATCGAGCTCGAGATTTTGATGAATCTCGACGTTTCATGACCCCCCGAATCTGAAATGTTGTTTTTGAATTTCCGTATATCTGTCTGTACCTCCAACAAGAGCCTAAACTATTTTACTGATCAGTCAAAAACTTAGTATCTAGCGTTTTCATAGGGTTTCCCCGAGGAATTTTGGATATTGATATCTAACCCTAAAATTAAGGGTAGTTTACAGAAGGGCAAAAATAGAAAAACTCGATTTTCTTAAAAGCGGCTCCAACGATTTTGATTAAATTTCATTTATAAACATTTATAAATATTCCATACAAAATGGCTACTTTCAATATTTCGGAAAACTGACTTTAAGGGTTTCGATCTGATGCATAATTTTTTTTTTTATCATTTCTCCGGAACTATTTGAGATATGAAATTATTTATCACTACAAATATGTAGATCTATTTATAATAAAAATATTTTATTCTAAGCATAATTTTATAAAACCAATAAATTTCAAGCTATACGCATATATTTATATTTTTTAACTTTTCAAACACAAAAGGTAAATTATTGTGACCTTAAAAAACTAACCTGAAATGTTGATGGATGGTACGTATCATGACCCCCCGAACCCTAAAATGTTGGTATTTGTATCTGTTTAAACTTAAAATTAAGAGTAGTTTAGTAAAGGACAAAAAAAGAGAAAAAAGCGATTTTGATTAAAGTTCGTATCTAGGCTTTGATTAAGATTATAAATAAACAGGATATTTTCATTTTCCAATGAAAAGGACTTTTAGAATACCTTACAGAAGCTGAAATTTCCGTATCTCCACAACTATTTGAGATAATAAATATCTTTTCATTGCAAAATTGTAGTACTATTAAAAATAAAACACTTTTATATGAAATATATTTTTATAAAACCAACATTTTCTGAGATATTGGCAAATATATTAATACAATTTTGTGAGCTTTAGTTGTAAAGAGATACTACTTAAGTTTTAAAGCAATAATGCTCTAATGCCATAGAGTAATTAAATATAAGTAAGTTTCTCAAAAAGTTTATGTTGTTTTTCCTTAAACCTCTTAGGAGAAATGTTTGTACAACAATGATCTATCTTCATTTTGGACTCAACAGTCAATATTTACATTTTTCATTGGTCAATTATTTATAAATGAGGCATTTAATAGCAATGCGATGACATGAAGATGGGAAAAACCTTATAAAATTTCAAAATGTTAACAGGAAGTCTACATTTTAATACGAAGTATTGACCCTTGTGGACCCAATATTGATCTTTTTTATCGGTCCAAACATACACATGAGGACAGTAGTTCTTTAAAAATAAAATTATAAAATTTAAACCGGGACTCAAAAAATGTTTTTAAACAGGTAGAGTGCAATATATTCTTGGGTTTGCTAGTGTATATTATTTAGTTTCATTTATATTACAAGTTTTGAGTTCCACACCATCTATTTAAACAATGTCTTGGAGGTGTCTACAGTTTTTTTAAATACATTGTTGTAGTTGTTGAACAATACTGTTCATTACTTTTTGTAACATTTCTGGTGTAAAACCTCCCATTTCCTCTCTATTTCTAACCTCATATTTTCCAGTCATTGTGATACACCATGAGTACTGTCTTTTTTTAATTTATCCCCACAAGAAAAAGTCAGAATATCACAACTCAAGGAATATTCAGGCCATTGCACATTACCAATCCAGGGGATCAAGCGACCTACAAACATTTCACGCAGAACTGCTATGCTCTGTCTTAAGTATTTACCGTGGCACCATCTTGGTGAAGCCTCATATTGTTCAAGTTGAGGCTGAAAGAAAGTTAGGTTTCACACCAGAAATGTTAAAAAAATAATGAACAATTTTGTTTAACGACTACGACAGTGTATAGAAAAAAAAAGTAGATACCTCGAAGAAATTATTATTTTTAAAATAAATTGAATATCCATTTTCATAATCCAAGACTGAGATATATTTAATATGGTTAGTAAATAAATGGTTTGGGTTTTCAAAAGAAAGTTATTTTATCTCCAAACTAGGAACCTTCTCGCAGCCTACCATGCATAGCTCGTAATATTTATAAATTTCATTAAAACCATTCGAAAAATAATAAAACTCATGCTTGCACACTTGTAGTTACATAGAAAAATATACACTTGCTGTTGCACACACGTACACGACTCAAATACGAATTAATAACCAAACATTAGCTATATAATATTTGCGAAAATTACTGTGAATTACGAGACTATTTCATTAAAACACCGAACATCACGCATATAAACTGGCAGTACAATACACAATAAATAGCCTACCTACTATGCGGACTGTAGCGGTAAATGGACTACGAGTGACGTAGTGCGCAAACCGATGCGCGAGCGAACGAGGCAACCTCTATATAGTAACCTTGTCAGTTGACAGGGTGGGTCGTAACGAACATCGGATTAAAGTTATTCATATTATTACCCCCGAGTTTTCGAATCAATTTATTAAAGAAGAGTTAGAGAAAGAAAGTGAGTCTTCAATATCACAGGTACGACGTTTCAATAGGTACAATCTTGATACACTTGATAAGTTTGATCGCTCGGGAATAGTAGCAGTTACTTTGGGGGGTAAAGAGCTACCGTCTTATTTGTGATGTGTTTTTCTAGGATGGAGGTCAAGCCTTATGTTTATCCAGTGAGTCAATATCACAATTGTCTACGTTTTGCTCATCTCGCTGTCAACTGTCGTATGGGGGGCAGAGGTGCGCTAAGTGTGGAAGTGGTCAATGGTCATGTCATAGAAGAATGTCTACAAGGAGCTCCAAAATGTGTTCATTGTGGGGATGGTAGGGGCTCATTTGGCGACCGACCAAGAGTATCCCGAGTTGATGCGACAGCGTCAAATTAAATCAACACTGGCTTGTCGCAATTTATCGTACCGGGAGGTTGGTCAGGCTGTGGACCGCAACTCTACCTAAAAGTCGCGCTATGCAACCAGGAGGGCCCAGTTTGTCATGGACAATTCTCAATTCCCAAATATTCCAGTACGGCCACGCAATGAAACATCCTTCGCGGTGACTCTTTAGAGTACCCCAAAATTAAGAAGTTTTTGAGGGATTAGTGACGCTTTAATAGCTATAATCAGAGATCTGCTAGGATAAACAGGCAGTGGTGTTCAAGGTAACCTTGTCTGAGTTAGTTCTATGTTGCTCTTACTATGGTTAGTTATTTAAATATGATACAATCGAATTGTAGAAGCATCAGGAACAAAAAAGAGGACCTTCAACAATTTTTTTTTTGTGATATCCATATCATATCATTGAGTGAAACTTGGCTCAGATACTAAGATATTTTTGTTATAAATGAATTTAGAACTTTTAGGTTGGATAGGCCTGCCCCGGTGGTAGGTGTCGCGCTGTTAATTAGGTCAGACTGTAGTGACGGGATGAACCCTCCCCATCACTTTCTTTCTTCAACGCAGTTGTCTGGCGCAGTGCTTTAGGGTAGTTACTAATCCCGCTGACCTGAGCTTTGTGGTGGTCACTGAGAGACTCGTGATACCGCTCGCTTTCAATGCTCAAGGAATCGACCGGGTCAAGGAAAGAGGATAACTTGAATGTACTTCATCAATATCGTTGTTCAGAGAAAATAAACCCTTATTCCAAGTTTAACATGTGTGTTTCAATCAGTGGGTTGCCAGTTTGGGATCAACATTAAAGAGGAAACTTGCAGGGATGGCTAAGAGTGAGGGATTTGAATAAGCTAAGTAACTCCATAGTGTTAGAGGAAGTACGAGGAGTTTAGAGTACAAATAGTTTCATGGTAGAAGAGTACCATGTTTCATGGAAACGGCGGGGTTAAAAGGAGTGTCAGAAGAAGAAAGAAGATTTACACATGTTTCATGGTAGCATATCTTTCCTTGTCACGGCCTCCAGTAATATTGAGCACGAAAGAAAAAAGCAACTTTGATGGTCAACCAGACGCATTCGACTATAGTTCCGAAAGTCAGAGTAACAACACAGTCAATGTCCGGGTGGACACTTCAATGATACAACTAAGCTGGCTAGACAGAACCTAATCCTTGAGAGAGCCAAACTTCAACCATAAGGCGGGTGGCAGCATCAACAGTCAACTGGGGCAATTTTCCATTGCCAGAACGAGTGTCCAACAACAGATTTCAAGGTCGTGGCAACCTTGCCACCCAGTCCTTTGGGGGAACACCTTAAATCACAGTGTGGGACGCCAGACAACACATACAGGCTGTCAGCACCTCCAGTCCACTGGGGCGATTTTCCGTTGCCGGAGAGGATGTCTAATAACAAAATGAACAACCGGGCAGTGACAAGCGTTCGTAGTATCTGAGTGGACATCACGACATCAAACAATCTGGAAATCTTCAAAAGACAAACAGCCACCAACAGCTAAGTAATAAACTAAAACATAACGGTTAGTTTGAGATGCACTAGTAAAATTAACTGGTTTAACATGTCATGTATTAGTAATAGCCTTGATAGGCCTAAATGGTATTTTTGGTGGTGTAGAACAAGATTCACAATATTTCTTGAATTAATGTACGTTTAATGAAGTATAATTATTTTATAAAGTGAGTGACGGGTCCTGCCACATTGGGTCCACTTTATTATTTCCTTGTTGTGGATAGAAACATGGAAAGCAACAGGTTAGAAGCGGACGAGTTAGATTATGAGATCCTTTATTGGGGGAGTGGAGGGGGGAGGGGTGCCAGAGTCGACAGTAGAAGGTATGAGATATCAACTCTCCAAATTATGGGAAAATGTCATTAGTCGACCCCAGTGAATGCCCATCAAGGGAGATAGAAATACCCACTATAGAAACAAAACTTAATTTTCTTTTGCAGCGGGTAGGGGAATCCAAAGCTCCGTTCTTATCTCAAACCAGGAAATTTCAGACAAAATTGAAACACATTCAACAACGGCTAAGTCTAATAGGGATAGAGACGGCAGGCAGGATAATCTCGTGCTAAAATGCACGCATTTACTCACTCAAGCCGAATATATGATAAGAAATCTTATCGAGGTCAAAAAGGATACAGGATCTCCAAACTTTGAGGAAGGGATCTTTGAATTTTCAAATTTGAACAAAGGGGTAGGCTACCCCGAGGCACAGCTTCATGTCTGCCAGGCCACTTCGCAGGCTTCACCAGGGGTTAGGGTGGGGTGTAGCCCCGAAAGAAATAATATAGGCATTCAGGCGGCCGAACCGCTGAACGAATATAATAAATTGGGACATAACAGAGACGTATTAGCGCTCAATCTCGCTAGAAAGTTGAACCTTAATTTCCATGGATGATCAGGTCCCGTAGAGTTTTTAGAGCGATTAATAGAGCAAAAAAAAAAAAAAAACATAATCTTTAACAGATAATAATGGATTTTTTTCATCTTTTGGACATACCATTTCTATTTTATCTCCAGAATATATATTTCACTATATTTTATTTAAATTAACTAGAACCCTAACAAACTTTGTCTCTGTAAAATAATATTAATTTAATATTTTTACTACAGGTTACAAATAGTTTGGCTCATTAAAAATACTACAATTAGACTTATAAATTACATTATTATTATTGTTATTTAAGCGGAGCTCATCAAGCAGATACACCAAAAATGTAAATATATTAGAAATAATTACATGAATAATATTTTAAATTTTTTTGACATGTATCATTTTCTCACACAGAGTGTGTATCATTTAATATATATATATATATATATATATATATATTACCTATATATTTTAACAGGTGTCCTGGTATATTCCAATTAAGTTGTAAGATATACTCGTAAATACATATTATAAAATTATCTCTTTTTTATATATACAAATATTCCAAGTTTTGTGTGAATAAATATTATAAAACTGCTATGTTTGTGTTTTAACGTCTACACCCAAACAACCCCTCTGCAATCCTGTAAATACAAGTTTATTTAGCTTAGAAGCTCAGTCTCAAACATTATGGATTTAACAATTGTTTCTAAAATAATTAAAGTCTTTTACTTTATAACGTCACAACAATTACATTTATGAATTTAAAAAAATTAATATGCTTGTGTATGTGAATGTGTGTATGTAAACTAGCCTTATAAATCATTTTAGAAAACATTATAAACTTTTTTTCTTTAGTATACTAGCCTTTTACCTCTTTATTGACCTTAGATTTTTTCGAAGTCTTAACCTATACTAGCCTTATAAGTTTTAATAAATATTCAGGGTAAACTAAACAAATCCACGCCATAGTACTCAATATTATAGATTCTTTCATCAGCGTAGATCGTATTTAGCCGAGGATGGGGGAGATCAAGGTTCTAATCTTGGTCGGGTGAACTGAGATGATTTTTCCACTTTCCCTCCCCTCGCAAATGCGGGTACAACCTTCCCAATTCCCAGTCCATTAGTGTAAATAGTACTTAAGAGTATTATAACCCGAACCGAATTGGTAGTAAAAAAAACTGTGTGGAAAAACACCGAGGCCCAAACTATCTACAGTTATATTACATTCGCGTTAGCTTTCTCGCCGAAGGTGGACGTCTTTCTCCGGTGCTCCGGCTAGAGGGATCCAACAGAACTAATGCGTATATACCTCTCACTCGTTGACAGGAGGGGGGCTTCAAGTCCCTGCAAGGTCGACAAACACTAATTACTTTTATAAATACAAACCATATATTGTTGCGCCAAAAGTCTCGGGTTCAAATCCCGTATCCAGGTGTCAATGATGGAGTAAGCACATTTCAACTCGGCGCAAAATATGCTACATCACTAATTTTATTATTCTGTCTATGTCTCTTTCTCATTCGGGCAAATATATCCAGATGGGGTTGGAGGGTTCAGTTGTCAATGACGCTAAAATGTGGATACACATCTCGGCCTGTGACGTAAGGGTTCAAGTCCCATAGAGGGCGACAAAATCTAACTACTTCACATCTCAAGCCCTGGCAAATGCTGTTACACTTTTGCCTGGTCAAAATCATCTCTTATCTCACGCTTTCCCGGAAAGACAAGTTCGAATCCCTGTCGCGCGTGTGTACCGAGGCCTGTTTTCTCCCTCATCGTCCATGTCTTGTGCCTCTGACGGATAGTAAGAAGCAGGTCTAAATACCGGTAGGCTTAACTTCGTGGTTATTAGCGGCGGAGGTAGGGGGTATTGAATTCAGTTGGACCATGTCACTCTGCCTTCACACAAATGCAGGTACATTTTATATCTTCCTCAGCCCAGATATTATTAAGAATTTATGTCGTTATATATTATTTCGTCAAATGATAGTTGCGAACATTAAATTCAAGTTACTCATTTCAATATTACCTATGAATTAATGTAAGAGCTATATATTATTCAGACAAAATATAGTTGCGAACATTAAATTATTTTTTCTGTTGTAAGTGGCTTGAGGAATAAAAATTTTGTTTTCACTTTATACGTGGGTAGCAATCTACCATCACAATGCATTGTATACTTGCATCGATGGTCACATGGTCTAAGATGTCACTAGACAGCCGATGAAAGAGTGATCGACGTTTAATTTTCTCCCTACAATCAAATGCGGGTACACATTATACCTGGTCTAGAAAAATCTGGTCGACTGGTAAAACCCTTTAGAAAATGGTGGGGAGCAGGAAGTACGGCGGTTCTAAATATATTGAAGTTCGTATCCCGGTGTACACGCTGTCTAAATTTGTATACTTGCATTGATGGTTGCATAGTCTAAGATGTCACTAGACGGCCGGTGACAGAGTGATAGACGTTTGATTTTCTAACTACAATTAAATGCGGGTACACATTATACCTGGTTTAGAAAAATCTGGTCAACCAACATGACCCTTTCTAAAAGAGGGGTGCAGGAATTACGACCGTTCTAAAGATTTCGAAATTCTAATCGCGGTGTGCGCTCCATCTAAATATCAGGCTTATCTAATTATAGCAGGGGCGGAAATAGAATCACCGTTGGTATAAAATGTAAGTATTTCTCCTTCCGGAACATTATCTTAATCATCCCGACCGAACGTTTTGTCAGAAAGGGTACGTGTCACTCATATAGTTATGGTAGGGGAGGTCGCGTGTTCGAATCTCGCTCGGGTGAACTGGGTGTGGTTTTCTACTCTCCCTATTTTCACGTAAACGCTGGAACATTTCCAACATACTCCTCCAGTCCATGACGGATACCTACATCCACGCATGTCGATGGACGATACCCAACAACCAATTTTATTAGATTTTTGTGGTGAGGGATAGTGGCCCCTAACTGAGAATTCGGAGGCCCCTGATTGTGCATAATTAGAGCTGTTTCAATGCTCTCTAGTTGCGACATCACCGGGAAAAAACCCATTGTCGAGGAGGAGGGTTGCAAGAGTCAATGACCTAGCTCACATTTTCAAGGTCACGATCTATTCTTGTCGTGCCGTCCCGCCAAACTGGTGCCTGTCATCATATAAAACCCATTACCACATAGGGTGTTGAGACATTGCGGTGACGACACCGAGAAAACCCATTAACACATAAGGGGTTGCGACACATACCTCTAAGGAGGGGAAGTGAGGGGAAATGAAAGGGGTTTCAAGGTGGGGGAACCATTCATCACTTTTTACCCAAAACGGTCGTCAGGAGAGGTTCATGCTGTTTGTTCCGGGAAGTTCCAACAGAGTCTTGTGAGAGGGAGCCAATGTTCATTCTACGTCACGCTGCCATCAGGAGAGCTTCGTGCTCCGTGTTCCTTTTGATAACGAGGTAGGAACGCTCGACGTAGTGGACCACATGCTAATAAAAAACTCCAGGGCCCCATCTCAATCCATACCAATGAATAAAATAAACCCTTTGATCACAATAAAAAAATAAATTAAAAATAACAAGCATACATAAAAATACAAGTACCAAAATGTTTGGACAAGAATAAACAAGTTTGGAACACTGGAAAGAGGTCAAGAGAAGGGGAGGGAGGGTGGTTGGGAGGAGGGTCACGAAGAGGGAAGGAGGTCATGAGGGGAGGGGAAAAACCAACAGCCAATTAGAGAGCGTGGAGAGTGCTCACGTGACCAATTTCAACCAATCCCTGAGCTGTACCAGGTCGTCCACCTAGGTAGTGGAGTGAGACTCTACAGACATTTATTTGGAAATTGAATGCCCTTATAAATTTTTTAGAGCGGTTCTAACTTGGGATATTTTTATATATGAATTTTGAATATACGAGATAAATTTGGGGGGTGGGGGATTAAGATAGTCCCAGACCCTATAAAACAGAACCAAGGTAGCTTGAACTCCCCCCCCCTTCCCCCCCAATTTTGGAGTCCCTGCATTTGACTCATATTAATAATTATTATTTTTTCTGATTTCTTAATATATTACAAAAAATATTGACTTTACCTAGTTTTAAAGCAACTCACTAATGCTATGGTTAAGCTATTATTATACAATTTTGTTTTTATGTGTCATATTAACTGAACCATGTGCACCCGATATTAAAAAACCATTACACCTAATCATTCCAAAACTTAGTTTTACATTAAATTATACTGATTTAAAAAAAAAGTATAACTGCTTGATAGCTTGTACCCAGTGAAATATATTGTTATTGATATTTTTATCCTCTCCCAAACTAGTGATGTTGATTTATTCATTATTATTCTTTCCATCCATAAAAACTTATAATATTTATATTAAATCCGGCAACTAAATATATACCTAAATATTATGTTACCGCTGTGTATATAATCAATGGTTGTTGTAAACGTCTTTGCCAGTGTGGATTTCGAAGTGTCATAAAATCGTATAACTCTGAGAGATTTTGGACGAACGAATCGATGGACAGACAGAAACACGATTTGTTGGAGGGTTATCGTACTTTATGGCTGATAGCTGTTCATTTTAAAACTTCCAGATAAATTTCGTTTGTTACGCTGTCAGTGTTGTGGTCATATATAAAATTCGACGCGCTGAGCTCACCCTTAAGCAAGTGACGTATAACCTACTTATGGTAGGGAGGGCGAACTGAAAGCCTTTACCCTGCCAAAATTTTAACATATAATAGGATTTAGGTAAGAAAAAAGACCTTCTAGACCTCAATTTAACTTTGACCCCTTTTTAATTTTTTTGACCTATCTAACCTTTAACATAAAATGTCAAAGTCGGGTAGGCTACTTCATGGGTGTAGAATGTGCAAAAAAGTTTAGTGGGGATAAGTTGTAAAAAGTTTAAAAGGGGCAAAAAGGGTTAAAAGTGTAAACCAGGTAAAAGGGGTAGGATTAAAGTGAGTAAAAAATGTTAAAAATGGTATTTACTTTTTAACATTTTTTTCCTCTTTTGCACTTTTTATTTCTTTCCACCCTTTTTACCTTATTTTTACCCTTTATAGCCTTTTAACCCTTCTTAAACTTATTGCCCTTTTCCCCTATCCATTTTGAAAAATGGTATTAGTTTACTTTCCATCATTTTTACCCTTTCTACCTACTTTAACCCTTTAAATATATTTACCCTAAACTATTCTCCCGGGTAAGGTCATGCACTTTATGCTCGTAGTATATAAAAACAAAGTGAGTTTATATGTGGGTTCAGAAAAATCCAAGCCCCTTCAAGAGAAGATGTAAATCTGAACTTTTGGAAGAATTTTAAAAGAGATATTAAATCAGAAATTTAAAAATTGGGCTCCAGGAAATGGGGGAGTAAATATGTTTTAACTGAGGTAGAAATTTAAAATTGGCAAGTAGTTAGAGAGACCGCTCCTAAGAGTCAAATGAGTTGTACCCTCCCTAAAGGTAGCAACCACATGAAAGAAGAAATACAATGATAACAGGGTTTTATTGAAAAGTCACCTAAGCACAGTACACTAAGATACATATGATTTGTTCATTAGATTTCCTTCATCCTCTCCATTAAATATATTTGGAAGGAGAGTATGGAAAGTTAAATAGTGATTAATAAATATATAACATACTGAAAACATAATATCCGGTTTAAAGAGTCGAGTAAGCACAGGCCAATATGATTACAGTTATAGACTTGGATTAATTTCTGTGAGAAATCAGCATCCAAGTGTCCAATAATTGACGAGTAAACTGTAACTATCACTCGTCACCCCTGAACATGTGGTGCTTGAGTGTGTCATTACACTAGAAGCAAGAAGGAACTACCAGAGAGAGATCCAGGGAAGATTAGTAGGCGAAGTACTGAGGGACCCAATCTATTGGAAATTCTTAGACCAGATTGCACTGGAAGCGTCAGATAGAGCAAAGACAGCCTACATAGACAGACTTAAAGAGGCACAGGGACGAATAAGACGGGACGTTGACACTGACAATGACGAAGATGACAGCGACAGCGGAACTGACACGGACACTAGTGCGGTCTCAGCGGGGAGTGAGTAGGGAAAAAAGGATTGTTAAAAGGGGATAAGCTGTAACAATCCTTGCCGGGAAAAAAAATGTGTATGTGCTGGGAGGAGCAAGCGCGAGCCCTAGGAACTGGATTCCAGTACGACTGAGTGTCTGAAGGAACACGGGGGATGCCCTTGAGATCCAGAAGACAGTTTTCCAGTCGTATGAACAAAAGTTAGTGGAATGATTATGAACTCTGAGGGGTTCCCTGCACCGTATGACCCACCACCTTGGAAACAAGAGAGGTGGGTTATGGTTGATGGGCCCTCAGAGTCAAGATGGAGAAAGGCGGCTGCCCTGCAGCCCTCTGGTACCATCTGGGTGATGGTGTTCCCCGGCAGTAATGGGAATAGAATAGTTTAGTAATTTAGCTTAGCTTAGTTAGTAGTTAATATAGATAATTAGGGACGGGGGAACTAGATAGGGGGTAGATTAGGAAATTCAGCTGCCAAGGGTAGAAAGTAGGCGGGGCACCAATTCTGATAGGGCGCCTCCCCAGGTGGTTATTATGGGGATGCCCACCTCTGCTGAGCGCTTGGCGGACTCGGGAGTGAAATCCCGGGCATTGTGAAGGGCCTAGCGGGGGAGGGTACCGGGGGCGTAATATACCCGGGGTGGATCAAATTGAGCTAAGGGTAGTTGAATTTCATTTAAGTTAAGAGCCAAAATATGTGTTGTAATGTTAAAAAGGAAATTCATATTAAAATTGTGTAAATTAAGTAAAAGTTGTGTAGAAAAACGGCCCGGATTTAAAGATTGTAAGATACCGGGCCTGTAAACACTGAATAAATAAATAAATATCACTCGTCTGCGTCAAAATACAAGACAGCGGGGGGTCTTTCCATGAGATCTAAGGAATTCCCTAACAACTAGCCCACACTCATACCTTGAGTGATATACAGTCAGTACCCCAATACATTTGATCATTAACTCATTCTGCTTATGACTACTTAGACTCATAAATAGCCATGGAACCGTGACATTAAATGTCTATGTAATTAAGTCCCCTTTTTATGGTGACATATACAGAGTGAACGTTAAATTCTCTATGAGAAGTACCTACCTTGTGCCTCTAGACTAGGGATAACTAGCCCCAATTAGGGTATCACTGCTATAGCCTTAGATGAGAGTATCCACGCTCACAATCAAAACTTAACATAAGGGTATACTTAGGTATTCCACAATAACAAGCGCTACACATAAGGAGCCCATCTACTTGGCACCAAATATAAACTAGCTTTTGAGTTATAAAAGTCAAACATAGACAGGCATATAGTCAAATAGAGAAAACCAATACGCTAGAATACAGGACATAATTACGAAGGCCAATATACTCAATTAGGTCATAAAACACTAACAGCAACTCCCGGCTGGTGAGGGGTGACGTTCCACTCGCAATTATACAGATAGAATAGTTACATAACAAATCTAACGCAAATTAGCTAGTTAGTCTTATTAACAGCTGTTAATAAGATATATTAATGCTATCAAACATTTCTCCTATATGAGCGGGTAAGCCGCATACCATGAAAAGTAACATAAATAAAATCACTTATCACTGTTTAAGGAACTAACCTGGCCTAGTTAACTCATGTAGCATCCACATGCAATCAATTAAACTGGCTCACGACAAATAAAAAAATCTACTCTCCTGGTGATTGGCTCAAAATAAACCAAACGCTTTACAACTCGCAAATATGCAGCAGGGTTCATAATAAACCTATTCATGGCTAATTTCGATACTTATTCAATTTCATTATAAAATATACACGCTAGGCGAGCATTAATACAAACCAAACGTTGACACAAATTAAACAGGCAGGTTAGAAAACAATCACTGCTTAGGCTGACTAGAGCTTGACATTCAGCTCAGTGTGAGCTGCAAGATTCCAGCCCCATCGATAGGGTAGAAGGGTAGAAAGCGCAATTTTTTAGTGTACCAGCGGTTTACGAGATGATATAGATGTTCTTGGTGTGGCGGGACGCTACCTTCTGGAAAGCTGAGCGGTGACTCCATCCGTCTCCATAGCGTCTTAGCCAAACTCGAATGTACAGCTGCACTTAGGAAGTAGAAAAATGACAGTCAACCGACTAGTCGTTAATTGAAACAAACTCTGTGTAATATTCTCCTTATACAGCATACTAAATAAACTTCCCGATTGAGGCCAAACAGGGAAGGAAAAAACGGGGTTCAGCCAATCATGTCTCAAGGCTAAAGTGCAATGAGCACAGAAAGAGAGAGGCAATACAAATCGTATGTAGTGCCTAAATTACATTTTTTTGAAGTGTTTAATCACTGCATTATAATTAGATGAAGCTCATTAGCGATGAACCAGGAACACACTCACATTGACATCTAGGTCAAGGGGAGTCCAAAATCCATGGCAGTTCATGATGTGTAGCAGATATCTCGAACAGTGAGAAGGTCACATCATTGTGAGAGCTAATATCCATTAGCTCGGCAAAGAGTGTCCAAATTTGAAATTTAAAAGTGAAAGTTGAACGGGAGTTCTAAATTAAGATTGCCATAGTTAGCTTGGCACTGTACAGGGAGGAGTTATATAAAAGCTGGCAGCCAAATGTTGAACGTCTTAATTTTTAGCCTGCTAGTAAATTATATATGTAAGATAGTTTTACCCTAAAACATTATTTTAAATTAATCTCTATCCCCCAAAAAATAGAATGCCTAGTTATGTAACCAGTTGAAATGTTATGCTCAGATAAAGGTATTGAGCACCACACAATGACGTTCTTTGTCAATCGTGTGTTCGTGTAGTGGCAAACAGTGCTTTCTTTTGCTTAAAGAATATAAAAAAGTTATAACAAATGTAGACAATTTGGCAAAACAATAACAAGTAAGTAACATTAATAAATATATGTAGTTGCCAACACAATACTAATATTTCAAATAAATAAAAATTCACATAAGTTTGCAAAAAAAAGTAGAATAAGTCATAAAAGTAAATCAACAATAAACCATCAACAATTCCATGGGTTATGGAAACATTGTAATAATACAACTCTCTAGTGAAATATAGACTCCCTTTGAGACTCCAACAAAAAAATAAAAAAAATAATAGTAATAAAAAAATCTTCGGGGTGTCCTATGGAGGGATTGAAACCGGGCAAGGGACTAGGTTAACAAACTGTACTTTGAAGTCTCCCTCCCTTCACTACCTCTCACCTGATTTGACGCCGCGGATCTCCTCGGCTCGTCCAGGTTGCGGTCCACCACGGTGACCTCCAGGATCTTTGCCGACCAAGTGAGGGGCAAGGGGTTTCCAAACAAAGAATATGCCGTGATCAAAAAAAACAAACCAATCGATGTATAATAACAGAATAAAATAAAAAAATATATTCCGGGGACAGTATTTCTAGGTTACAACCTTGGCCTTTAATTAGGCGAGAATAAACTATTGCCCTGGCTACCAGACGTCATGGTAAATTATAATTATAATGCTTATCAGGTACTCTTAGATATAAAAAAAAACACGAAATTAGCTTTCTTAGCTTAAAAAAATTTTATGCTAACACACACAAAAAAACATAAAAATAAACTCTGGCCTTGCACGGTCAGGAACTGAGGGTCTTCAGGGGTGGGGTTAACTTAGCGGTGAGAATCTGATGATATAAAGCGGTCTGGTAGAAAGTGAAGAAACGAATGATGACATTTTGAAATGTCTTTAGAGGGACTCCACTCTGGATCAAATGACAAAAGGGCTAGTAACGATAATTTAGCTGAGGTAGGGTGGCGAGCAGCGTGGTATATCACCCTGATCCTTCAGTAGATTCCATGATTTACTAAGCAGCCGACGAGGATGATGGCAAATTGTCCTATGGCGAAGACGGTCGTCCTTTCTTCCACCTGAGACACGATTCAGCGCCGGTCAACCCTAACTTTCCACTTGAAACTTTATTTTTACTTGATAGCTCCGCTACTACACACCATCTTTCTTAGCAACTCCTCGCGCCACTCCCGTCTCCTCACGCCTTTTTCACTTCCCCGTATAATTTTAGCGGGCTTTGATAAGGCCCCTCCAGTAGCATAAGATGAGATTTTGAAAAAAAACAGGTGAGTGATATAGGGAAATTTGTAAGAAAACACGATGAATCAGGAACAAGAAAAACGATAAAAATAAAATAGGTTTGATGAAGTTGAGAGTCCAGAAAAGTAAATAAAGTCAAAAGTCAGAATTAGGCCAAAACATCTAATTTTCAGGTCGGGTGGGGTCCATCAACCCAAACCATATAGCCATTATGCTCCCCTCCCCCCCCCCCCCCCCCCCCCCCGTACGAAAGGATTAATCCCATGGGATGGAGAGGGGCTAGCGGGGTGGGGTAGTCATCCACACAAGTTGGAGTGTCGGGCATGCGTGTTGACTTCACCTCTTCTCTGTCCGCGCAAGCGCAGTGTTGACCGGCCCCGGTATTTGATACTGTCATCTGCAACTTGCTGGCTTCCTCGTAATGCCGCGTGAAAATATTAGGGCTTAATTAGTCTTCCAGGTATGTATGATTTTAGCTAAGTTTATGATATAATTAAAGACTGTTTAGAATAGTGTTATGGACCGTGCAGAGCTTACAAAGAGAAATGAAAAGGAATATTGAATTTTAACAACCAGTCTAAAATAAATTAATTCTTAATTGTCCGCTAGGAGCGGTAAATGCCCTCTTCACAACAAAATAAATCAGGCCTACCAACATAAATTAACTTTACTAATAAAACAAATAATATTAAAGAAAGGTTAAATGAACTTTGTTACAACATCCATGTTCAAAAAATCTTCTTCGCTGATTAAACTCCCTGTAGTATCAGCCTTAAGCCTTATTCTACTTTTATAATTACTATAAATATATTTGTTTACTTAATGCATTTGTTTAAAATCGACAGGAGTTCCACTGCACCGAGCGCTCTAGTTAACTTAAGAGACGCCAATTACGTAAACAAGGTAAATAAACACAATAGGAGAGCACTTGAAAGTAGAAGAAAGAAATGCATGTTGACATATTAGTTTAATGTGGCAAGAAATCAAGCCAATACATCGAGTAACATCAGAACACAATCCAGTATTTCCTTAAACGGCCTATTGTGTCAGCCAAGATAATTAACATAACTGCAAGTTAAAAGATTGACACTCTCACTGAGTGAATTTGGCGTAAAGCGCCAGTGGTTTAGTACAACAGTTAAAACTCCGGAAAACTCATATAACTCTAGTCCCCTTCTTAAAAGTTAATGTTATGCAGGCTAGAAAAAAAAAAGGTTATTTCCCTCCCTTGTGTCGGGAGGTCAAGACATTCTACAAAATACGATAGCAACAAATGACTTACAAGCTACTACACGTGAACAGGTCCCAAATAGAACCTGCTCAGCATATTGTATAAACAATCCTATGATAATAGAAGAGGACTATTCGTGCTAGTGAAGCTAGTGAGCCTATTAAGTTAGGTTACAAAGGTAACAATCTGTTCCGGTCATAAATGGACTGGCCAAATATATAAATATATATTTATATATATTTATAAATATATGTTTATATATATTTATATTTATATATACAAATATATATATATATAAATATATATTTTTATATATATAAATATATTTATATATTTACATATTTTATATATATATATATACATATTTTATATATATATATTTATATACTTATATATATATATATATATAAAGTTACAATTAAGGGTTATAGGCCTTGACTTAACATGGGCAAGCAGACAAACAATAGGTCTAAGCCGGAATCATGAAAAACATAACCATGCAAGGCTTACAATGAATGAAGAGGGCGTCAAATTGCCCAAAAGGGTAATTAGGCATGAAAGTTAATTTAGATGCGGGCCGCGCCAGAAGGGCAGAAACAACCCACAAGTTTAGCACCCTAAACAGGTGAACAACACAAGTTAAATAACATAAAGAACGCGAGCCATGCCAGATGGGCAGAAATGACCCACAAGTTGATCACCGCAAACTGGTAAACAACACAAGTTAAGTAACATTTAGAACGCGAGCCATGCCAGATAGGTAGTTATGACCCACAAGTTGAGTACCGCAAACTGGTGAGCAACAGAAGTGTAGCACCCAGGTTACCTAAGATATGCAAACCTAAACCTAACTAGTTATTACCATTAGGCCTGAAACAACCTAAATAGCCCCTTTCCCATCTGAAGATTCTGCTGACTAAAACATGGTCATGCAGGCTAAGCAGTGAGACCCACCCCTAGTCAAACCGTTGGTCTTAAGGATCAAGCAGAAAACATATTGTATGAGAGATCACTTATGGCATGTATACCATGTCATAAAAAGGCTAACCTTATAACATATATTACAACCACGAGAGTGACTAATACTCTCGACCGGCACGAAAACTATCCCTAATACTACATGCTGGCAATTGTGCCACCTACTCCCTACAAGTTTGTATGTTCAAATGTTACGCAGTATTACTTCCGTCTATCTGGTATTTCTGCTGGCAGTATCGTCACGACCACTAAGCTCTGTAGTTAAGACTGGAAGAAGAGACGTTGAACGTGCATACTATTTGACGGGTGCTGAGTTACTGTGTTTTGTTCCCAGTGAACCGTGGAATTTTATAGTGGCTGAACGTGATGAACCATGGTAAAGGAAGAATGGGGGAGATACCCCTCTACGTTGAAAATATCACGTAGGCACCAGTCGTAGAAACCATGCGCTGGCCGGCCACGCCGAAATTCGGCCAGTTAATTAGAATCCTCGGGAGAGTCAAGTGCATTGTTAGATGGACTACGAGAGTGGTTAACTCTTCTGATGGAGCCGTTCTTGTTCAACGATGTCCCCGAGGTGTGGTATGTAACAAATGGAGATATACATTTATAGCTATATACACATAATTAAAGAACTATATAAATATATTTTCGAGAAATGATTATCTGCAGCAGTTTTAGGTAGTACAGGGCTGGACTGGTTAGCCCGTTACACTACAAGGAAATATCCGAGGCCCTATTTAGTTCCTTATTTATATAAGCGATATGATCAAACTTAAAGGCACTCCCAAACCATATACCGACGATACCGTTATTTTATATGAATCATGCAGACGAAGCTAAGTGTGTCAAATACTTAGGTTTATTATTAGGCTAACACTTACACTGGCAAACACATGTAGTCTATATTAAAGAAAAGGCCGCCTGCCATAGGTATATTTCGAAGACTATTTGAAGTGCCCCCCAGAATTAAACTCATTATTTGTCATGCTCTAATGAACAGTTTCAGTACCTCAACCATATATGAGGCACTGCATCGGCAAGTAATCTCCATCAACTCCAAAATGCACAAAACAAAGCTATAAGGAACATAAATTTGATCCACCAAATTTAGACTCTACAAATACCTTTATACAGAAAATGACATATTTCCAATCTTAGGTCTTTAAAACTCAATCTCTTATTATTTTATCATTATAAAGTAAAGAATTTCACAGACAAAAACAACACTCAGCATTGTTACTATACAAAATCATGAAATCCATTTGTAGTATTAATTCATCTACAATGAACAACGCATATAAAACTATGACTAAACGGGAAACATCAACTAAGGTTGTCACTCACTATATACGGCATTCAATCCCTCTCTCTAAGAAACACTTGACATAAAAACGATCCAAGCACACCTGCCCTCAACAAGAGTTGATTTTTGACTGGCGATCTAAAGAGGAGTTGGAACAACGCATCACTTCATAACAGTTCTCCAATTTTAGAAAAGGATGGGATGACGTCACACACTGACCCGGAATATTCCAGATGTTCAAATTGGATCACGTGACAGCCTGTTGTGTAGATTCACCACCTGACCGTTGATATACGTTTCCTCCTATTATTACCTTCCTTTGTCCCCCTTACCTAAGGTCCCCTCTATTTTTTTTAGGACAGCTATTGTATTTAACACCCCGGGAGTGGCAATGTAAAGTCACTCGTGCCAGATATTTCATTTGAGGAGGAGATAGTTTGTTAGCTCGTTGTTAAATATAATGTAAGAGTAATGTAGTTATGTTTGAATCTTTAATTATACTAAATTGCGTTTCTGCCTAAAATTTATAAAATAATACTTGTAAATATTTGAAATTACAAAGATATGACTTTGATATAAATTGGAGACCAATTTATTTTCTTAATGTTGACTATAAAATATTGTCTCGTGCCATAGCTTCTAGCTTCTTTGTTTTTCCCAATATGATTCATAGTTCCCAGACCTTTTTCATTTATAACGGTCCATCTATGAAAATTTGCATCCTATACGAGATGTGATTCACAGTGATAATACCAGAAATACCCTCCTTGATGTACTTTCCTTTGATTGGAAACGTGCAAATGACTATTAAATACACATATATTTTCGACATTGTCCAAATTCAGGCTTGGAACAAATTATACTTCGTATGTTCGTACCTTATCTAGCGTCATTTTCATTATGGCTCAAAAAGCTGATGGTAGGTTAACCCCTATCGGAAGCTAATAGGAGTGGACAACAGGTTTGGCACAAAAGAATATTATTTGAACAGTTAGATAGTGTTTATTAACAACACAAAAATAGATATACACAGAGCTATAAATATATTTATTCTGATATCGTGAGAAAAAATAAATTACCTTCGAAATTGAGAGTCACAATAACTGAGGTCTGGGCTTGTAAAATAATTTAGCCGAACGTTATTAAGCATCCATATTAATTGAGAGCTACACAAAGCTCGCTAAATAGCGTCTAGGTATTTCTGAGAATGACAGAGGTTTAAAGTTAAAGTATATTCACATTAGGTAACTGTTATAATTACTGTACCAGGGAAGTTAAGGTTTATGTTGGGTTGGTAACACCCAGGCTAACGGTCATCTCTAAAAAGACAACAATGTGATCTGTAGTTAGTAGTTATCATCTGTGCGTGAAATGATGCTGTTAAAATGTAAGTCATTAATATAAAAACAGTGCTAGTCTCAAGTTAATTACAATTATGTATTTCAACTAACACATAGTAGTACACAAAACATGGCGTAGTCGGTAGGATCTTACATACAAGTAGCTAGTACGCCTTTTGGGTACAATTTGACCTTTGACTCTGATCTGTAGAGAGTATGTATTGTGATGCTGTCGCAATGCTGTGTGTGATGTCACAATCATGTTATTTTGGAATTGTGACGTCATTAGCCTCTGGGTCATTGGGTTATTTTGTAGGGCGCTGGTTTATTCTTGTCCAAACTTGTTGGTTCCTGAACCCATTAGTTTTTTATATGTGCCATTAGATCGTATGTTTGGGTAGAATTGGGACTGGTGTTGGAGTTTATTTGTGAAATTTTTTATTTATTTATTGGTGTGGTAGCTTATATTATTTATTGGTAGGTGGAACGTGCAGCACATGGCGTCGAGCACTTCTCCCACGACGTCCCATAAAATTTCGGCATCGCTAGTGAGGGCAGGGGCTTGCAGGGTCATCCTCTCTGGCCAACCATTTAGCGTAGAGTGGGCACAATGGTTCTTTACCACAATACTCTAAATCTATTTTGGTTTAGCAAACTTCCCCCTTCCTGCTCTCCCCCATCTATGTGGTAATGGGTTTTCCCGGTGACGTCATCGCAACGCTGGCACATGTTTGACGGCTCGACAAGACAAGTTGAGTCAGGAATAGAACACGACCTTGAATGATGTCGCAACCCTTCCCCGGGAATGGGTTTTTCCCGGTGACGTCATCACTCATTAGGGTTATGTTGCAACTAGAGAGAATTGACACAGCTCTGATTATGCACAATCAGGGGCTTGGAAGCCTCAGTTAGGGTCCGCTATCCCCCCATAAAAGTATACTAAAATTGGTTATATGGTATCGTCCGTCGACATGCGCAGATGTAGGTATTTACCATACCTACATATACCACTGTTGGCGGATTAGTAAGGTAGAAATGTTCCAGCGCTTACGTGGAGTGAGGGAGAGGTAAGCAATTCAGTGAAAACTAGTTACAGTACACCATAGTTGAAATTTGAGCCCCGGACCTCCATTGCCATACCTAGATGAGCTACACACACCCTTTTATGACTAAACGTCTATTTATTAATTATGATAGTGTGGTAGGGATGATTAAGAAAATGTTTCAGCATTATATCAGGAAGGATAACTACCAACAGTTTACACAGCAGGAATTTGATTCCAACCTTCCCCGCCATAAATAGATGAGTTACACGAACCCTTTTCTGGTTAAACCTCTCTATATATATTAATTAAGATAACGTGGTAGGGATGTTTAAGAAACTCTTCTAGCATTTTTAGCTGGAGGGAGAAATACGAATAGTTTACTCAGCAAGGATTCGATTTCAACCTCCCCCACCAGAATTAGACAATCTGAAATTTAGATGGCTTGCCCACAGGGATTCTAACCTATCTCGGTCGGGTGAATGGTGGGGTGGTTTTCCCTAAATGGTTTTCCATTCTACCTCCATGCAAATGTGGGTTCACTTCCTCTATATTCAACGTTCCCAATTCATAACCTATTAGCGTAATTAGTACTTAAACGTATAAACCGAACGGATAGTAAGACACGGCTCTAAATAAAATAACAATAAAGAGAAGAATGTCTACCTGTACTATGGCTGCGGTTGATTTGCCAAGAGTCTCGCCCCGCCTTCCCGCTCAACAGATGGAATCCATCTCCAACTAATAAACTAGCCCATTTGAGCGGCGCACGGCAAGAAACAAAACTGCGCCGTTTAATATGAACAAATCATGTGTTGAATGACGCATCCCCTCTTCCTCTGTCTACGTGATTTCTATTGAAGGACACTATCTAGTCATTGGTTACCGTCCCCCTGTTACCATTCCCTTCTTTAGGGCTAAATCATAAGTGTACACAACAGCATGTTTTATTCTAGAAAAATACATCACTTTAACTCATATTTTACGTATCAACTTTGCTTTGTTGTTCACTGGAGTGGCAGAGAGTACTTGGTTTGAATCTACTTCATACTACATATCAAAATGGTGGATCTGACAGTCACCCCCACCAGAAGAAGAATAAGCTAAGCTACGATCAACATTATGTAAATCTTAGATATGGTCAAGGTATTGACTCAGTTAATCACATATAGTTATGTTGGCTATCCCAGATGAGATTTGTTTCATAATTAGGGAGGACTCTACTAGTTCCAGCTAAGATTTACCTGTTAATGTATACAGTTTAAGCTCGCTAGTACGTGAACTCTAGTAGGGTAACATAATGTTATAAGAGTTATACTAATGTACTATGTTTTAAGTAATAGATATTCATATTAGGTTACAAATCCCCTGAACTGGAGACATGGGGTTAGCTATGTAAGGTATTGGACCTAATTGGGTCATTATCTTATGTTTATCTGTTGTGCTTGTCGCTTATGCAGTCAACTGAGTATGATACCAAACTTGTAGAGACCTAGAACGCGCCCATAGTGGCTCGTGTTTTTTTTATAAATCATAAGAGTGCCTTGCATCCTTAAGATTTTATTGGGGATGATGACTGTTGCCGTTGTTATATACATATTTTCATTTGTTGTTCCATGTTTGGGTTTAACGTAATGTTTAATTATTTATATTTCTTTCTCCCTATTTGGGTTAATGTAAAGATGTGGTAATAGCAATGTTCATAGGTATTCTTGATTAGGATTAGGCCTATCAAATGTTTACCGACCAAATATCCTCATTTCCTAGTTCTGGATATTTGCTAACTAGGTTTCTGCCTATGTTTGATGTGGCAGGCCTCAATAACAACTCTATATACTGTATGAGTTTAAAATTACACTAGTTTGTGTTGGTTCTGTCTCAGTTGTAACTCCTTAAGGGTAAAGGAGTAGCTGTGTAATTTGCGTAAGTTAGTTTATAGATACAAGTCTAGCTAACTTTGTTTCTGTTCTAATGGGGCAATCTATGAACTCGTGTTCTAATTTGTGTAACGCCTTTCTAAGCGCATTATTCTTGTCTTTGTAGATCTTACGACAATTCAAAAATAGGTATGTACTGTACACATTTATATTGTGTTAGAGACCTGACTTACACTTTAAGGAGTTTCAAGCTTTACCTCAGTTAAAGAAAAATATAGGTGGGTGTTATGAATATTGTGTGACCTTCCTTGAACTTGCAGTTATAATTTGGTCTAATTGACCCCGATGTAACTTGATTCTTGAGTGATAATTTATTTATGATAGCTACGTTAGGATATTACGTAACTTTAATTTCCTTTGACTGGTATATTGTAGTTACTCTTTTGTGTACTATTATGTGTTATTTTAAAGACATCTTATGATTAACTTGAGAATAGCATTGTTATTATATTAACAACTTATATCGTAACAGCATTGTTTCACGCACATATGATAACTACTAACTACAGATCACATTGCCTTTTTAGATGTAACTGATAACCTTGGTGTCACCAACCCAACGTACATTAACTTCCCTTGTACAGTACTTATAACACCTCCCCCTTATCAATATCTTGTAGGTTTTACAATGCACCGTCCACTTCTAGTTACTACACAGTTAGCATTACCTTTTATATCATTTGTGTTACCAACAAATGTATTACTTCTGTCTTCATTCACAGCTGCGTTATCCACAATCGGTTCATCTGCATTTCGATGGGGTTAATAATAAGTTGTATTGCTAGCCTCATCCAAAGTGTAATTAGAGCCATCTGTTGTATTTTGTAATTCATCCTGGTAATCAGTATGAAACTCCTGAGTTAGTCAAGGCTGATGCTTAGACTGCCTCACATGTTTTGTATTTCGACGTAATACATTGCCCCGCTCGTCACTTATTATGTATGAGCAAGGAGCCTCATGTCTATGCAAAGTCAAGGTTGCTCCCATATTTTACATTTTGTACAACCACTATTTGGCTATCTTTGAAATCAACAGGCTTACGACGAGCTCTTTTGTCATAATGTGTTTTTACTTTGCGTTGTTTGGCAATAAGTTATTCAATCACATAAGGTACTGCCTTGGGGAGTAGATTTGCAGTGGAAACTGGTTTACGTGTCCTTACAAGACGACTCGTTAACATTTGAGATGGAAAAAATTTGAGTCCTGAGATAAGTGTATTGCGATATTCTAGAAGATCCCTCCCGTATTCCTTTCCTTCTTCTTTACTCTTTTTGAGGATTCGCTTACCCATATCAACCCCCTTTTCAGCTAACCCATTGGACTGTGGATAATGAGGGCTTGATGTTCCGAATTCAAAATCATAGTTCTGGGAAAAAGTACGACACTCATATGAATTGAATGGCATAATACCTACTATTATCACTCTGGGAATTCCATGTGTGTCCAAAATTATTTTGAGAGCATGTATTATGTCACGAGATTGTTTAGTGGGCAATGGTATTATTTCCAACCTCTTAGAAAAATAGTCAACCTCAACAAGATAGTATCGACCCTCAAATTCGAGAATATCAGCACTATGTTTTTCAAATGGTGGTTTATACACAGGGTTGGGGATAAGTGGCTCCTTCTTATTAGACACACCGAATTTTTCACACATCTTACAGTCAGTTACATGGTTTTATACATCACTAGACATACCAGGCAAAAAACAAACTTTCTATCTATGGCTTTAATCTTTTCCACACCGAAGACCCTCGTGTTATCTGTAGTAGGTAGTTATCATCTGTGCAAGAAACAATACAGTTACGATATAAGTCGTTAATATAATAACAATGCTAGTCTCAAGTAATTGACCATTACTAAAAACTTCTGGAACTATTTTATACTACTAGGACCTGGTAGATATGAGGTAGCTAAAACTTGCTCTGGATCAAGCTTAATTTTGTTTGTATAAAACACAGGTCCCAAAAATCGAACCTCTGAAGTATTTTATTGTAGTTTGTTAGGATTACATTTAACATTTACAATTTTTGCACGTTCAAAAAGCTGAGCCACAATATTGTCATGTTCTTCCACTGAATCTGCATCAACCAGAAGATCATCGAAGTATATCACATTACCCTTAATGTATCTAAATAACTGTTAATTCCATTCCTGAAAACTCTCAGGAGCACAAGTTACCCCAAGTGGTGACCTTAGGGACTTAAAGCAGCCCCATGGAGTGGATAATGTACAAAGATCACTAGAGACACTTTATCAAGCTCTAACTGCCATAAACCATATTTAAGGTCAAAAAGCGAAAAACATTTTTTCTAAGATAATTTATCTGTCAATTGTTCAATTGATGGAATTTGATAATATTCTCTCTTTTTTTATCTATTTAGGTCTTGTGGGACCAGACAAAGTCGTAATAAACCATTACGTTTTTTGACAATGGCTAGATTGATTGCCCGTGATCTGGGCTCCTTTACCTTCACAAAAATTTTATCCTTCACCAACTTGTCCAAAGTTGATTTGAGTTTACTGTACACAGTTTGTGCCAGACGTCTAGGAGGCCTAGCTTGAGGCCTAGCATTCCTGCGAATGTGTATTTTACACTTTTTGGGGAATTTTCCAAGACATATGAATATTTCTTTATTCTCTTCTATGAATTTAACTTTCTGACACTCTGTCTGATTAATATCATATTCAGTTTCACGAGTTTCCTATTTAACTACTTTCACACTTTTGATTAAATTTAGATTCACACATGCATCTATATCTAAAATTGGATTACCATCAACATCCACTAGTCTGAAATCCATGTAGTTCACTACATTATTGTACTCACACCTGAGATACAAAATACCTAGATGCTTTACCTTAAAACCTCAGCCACTTTCGCTAGGTCACAGGCCATTTTTAAGCCCAGGCTTGAAGCTTGTAAAAGAGTTTTTGCATTGCGGGATCATTTGTCCCAATTAAAATGCAGTCCCGAACAATCTCATCAGATTGAACACCAAACTCGCATGCCTTAATTAGTTTCCTAAGGTCTGTTACAAAAGGATAAAAAGGTTCTGGCATTTTTTTTTTTACGAAAATACAGCATAAATCGTTAATATGGCAATTTTTCCTTTGTTTGGCAAATGCCTCAAATGCAGCCTGTAATGTACTGTAATCTTTACTTTCTGTATCAGTTAGCTTGAATGTGTTTGGTATTCACACAGCTTCTTCTCCAACAAGGTTTAAAAGTATTGCTGCTTTCATTTCCGACTAATTTTCTCTTTTACTAGAAGCTGCTAACATATACATTTCCAAGTTCTGATTAAATTGTCACCATTTTTCACTCACATTTCCAGTCAAACTAAACACACTTGGCTTGTTTGAATCTGCCATGATAATCCTTGATGTTACAACAGTTTTCAAGATACATATTTATTTGTACACGTAAATATATTTATACTATATGAGTCTAGTACGCCCTTTCGCTACAATTTGACCTTAGACCTTTGACCCCGATCTGGAGAGAGTGTGTATTGTGATGATTACGTAATGTCGCAATGTTGTGACGTTATCACAGCGCTGATTGGTTTAGTTTGGGTGACGTAAGGGTTAATTTTATTTAGTATATGTGCCCATTTGATTTTATGTATGCCCTATTAGTTATTAACACGTGCCCATTGGTTTTTTGTGTGTGCCATTGGATCGTATGTCTGGGTAGGATTGGGACTGGCGTTGGAGTTATTTGCAGGAGTATTTTTTTATTTATTCGTAGGGGGAGCGTGCAGTCCATGGCGTAAGACACTACTTCCGCGAAATCACATAAAATAGCGGCATCGCTATTGAAGGCGGGAGCTTTCAGGAGCATCCTCTCTGGCTGGCCATTCAGCGTAAAATATGAACATTGTAAGTTACTGTGCTCCCTTGCTCAGCCGCTGTGCCTTTCACTTCTCCCCTCACTCAGCCATACCCCTCTTCGTGAGCTCAGTGGGTCGAATCCCTCGGGGGTAGGAAACATCTGGAAGGGAAACTTTGATATCGCAACACACATGGAAGAGAGCATTAACCCTTAGCGAGAGTCATTAACCCTAAACTTGTTATAAATGTTGAAAGCGAATAGTAATGACCCTATTGATGAGTCATTAACCCGCCCCACTCCTTGACTTAATAGTGTCACAGGAATGACCTTGGAAGGCTGTAGCTCAGATATGGTATCAAACGCTCATTCAGGGGCCAATTTTTCGCAAAATAACCTAGCTATTCAACTTGTTGTGTTTCAGCTTTCGCCATGTGCGGTAACATAAATTCAAGCCTTTATATCTTTGCCCGAACGAGTTGAATTTAAAACGTTGGTCTAAAGAGATAGAATAGTAAAATTAGTGGTTGTTGATCATTTGACAGGGATGTACTATCATCTGCGCTGTGTTGAAATGTGAAAATTAGTCTAGTGGAAATCTTCCTACCAAGATGTAAATTTAAATATATAGGTAGTTTAAGAATCAAATAACTAAATCTATTATTTATGCTTTTAGTGAGGATTACTCCATCTAGATATCATATTCTGAAAATTGACACCTGGACACGGGAATCGAACCCAGTACATTTGGCTTAGTACGCCAATGCTCTAACCACAAGCTATCCGGGAATCGTCCTATGTCTTAGGGTCATTCTGCAATCATATTTTAAGGCAGAGTCTATCAGGCCTATGCTTTAATTGTCACTATGCAAATAAATAAAATAATAATAAAATTCAACTTTTTTTTGTCAAAATTGTTGAATGACACAATACCAACCAAAATGATATATAACTTAGAAATAATATTTAATAAACAAATGCCTATTCAAAAGGAAAATGCAAATAATAACATTTGGTGTATAATTACATGTCACGATGTGGTGAGGGGGAGCTGGGAGTCCAGGCCAGTGATAGCCGTCTCTAATATATGTTAGAATGGTCATACATCCTTCCTGATAGGGATTTGAAACCCCTACATCGGTCACCGGTAGAATTTGACATTTATTTTACGGTAGTGTGTGACCAGGCGAAATGTGTACTTACATTTGCTCGGGTTTGAAATGTGAAGTGGTACATGCATTATTATATTTATAAAAGTAGTTAGCGTTTGTCGACCTATCAACCCTAGTAGGGATTTGAACCCCCTACCTCCTTACGTCACAGGGCAAGATGTGTATCCACATTTTCATGGTTGGAAAAAAATAAACACGACCGCAGAGGGTGGATAGTGGTCCTTCACGGCATATTGGGCCCCATAGACACCAGTGGGATAACATGTCCACGTTCGCCGGACGCGTGAGTACAATTGACGAGTAACGGTAAATCCATGCTGTTTTACATGAATCGGGCAATCACCGATGAAGAAGCAATATTATTGATCAATAAGAAGCCTACACCTTATATGCGGCACACCCAATTAAAGCGATTATAAATAGACCTTGAAATCATTACATTAGGTCATTGCAATTAATAATTTCTCTGAATAAACATCAAAATGAGTTTTGACGAAATTTAAAATTGGATAAAGTCAGGTATGTTTTAAAGCGTTTTGTATATATTTTAATGGTAACTATATTGGTTATTATGTCTTTGGTGTACATAGTTATTTGCTCCTTTGACAGAATGTCAAGGAGATGCACCCCTGCCACCTGCAGCCATAATCAAACCGGTAGCGGTCGATAGCCCGAACCCTTTGGCGTTTTTTTTTAGCGAGGACGGAATTTTACTGGCGGATAGTAAATGATCCATGGGTAATTAGCATCCTGCTATAGATTTTAGAGAATTGGTAGTGATTTTTTACCACGATAGTAATCAATATGTATTTATTTAATTTCAGATTACTGAGATCCATACGGTTTGGACGACGTCCGCAGGGACCCGGAGGTACAAACACTGCCGCTCAGCAATTGGGGGCGGCTACACGCCGTAGCGCCCGCAGATTCTGTGTGGCCGTTGGGTGCTGAAAGAATCTAAGTGGAGGTGAATTATATACCGCTTCATCTACTTGAAGTTGTCAGTGGTCTGCCCCAGGCGACAAAATCCGCCACAAATTTCCCTGACGCATTCTACGGAAAGGCTGTCAGCGGGGTGCTGGATGTTTGGGGTGAATTGAACACAATAGTCCGTCTAATATGTAAATTGGCCAGTATTTAACTCTTAAAGAACATATTTTAAATTTGTATAAAAAGGTACCATCTACAAGTAACAATAATATAGCCACTAGCCTAGATATATACAACAAGATTTCTTTGCTTCCTTCTCTCTCTCCCCCAGACCACCGTTATTTCACTTTGCCTGAATAACTTAGTTAAAGTTTGAGCTATAAGATGGCGTTGACATCTATAAACAGGTAATTTTGGCACACTTTAGTTTCAAGCTAACAGATGGCATTGACATCCCTAAACCATCAATTTGACGATCTGCTGAGGGTATATGGTTTTAAAACGAAAATAATATAGTGGTTCAACGTGTTTAAGTAAATCGACATAATAATTAACAGTAGAACGTATACTGTTGCTTTAGCCAGTTATTAAAAAGAGAGAGAGAACCTAATATTGAGCATGATCATTTTTTTGGTGAGCCAAAGGTCCCGGGTTAGGTCCTCGGCATGGATTAACATGATGGTTTAACCTTTCATCATTATAAATTAACTACCGAGGACTGTATTTTGTACCTGTCCTAGTCTTATGTTAGATTATAACGTATATGAAGGTATGACAGAAAAAAGCGTTGCTATTTTTACAGGCATTTAAATATATCGATATGATAATTAACCAGGAAAATTATATTATAACTATTTATTTACATTATTGCTTTAGCCATTTGAAAAACCCAATATTTTTGTTTTCACAATAATTTGTTTGATTTATAGAGTTCAAGAACAGTAGTTCTAACGTACTTTATGTTTCATGTTTATTTTATTACACACATTTTACGAATGTTGGTATTAATTAAAGCAATTATGTTTAGGAAAAGTTGTATTAGCATATTATATTAATACCAAATGTAGTTTGAAATTTAAATGTAATATATATTAATCGTAGCATTTATAGAGAAAAAATGCGTAAGTTTACAGACAATAAATAATTTACACTTATATGCCTTGAACAATATATTTAAAGTGTTTACGTTGAAGTTAGTTTGAATTCAAACTTTTGTGTTTTAGCTCAGATGGATACTGGAAATACTTATCCGAGCCGTGAGAAAGACGTGGTCCAGGCCCCAACCTCCGCAGCCTCCGTTCAGACAACGGGAGCTTTGTTGCCTTCAGGTTTCTGCCAGCAAGCCGGGGTGCAGGGGCGAAGCAGTCAGGCAATATACTAACCCTTTCAGATTGGTGGGTTGTCCCAAGGTATCTCTCTTTTAATCGTCTAGGAGATAATTAAGCGATTAAAACTTTTTTTTATGTCAGGCGTGAATTGATCATACAATTAGGGACACCAGAGAGCGATCGTGAAACTCAATCATGGCTCGAGGAGCAAATTAATGCTTTGCTAGGGTGTCTCCAGGATCACGGAGTTAGCGCGGTGGATCACTTAGGTCTGCTATTAGACCGCACAGACCCCTCAAGACCTGCAATTGTGTCATTTAAAAGAGCAGATCAGTTTGACGTGCAGGCTGTGTTCTCTAATGTAGAGCAAGTGTTACAAAGTAATGCTTCGTTCCTCACTTCATCCCCCTTTTATAACAAGTTACACCACTTTAAAAAGCTGCGTGGGCGGATATTCATAAATGAGATAAACTCTCTCCAGCTAGCACATATGGCCCTAATAACAAAGGAATCATTACGATTCGAAATGGTGATGATTCAATTTGCCTTACCCATACATTGGTTGTCGACAAGGCTGTGCGTGACGTTAAAAGAGAGCCGGGATGCATGGACGTGAACACCATTAGACAAATCAAAATTGTTCGTCCTATTCAACATTAAAAAGCAGAAGATTTATGCCGTGATGCCCGTGTGAATCTTTTGAAAGGTCGTGGAATCACTGAACTGAAACCATTTCAAACATACCTGTCCGAATACAAAATCACAGTGTTCAAGGAACTTTGGGGGAAACAAGTCCTATATGAGGGGCCTACCCCTCCCGAACATTCCTTTAAGAGATATCTAGATTTGTATTTTCACTACGGTAAGCAAAACCATTTTTATGTCATAACATCCTTGACAGACGCATTTAAGTGTGTGTACTTTTGACGCGAGTGTCTTGTGCCATTTTATCATAAAAATGTGCAAAAATGCGAATCCGAGTGCAAAAAGTGCTAAGCTAAAGTGGTTTGCCTTTGAGGTCGAACTGTGACCTGTAAAGACTGTGGGCGTTGGTTCACAGACCAGATTTGTTTTGGTAACCATAAACGCCCCGGTGTTTGCAGAGGTCACATGTCGGTTGGTGATGTTAAAAAGATTGTGAGGTCTGTGGGCAATTTTTCAGTTTGTAAAGCGCATAATATTAACACAGGTGTTATGAAACGTTTTGTAGAGTATACGAGACATATCGTTATGTTCGTATTCTATTATTTTCAATGCAAATGTGTAAATAAATATTATAAAACTGTTATGTTATGTTTGTGTTTTAACATCTACACCCAAACACCCCCTTTCTCTTATCCTATAAATACAAGTTTATTTAGCTTAAAAGCTCAGTCTCAAACATTAGGGTTTGACAAAAACTGTCGTGTTACGCGAGATACAACACTCGCACTATATATACCTTAGGACTTTGGTTAAACAATATAATTATATATATTAATTAATGAGAGCAAAAATAAAAATAATAAAACAATATATATATTATTTTGTTTATATATATATATACATACATATAAATATGTATATATATATACATATATATCCATACAGGTTCAGGGAAACTTCTGCTGGGTAGTATATGGATAATATTTAACTACATCATAGTTATCATGCATTAACTAAATGAACAAACCTATCTGTGAAAATAAAGCTGTTCCAGTTTACACACCTATTCATACCTCGGCTGGGGCTGAGGGCTAGAGCACGAGAAAAACATACAAACCCCTTCCAAAATTGAACATAGCTTTAATTATTACATAAAAAAAATAGTCTGGATAAGATACTAGTATTGTACAGGCACTTTAAAAAAAACACAAAACATAGTGTTTTGGTAAATATGTAAATAAAGACAAAAAAGAATATGTACTTTAAATAAAAAATAAATAAAAAAGATATTTATTTACTGTGTTTACTTCTCCAGTGTTTAAAACAAAAAAACAACTTCCCTACCTATCGGGCCGACCAGTATTAACCACAGTTAGAATATACAGTATGATTCACACCTGTGCAGATTGATCAGAGACTTGGCGGGATTGTTATGGTACATTTTAGGTGAAAATTTTTTTATGTATATGCATAAAATAAAGATAGATAACTAAAATCACAAATTGATCCTCACAATGTTTAGCTATGGAAAATGACAAGAAGAGAGGCCGCGAGTCTTTGGTACTCTTATAGGGCCGTAAATCGTTCAAATAGTTTAGCCTTTTTATATATGGGGTCCTTGAAATTCACCAAAAAAATATGACTGTTATTGAAAGAGTTGAATTTAAGTTCTTGGAAAAAGGTTGCGCATTGGCTATACCCCAAGAAAAGAATGAGCTAACCGTACAAAATGTGTAGCTAAGGTGTCCCACGTTGCAAAGAAAGGTCTAGCCACACCGGACTATGCCGGATGGAATTGCTCCTCGAGTAGAGCTGAGACACACGCGTACGATGTTAGTTTCATTTTACTATGGGTAAATTCACTACTAGAAATTCTTATTTCCGCCACCGAGATTCCGTTCACCTCCGACACTTCCACCCAAATCCCGCTATCTTTGCAGGAATCCTCCCGCCTAGGCCACTTTGCCGCACATCTTCCGAGAACTACCCCAAAGTTGCCCGAAATAGGCAGCAAGATTCCCGCAAAAGATCCTAACTTCCAATTTAGCTTTTTTATAACTAATACAAAATTGTGAAAAACTTTTAAAATTAACAACAAAAATTTTCTTATTCCTAAAAAAAATATATAAAAACATATCTGGCCTTCCTCTTCGTCATAAACTACCCGCCAGAAAAAAAAATAAATAAATAAATAAAATTAATCTTCATTCTCACTCTACCATCACGCGGCAGAAATGCTCTCCTAGCAACACGCTCATATGGTGGGTTCGTGAACTACATAACTAATCAAGATGAATCTCATAAAAGAAATGTATAATAAGTGAAAATAAGCCGAAAAAAAAGAAACCATGATAGAAAATGACTGCAAAATAAGGTACGTAATAAAATAATGTGACCTCTGCAAACACCGGGGCGTTTATGGTTACCAAAACAAATCTGGTCTGTGAACCAACGCCCACAGTCTTTACAGGTCACAGTTCGACCTCAAAGGCAAACCACTTTAGCTTAGCACTTTTTGCACTCGGATTCGCATTTTTGCACATTTTTATGATAAAATGGCACAAGACACTCGCGTCAAAAGTACACACACTTAAATGCGTCTGTCAAGGATGTTATGACATAAAAATGGTTTTGCTTACCGTAGTGAAAATACAAATCTAGATATCTCTTAAAGGAATGTTCGGGAGGGGTAGGCCCCTCATATAGGACTTGTTTCCCCCAAAGTTCCTTGAACACTGTGATTTTGTATTCGGACAGGTATGTTTGAAATGGTTTCAGTTCAGTGATTCCACGACCTTTCAAAAGATTCACACGGGCATCACGGCATAAATCTTCTGCTTTTTAATGTTGAATAGGACGAACAATTTTGATTTGTCTAATGGTGTTCACGTCCATGCATCCCGGCTCTCTTTTAACGTCACGCACAGCCTTGTCGACAACCAATGTATGGGTAAGGCAAATTGAATCATCACCATTTCGAATCGTAATGATTCCTTTGTTATTAGGGCCATATGTGCTAGCTGGAGAGAGTTTATCTCATTTATGAATATCCGCCCACGCAGCTTTTTAAAGTGGTGTAACTTGTTATAAAAGGGGGATGAAGTGAGGAACGAAGCATTACTTTGTAACACTTGCTCTACATTAGAGAACACAGCCTGCACGTCAAACTGATCTGCTCTTTTAAATGACACAATTGCAGGTCTTGAGGGGTCTGTGCGGTCTAATAGCAGACCTAAGTGATCCACCGCGCTAACTCCGTGATCCTGGAGACACCCTAGCAAAGCATTAATTTGCTCCTCGAGCCATGATTGAGTTTCACGATCGCTCTCTGGTGTCCCTAATTGTATGATCAATTCACGCCTGACATAAAAAAAAGTTTTAATCGCTTAATTATCTCCTAGACGATTAAAAGAGAGATACCTTGGGACAACCCACCAATCTGAAAGGGTTAGTATATTGCCTGACTGCTTCGCCCCTGCACCCCGGCTTGCTGGCAGAAACCTGAAGGCAACAAAGCTCCCGTTGTCTGAACGGAGGCTGCGGAGGTTGGGGCCTGGACCACGTCTTTCTCACGGCTCGGATAAGTATTTCCAGTATCCATCTGAGCTAAAACACAAAAGTTTGAATTCAAACTAACTTCAACGTAAACACTTTAAATATATTGTTCAAGGCATATAAGTGTAAATTATTTATTGTCTGTAAACTTACGCATTTTTTCTCTATAAATGCTACGATTAATATATATTACATTTAAATTTCAAACTACATTTGGTATTAATATAATATGCTAATACAACTTTTCCTAAACATAATTGCTTTAATTAATACCAACATTCGTAAAATGTGTGTAATAAAATAAACATGAAACATAAAGTACGTTAGAACTACTGTTCTTGAACTCTATAAATCAAACAAATTATTGTGAAAACAAAAATATTGGGTTTTTCAAATGGCTAAAGCAATAATGTAAATAAATAGTTATAATATAATTTTCCTGGTTAATTATCATATCGATATATTTAAATGCCTGTAAAAATAGCAACGCTTTTTTCTGTCATACCTTCATATACGTTATAATCTAACATAAGACTAGGACAGGTACAAAATACAGTCCTCGGTAGTTAATTTATAATGATGAAAGGTTAAACCATCATGTTAATCCATGCCGAGGACCTAACCCGGGACCTTTGGCTCACCAAAAAAATGATCATGCTCAATATTAGGTTCTCTCTCTCTTTTTAATAACTGGCTAAAGCAACAGTATACGTTCTACTGTTAATTATTATGTCGATTTACTTAAACACGTTGAACCACTATATTATTTTCGTTTTAAAACCATATACCCTCAGCAGATCGTCAAATTGATGGTTTAGGGATGTCAATGCCATCTGTTAGCTTGAAACTAAAGTGTGCCAAAATTACCTGTTTATAGATGTCAACGCCATCTTATAGCTCAAACTTTAACTAAGTTATTCAGGCAAAGTGAAATAACGGTGGTCTGGGGGAGAGAGAGAAGGAAGCAAAGAAATCTTGTTGTATATATCTAGGCTAGTGGCTATATTATTGTTACTTGTAGATGGTACCTTTTTATACAAATTTAAAATATGTTCTTTAAGAGTTAAATACTGGCCAATTTACATATTAGACGGACTATTGTGTTCAATTCACCCCAAACATCCAGCACCCCGCTGACAGCCTTTCCGTAGAATGCGTCAGGGAAATTTGTGGCGGATTTTGTCGCCTGGGGCAGACCACTGACAACTTCAAGTAGATGAAGCGGTATATAATTCACCTCCACTTAGATTCTTTCAGCACCCAACGGCCACACAGAATCTGCGGGCGCTACGGCGTGTAGCCGCCCCCAATTGCTGAGCGGCAGTGTTTGTACCTCCGGGTCCCTGCGGACGTCGTCCAAACCGTATGGATCTCAGTAATCTGAAATTAAATAAATACATGTTGATTACTATCGTGGTAAAAAATCACTACCAATTCTCTAAAATCTATAGCAGGATGCTAATTACCCATGGATCATTTACTATCCGCCAGTAAAATTCCGTCCTCGCTAAAAAAAAACGCCAAAGGGTTCGGGCTATCGACCGCTACCGGTTTGATTATGGCTGCAGGTGGCAGGGGTGCATCTCCTTGACATTCTGTCAAAGGAGCAAATAACTATGTACACCAAAGACATAATAACCAATATAGTTACCATTAAAATATATACAAAACGCTTTAAAACATACCTGACTTTATCCAATTTTAAATTTCGTCAAAACTCATTTTGATGTTTATTCAGAGAAATTATTAATTGCAATGACCTAATGTAATGATTTCAAGGTCTATTTATAATCGCTTTAATTGGGTGTGCCGCATATAAGGTGTAGGCTTCTTATTGATCAATAATATTGCTTCTTCATCGGTGATTGCCCGATTCATGTAAAACAGCATGGATTTACCGTTACTCGTCAATTGTACTCACGCGTCCGGCGAACGTGGACATGTTATCCCACTGGTGTCTATGGGGCCCAATATGCCGTGAAGGACCACTATCCACCCTCTGCGGTCGTGTTTATTTTTTTCCAACCATGAAAATGTGGATACACATCTTGCCCTGTGACGTAAGGAGGTAGGGGGTTCAAATCCCTACTAGGGTTGATAGGTCGACAAACGCTAACTACTTTTATAAATATAATAATGCATGTACCACTTCACATTTCAAACCCGAGCAAATGTAAGTACACATTTCGCCTGGTCACACACTACCGTAAAATAAATGTCAAATTCTACCGGTGACCGATGTAGGGGTTTCAAATCCCTATCAGGAAGGATGTATGACCATTCTAACATATATTAGAGACGGCTATCACTAGCCTGGACTCCCAGCTCCCCCTCACCACATGTAATTATACACCAAATGTTATTATTTGTATTTTCCTTTTGAATAGGCATTTGTTTATTAAATATTATTTCTAAGTTATATATCATTTTGGTTGGTATTGTGTCATTCAACAATTTTGACAAAAAAAGTTGAATTTTATTATTATTTTATTTATTTGCATAGTGACAATTAAAGCATAGGCCTGATAGACTCTGCCTTAAAATATGATTGCAGAATGACCCTAAGACATAGGACGATTCCCGGATAGCTTGTGGTTAGAGCATTGGCGTACTAAGCCAAATGTACTGGGTTCGATTCCCGTGTCCAGGTGTCAATTTTCAGAATATGATATCTAGATGGAGTAATCCTCACTAAAAGCATAAATAATAGATTTAGTTATTTGATTCTTAAACTACCTATATATTTAAATTTACATCTTGGTAGGAAGATTTCCACTAGACTAATTTTCACATTTCAACACAGCGCAGATGATAGTACATCCCTGTCAAATGATCAACAACCACTAATTTTACTATTCTATCTCTTTAGACCAACGTTTTAAATTCAACTCGTTCGGGCAAAGATATAAAGGCTTGAATTTATGTGACCGCACATGGCGAAAGCTGAAACACAACAAGTTGAATAGCTAGGTTATTTTGCGAAAAATTGGCCCCTGAATGAGCGTTTGATACCATATCTGAGCTACAGCCTTCCAAGGTCATTCCTGTGACACTATTAAGTCAAGGAGTGGGGCGGGTTAATGACTCATCAATAGGGTCATTACTATTCGCTTTCAACATTTATAACAAGTTTAGGGTTAATGACTCTCGCTAAGGGTTAATGCTCTCTTCCATGTGTGTTGCGATATCAAAGTTTCCCTTCCAGATGTTTCCTACCCCGAGGGATTCGACCCACTGAGCTCACGAAGAGGGGTATGGCTGAGTGAGGGGAGAAGTGAAAGGCACAGCGGCTGAGCAAGGGAGCACAGTAACTTACAATGTTCATATTTTACGCTGAATGGCCAGCCAGAGAGGATGCTCCTGAAAGCTCCCGCCTTCAATAGCGATGCCGCTATTTTATGTGATTTCGCGGAAGTAGTGTCTTACGCCATGGACTGCACGCTCCCCCTACGAATAAATAAAAAAATACTCCTGCAAATAACTCCAACGCCAGTCCCAATCCTACCCAGACATACGATCCAATGGCACACACAAAAAACCAATGGGCACGTGTTAATAACTAATAGGGCATACATAAAATCAAATGGGCACATATACTAAATAAAATTAACCCTTACGTCACCCAAACTAAACCAATCAGCGCTGTGATAACGTCACAACATTGCGACATTACGTAATCATCACAATACACACTCTCTCCAGATCGGGGTCAAAGGTCTAAGGTCAAATTGTAGCGAAAGGGCGTACTAGACTCATATAGTATAAATATATTTACGTGTACAAATAAATATGTATCTTGAAAACTGTTGTAACATCAAGGATTATCATGGCAGATTCAAACAAGCCAAGTGTGTTTAGTTTGACTGGAAATGTGAGTGAAAAATGGTGACAATTTAATCAGAACTTTGAAATGTATATGTTAGCAGCTTCTAGTAAAAGAGAAAATTAGTCGGAAATGAAAGCAGCAATACTTTTAAACCTTGTTGGAGAAGAAGCTGTGTGAATACCAAACACATTCAAGCTAACTGATACAGAAAGTAAAGATTACAGTACATTACAGGCTGCATTTGAGGCATTTGCCAAACAAAGGAAAAATTGCCATATTAACGATTTATGCTGTATTTTCGTAAAAAAAAAAATGCCAGAACCTTTTTATCCTTTTGTAACAGACCTTAGGAAACTAATTAAGGCATGCGAGTTTGGTGTTCAATCTGATGAGATTGTTCGGGACTGCATTTTAATTGGGACAAATGATCCCGCAATGCAAAAACTCTTTTACAAGCTTCAAGCCTGGGCTTAAAAATGGCCTGTGACCTAGCGAAAGTGGCTGAGGTTTTAAGGTAAAGCATCTAGGTATTTTGTATCTCAGGTGTGAGTACAATAATGTAGTGAACTACATGGATTTCAGACTAGTGGATGTTGATGGTAATCCAATTTTAGATATAGATGCATGTGTGAATCTAAATTTAATCAAAAGTGTGAAAGTAGTTAAATAGGAAACTCGTGAAACTGAATATGATATTAATCAGACAGAGTGTCAGAAAGTTAAATTCATAGAAGAGAATAAAGAAATATTCATATGTCTTGGAAAATTCCCCAAAAAGTGTAAAATACACATTCGCAGGAATGCTAGGCCTCAAGCTAGGCCTCCTAGACGTCTGGCACAAACTGTGTACAGTAAACTCAAATCAACTTTGGACAAGTTGGTGAAGGATAAAATTTTTGTGAAGGTAAAGGAGCCCAGATCACGGGCAATCAATCTAGCCATTGTCAAAAAACGTAATGGTTTATTACGACTTTGTCTGGTCCCACAAGACCTAAATAGATAAAAAAAGAGAGAATATTATCAAATTCCATCAATTGAACAATTGACAGATAAATTATCTTAGAAAAAATGTTTTTCGCTTTTTGACCTTAAATATGGTTTATGGCAGTTAGAGCTTGATAAAGTGTCTCTAGTGATCTTTGTACATTATCCACTCCATGGGGCTGCTTTAAGTCCCTAAGGTCACCACTTGGGGTAACTTGTGCTCCTGAGAGTTTTCAGGAATGGAATTAACAGTTATTTAGATACATTAAGGGTAATGTGATATACTTCGATGATCTTCTGGTTGATGCAGATTCAGTGGAAGAACATGACAATATTGTGGCTCAGCTTTTTGAACGTGCAAAAATTGTAAATGTTAAATGTAATCCTAACAAACTACAATAAAATACTTCAGAGGTTCGATTTTTGGGACCTGTGTTTTATACAAACAAAATTAAGCTTGATCCAGAGCAAGTTTTAGCTACCTCATATCTACCAGGTCCTAGTAGTATAAAATAGTTCCAGAAGTTTTTAGTAATGGTCAATTACTTGAGACTAGCATTGTTATTATATTAACGACTTATATCGTAACTGTATTGTTTCTTGCACAGATGATAACTACCTACTACAGATAACACGAGGGTCTTCGGTGTGGAAAAGATTAAAGCCATAGATAGAAAGTTTGTTTTTTGCCTGGTATGTCTAGTGATGTATAAAACCATGTAACTGACTGTAAGATGTGTGAAAAATTCGGTGTGTCTAATAAGAAGGAGCCACTTATCCCCAACCCTGTGTATAAACCACCATTTGAAAAACATAGTGCTGATATTCTCGAATTTGAGGGTCGATACTATCTTGTTGAGGTTGACTATTTTTCTAAGAGGTTGGAAATAATACCATTGCCCACTAAACAATCTCGTGACATAATACATGCTCTCAAAATAATTTTGGACACACATGGAATTCCCAGAGTGATAATAGTAGGTATTATGCCATTCAATTCATATGAGTGTCGTACTTTTTCCCAGAACTATGATTTTGAATTCGGAACATCAAGCCCTCATTATCCACAGTCCAATGGGTTAGCTGAAAAGGGGGTTGATATGGGTAAGCGAATCCTCAAAAAGAGTAAAGAAGAAGGAAAGGAATACGGGAGGGATCTTCTAGAATATCGCAATACACTTATCTCAGGACTCAAATTTTTTCCATCTCAAATGTTAACGAGTCGTCTTGTAAGGACACGTAAACCAGTTTCCACTGCAAATCTACTCCCCAAGGCAGTACCTTATGTGATTGAATAACTTATTGCCAAACAACGCAAAGTAAAAACACATTATGACAAAAGAGCTCGTCGTAAGCCTGTTGATTTCAAAGATAGCCAAATAGTGGTTGTACAAAATGTAAAATATGGGAGCAACCTTGACTTTGCATAGACATGAGGCTCCTTGCTCATACATAATAAGTGACGAGCGGGGCAATGTATTACGTCGAAATACAAAACATGTGAGGCAGTCTAAGCATCAGCCTTGACTAACTCAGGAGTTTCATACTGATTACCAGGATGAATTACAAAATACAACAGATGGCTCTAATTACACTTTGGATGAGGCTAGCAATACAACTTATTATTAACCCCATCGAAATGCAGATGAACCGATTGTGGATAACGCAGCTGTGAATGAAGACAGAAGTAATACATTTGTTGGTAACACAAATGATATAAAAGGTAATGCTAACTGTGTAGTAACTAGAAGTGGACGGTGCATTGTAAAACCTACAAGATATTGATAAGGGGGAGGTGTTATAAGTACTGTACAAGGGAAGTTAATGTACGTTGGGTTGGTGACACCAAGGTTATCAGTTACATCTAAAAAGGCAATGTGATCTGTAGTTAGTAGTTATCATATGTGCGTGAAACAATGCTGTTACGATATAAGTTGTTAATATAATAACAATGCTATTCTCAAGTTAATCATAAGATGTCTTTAAAATAACACATAATAGTACACAAAAGAGTAACTACAATATACCAGTCAAAGGAAATTAAAGTTACGTAATATCCTAACGTAGCTATCATAAATAAATTATCACTCAAGAATCAAGTTACATCGGGGTCAATTAGACCAAATTATAACTGCAAGTTCAAGGAAGGTCACACAATATTCATAACACCCACCTATATTTTTCTTTAACTGAGGTAAAGCTTGAAACTCCTTAAAGTGTAAGTCAGGTCTCTAACACAATATAAATGTGTACAGTACATACCTATTTTTGAATTGTCGTAAGATCTACAAAGACAAGAATAATGCGCTTAGAAAGGCGTTACACAAATTAGAACACGAGTTCATAGATTGCCCCATTAGAACAGAAACAAAGTTAGCTAGACTTGTATCTATAAACTAACTTACGCAAATTACACAGCTACTCCTTTACCCTTAAGGAGTTACAACTGAGACAGAACCAACACAAACTAGTGTAATTTTAAACTCATACAGTATATAGAGTTGTTATTGAGGCCTGCCACATCAAACATAGGCAGAAACCTAGTTAGCAAATATCCAGAACTAGGAAATGAGGATATTTGGTCGGTAAACATTTGATAGGCCTAATCCTAATCAAGAATACCTATGAACATTGCTATTACCACATCTTTACATTTAACCCAAATAGGGAGAAAGAAATATAAATAATTAAACATTACGTTAAACCCAAACATGGAACAACAAATGAAAATATGTATATAACAACGGCAACAGTCATCATCCCCAATAAAATCTTAAGGATGCAAGGCACTCTTATGATTTATAAAAAAAACACGAGCCACTATGGGCGCGTTCTAGGTCTCTACAAGTTTGGTATCATACTCAGTTGACTGCATAAGCGACAAGCACAACAGATAAACATAAGATAATGACCCAATTAGGTCCAATACCTTACATAGCTAACCCCATGTCTCCAGTTCAGGGGATTTGTAACCTAATATGAATATCTATTACTTAAAACATAGTACATTAGTATAACTCTTATAACATTATGTTACCCTACTAGAGTTCACGTACTAGCGAGCTTAAACTGTATACATTAACAGGTAAATCTTAGCTGGAACTAGTAGAGTCCTCCCTAATTATGAAACAAATCTCATCTGGGATAGCCAACATAACTATATGTGATTAACTGAGTCAATACCTTGACCATATCTAAGATTTACATAATGTTGATCGTAGCTTAGCTTATTCTTCTTCTGGTGGGGGTGACTGTCAGATCCACCATTTTGATATGTAGTATGAAGTAGATTCAAACCAAGTACTCTCTGCCACTCCAGTGAACAACAAAGCAAAGTTGATACGTAAAATATGAGTTAAAGTGATGTATTTTTCTAGAATAAAACTTGCTGTTGTGTACACTTATGATTTAGCCCTAAAGAAGGGAATGGTAACAGGGGGACGGTAACCAATGACTAGATAGTGTCCTTCAATAGAAATCACGTAGACAGAGGAAGAGGGGATGCGTCATTCAACACATGATTTGTTCATATTAAACGGCGCAGTTTTGTTTCTTGCCGTGCGCCGCTCAAATGGGCTAGTTTATTAGTTGGAGATGGATTCCATCTGTTGAGCGGGAAGGCGGGGCGAGACTCTTGGCAAATCAACCGCAGCCATAGTACAGGTAGACATTCTTCTCTTTATTGTTATTTTATTTAGAGCCGTGTCTTACTATCCGTTCGGTTTATACGTTTAAGTACTAATTACGCTAATAGGTTATGAATTGGGAACGTTGAATATAGAGGAAGTGAACCCACATTTGCATGGAGGTAGAATGGAAAACCATTTAGGGAAAACCACCCCACCATTCACCCGACCGAGATTAGAACCTTGATCTCCCCGTCATCAGCAGTCGAGCTCCACACGACTAGCGCGTTAGCTAACTACGCCACTTAGGCGAGTTTTTATTTGATGTTTGGTTGAATTAATATTGGACTTTTGTGAGGTCTAACAGTTACTAGCCCAATACACTTATACCTAAGGTCACAATGTTTGTTACGAATGGGAAATGTATAACCGCACCAATTCCTGTGTTAGGTGTAGTGCGGCAAAGTGTCCCTTTATCCGGCCCATTGTTCACTATTTGTATATAACCTTTCTTTTATATGTGCAGGCAATCCATGTCAAATTATGGTTTTATATTATCATCTTTTACAGAATCGCTAGTTGTCTCTACATATCCAGATGATGTGACACCTTTAGTCACTCATGATGATGGGTTCAAGGTACTTTCTAAAGAATTTATGAAATATACTTGTAAGTCTGAAGCACAATTGAATATGGTCAAGACTAAAGATCTATGGGTTATAAATTAGAAAAATAAACCGGATAAGACCAACATTTACCGATGGTCTTCCGAGGAACATACATTTCTTGCTATTTACATTGGCAATACTGAACATTGGGTTAACCAAAACTCGATCGAGATAGAAAGTAAGTTCATTCTGGTTTGTTAAAGTGAATTCGTTATCCTACAAACTCCATCTTGAAGGTTTAAATATTACTTCACTTGGTGCTCTATCGGGGTTTTATAACTCAGCTCGAAAGTGCTTGGCAAATTTTTGGTGCTCGAAAAGTTACTTGTTCACATCAAATACAGGATGATATAAATGTGACTATACTCCATTCACGGTAGGAATTACTCTCTGAAAGGTCTTTTTTCCTACCAATATCCTACTATATAATAGATTTATGGTAGGGAAAAAGGCCTTTCAGAAGTCAATTCCTACCGTGAACAGACATTAAGGTATTTCTACTTGAGTTCTCTTATTAGGAAGGATGTGGAGTTTTCGCAATTACTGACAAACCGTATGATGGTGGTCTTCCAGATGGTACGTCTAATTGGAGTGCTAATGTGTTCACATGGAGACTATTGCATCCAGTACCCCACGGATAGTTGGGATGCATATATTTTCTGGAGATTTATTCACGACCAAGTGGTTAAACCGGTTCAATTTATAGCATTTCGCTACAAGAATAAAGAGAACAAGCCAACAATAACAAATACTCACCCATTTCACCATCCTGGCGGCGCTGTACTCCGAACCGAGAGAGACGACAACACTACCGACCGCAATTCTACCGCACAGGCAACTAACCAGATCCGCCTAAAAATCGAGCCTGCGCCCGTTAGAGGTCGCCATGTGCTCAAGCTATTCCAAAGAACTTGAGAAGAAAAGATATGCCTGTCCCGCAAAGTGCCCAAACATTCTAATTACTTCGAGAAATTAGTAGAAGCTCGTTCTGTTACTCGCATTTCCCTCCTGGTGTATGATACTCTTTGGTTCCCCTACCTTTTTTCCCACTTTGTTCCGTGTTCCCCGAGTTTTGCGAATCGTATATAAGACTGGCGTAGGAAAGCGTCCGACACTCTTGGACATTGCTCGGACTTAATCGGACGAAGCCGAGGCTTCAGAATTATTTTAAAAATGTAAGGGTAAATTTATTTTCGGCGTAAATATTTTTTAACGTTATTTTTCAAAATTCCCTTTCGGCAGGTTATTATTTCAAATTAGTAACTGTTTGAATCTTATAAAACTTAAATTGTTCACGTTGTATTTGAATGGTCTAATTTATTTATATCAGTCTAGTTTGTAGGGATAAATTTTGGGATATCACTATTGAGCTGATAGATAAAAGAAAAGAGGAGCTAAAATATAAATTTTGAATCTCGCATTTTTTTTTTTTTTTGCTGGTTAGATTTTTCTTGTCTACGTAATGCTTAAGTAGATGTTCTTATTAATTTTTCTTGCTTACTCTCCTGTATTATTATTATTGTGATTGATAAATTTAGGGTAATATGATTTTAGGTTATTTTGGAATATATTAGAAATTTGTGGACAATGCTCATTTTGATTATGTTAAATAATTATGAGTAATAGAATGCAGATGTTAGATAGTTACCTGTACCCGTGGTGTAATGTTCCTGGAACAGCTATGCACATGGTTTTACAATGCACTCGCGCTGAAAGGGTTTGGTTGTCTGTCATGAATTTAATAAGAAGATTGCTGAACAGAACTCTTGTGTACAAAGGGATTTTAATTCATGATGAGCACTAAAGTTAATCTGATATATCAGGACAGTTAGTAACTTAAACTTTCTAATTGCATTGGCAAAATCAACCATATACAGTGCATATAATTACTATTTAAAGACTGAGAAGCAAGTATCTGATTATCATAATTTCTACTGTGTAAGCTTGAAATACAAATTAAAATTTGAATTTGTGAAATATAAAAATAAGGGAAGATTGAATGAATATATTTCCTTTTGGACTCATAGGAATATTTTGAGCAAAGTAACTGGAGGAAATTTGGTTGTTAATTTTAAGGTAATGAATTTTATTTACATTATATAGATTAATTTTGGTTTGAATTTAATTACTAATAATATTATTGTCTATCATGATATGTGTTTTAAATTTACAATTTAGTGTATTGTTAAATCAACTAAAGATCAATAAAGAAAGAAAAAAGTCAGTAAGTCTGCCTGTATATCTGCGTGTTTGTCTCCATGTCAGCCGTTCCCTGGCCAAGGATCCAAAAGGGTTTGATGGATTTTTTTCATACTTGATATTTAGATTTAACAGGGCTATAACACAATTTTTTTACCCTAGTATTTAAATTAAGGTTAGTTTAATGGCGAGTAATATTTTTGAATTCCAAATTTTTCAAAAATGGCTCTAACGATTTTGTTTAAAATGCAAGTTTAGGATTTGTTTGAAATAACAAATAGCACTATATAATTGGTTTTTGGCCAAAAATTTGTTGAAGGGATCCGTCAACAAATTTTTCAAAAACAAATCTTTGTAATGATTTGGTTCCTTATATTGTGAGTGTTTGCCATAAAAAATAACACTATATACTTTTATGGGGATAAAAACTAATTTATGGATAGTTTACTAAAGATTGATTTTTCAAAAAATTTGAAATATTTTACAAATAGCATCAAAGATTTGGTTCCAAATGGTTATTTTAGGAGTGTTTTACATGACACATAAAAATGTATACTCGTTTTTGGGGTAACAACTCATTTATGTGTAGTTTGCTGGTGACCAATTTTTCAAAAACTTAAAATATTTTACAAATGGCTCTTACAATTTGGTTCCAAATTGATATCTTGGGAATGTTTGACATGACAACACTATATATTGGTTTTTGGTGTAGAAACTCATTTATGGGTCGTAATCTGATGTTTTATTTTTCAAAAAATGGATTTAAAAAAAATAGCACTAACGGTTTTGTTCAAAATGGCCATCTTGGGAGTGTTTGACTTGATAAATAATCCTATATACTTGATTTTGGGTAAAGACTCCAGATAGTGTAGTTTGCTGAGGATTGATCGTTGAAAATTTGAATTATTTTGAAAATGGCTATAACGAGTTTGTTTAAAATGTATAGCGGGGGAGTGTTTGACATGAACATTACAAATAAAGTTGGAAGTTATTCTTGTTTTGGGGGTAAAATTTGGTTATGGATAGATTACTGATAAAGTTTTCTTTATTAGAAAATTTTACCAAAATGGCTTTAGAAATTTGGTGCAAAATTGGTATCGGAAGACTATTTTACATATCAATAATAATCTATCTTTATTTATCTAAAATAAATTAATTTAATGGTGGTTTAGTTACAACAAATTTTAGAAAATTATAATTTTTTGAAGGATTGAATTCAAAATATAAATATGTGTTTTTTCATGATAAATAAGAATACTTTTTTATTTTTACAAATAACAAGTAAATTTAGTGTGATTAACAAATAATTTATTTTAAATTTTTTTAATTTTGTTAAATATATTTAGACAAATAGGTTTAAAATGTAAGCTTACAAATAAAGGGTGATTATTGTGATTAAAAAGATTATGTGTATACCTTTTTTAAGGGCTGTTTACTATGAACCTATTTTTGAAACTTTTCTTCGAACCTATAGAAGGCCTACACACTATGATACAGTTTTTGTGATTGTATCGTACATTTATTTAAGTAAAGAATATTATATAAAGTTGGTGACCTGGTGGTCTAGGGGTAAGATGTCAGACATCTGTGCTGGCGGCCGGGGTTCAATCCTCGGTCACGGCACAGATTTATCTGATTTCCAAACCCTTTCTTCACCTCTGACAAGACATCTTGTGAATGTGGGGAATGCCAGGCCTCCACCGTGGTTCGGATTCCACGTTAAACTGTAGGTCCTTCATTTCATCTCACAATCACCCTACCATTACACATTAGCGTAAGTGCGTATAACCCGAACGGGTAGTAAGACGCGGTGCTAATAATAATAATAATTATTATTATATAAATTTGTTGAACCTTTGTAACCTTATGTTATGTTTTCTATTGTTTCTGTTACTTTGTTACTCTCACTTTAAATTTACTCAAGCTAATATATTTTTTATAAACCTACGGTACTTCCCATTAATTTCCCGATCTTCTTTAGTAAGCCCATTGAAGTTTGTACACCATTTGGAAATATTTATATGTTAGTATATAATTGTTTGTTCTATTAAAACTATTTTTCAACTACTTATACATAATTACTTATCACTTAAAACACAAACCATCCCCGTTTAAGGAAAGACAGAACTTCAGCAAATAGGATGACCTGTTTTATAAACTTAATATTATCAACTAATGTTATTTTACTTAAAGTCATGGTTTATTGATCATAACTTAACTTCTATATTTGCTGGGCTCCTGCAAGCTAATCCTTTCTTTTGGTTTATTGCCACCCAATATACCATGAAGAAACTGCTTTCTTATACTGACAGTATGCTTCCAGTCATTTAAAGTGGTTCTTGTATTATCTGTATGTATATCAAAAAGAGGTTACACAGATAACTATACCAAAATGTCAAATTTCATGTTAGTATCAAACAGTGAACGATTGTAATGTTTAGCAACTCCATTATTTCACCCAGGTTTCGTTAGGTTAGGTGTTGTTGGGGTTGATTTAGTGATTATTATCCTATAACGCCCAGGCTACGTTAGGCTAGGTTGGTGCTCTGTTTGGTTCCCCCGGGTAAACCGGCCCTTAAGCCCTCTGAATAATATGTTATTCAGCTATCGCTTTTGTCAAATAGTATCAATAACAATAACATAATTCAAATAGTATAACTTATTCGTGTCAAATTTGAAGGAAAAAATATAACGTATTTTTTCCAAACCCAACCTTCCTTTCGCGATTCCACTTTATATTTCAATAAATGCGCCTCTGCTTGATAGGTCTGGTTAGTTTGGGGTCTTCTTTATCTACATCAAATATTCCTATTATGATGTCTTTAAGCAGGCTACATTTTGCATCGAGAAATGTATATAGTGATATTTGTTAGAAAAATGTCAGTACTACTTTAAAAAAAGTCTGCAAATTCAATAGTAACAAATTAAATTGCACGGTACAGAGTTCATTTTATGAAGCTTTTTGATCTAATAAGATTTACCTGTAGTCTAATAACATGAGTATAATATTTATGTTTTGTACGTTTAAAGCCTTACACTATTTATATATATTTCAAATTTGGCTCAAAAAACTCAAGTCAGAGTATATGCGAGTTTTTTTCCTGTTTGAAATTATAAAAAAATATGTATATAAGCTAATAATATATGTTATTTTAAAAAAAAGTGTATTTGCTCATAATTTATAAGTAAGATTAATTTTGTGATTAATTATGCATATTTCTTTTTATTTTCATGAAAGTAACATCTTTTGAAAATAGATTAACTTACTAAATTGACAGAAACTCCCAGCAGAGCCCACCCCGCTAATAGTGACGTCATGAGTGACGTCACTATGAAAAGTCCGCAGCGTGGCTATCGAGTAATCGATTAGTACCGTAGCAAAAGTGCGCTGTTAAACATGCGCACAACATTCTAAAAGATAAATCTAGATATGAGAATATTGAAAATTTTAGATATTGGAAAGTGAAAAGTATTTGTTTGAAAATAATTTTAAAACTTTTTAATTGTGTAAGCAATTCTTGAATTGGGGCATCTTATGTTTAAGCCAGTCGACATTTATTGAGCATGCGCTATCTCGAAAGTATATCGATACTTACCCGCAGATAGTCTCTAGAATTATCAATACCAGTGTTCACGAATATTTTCTGTGCGAGTGAGATTTTCTAACCGGACTCGCATCAAACACCAAAATGTAAGTTTATTGCTAAAACTTTATTAGTGATTTTGTCTTTCGACGAAAACAATTGTTTAGATTTTATGATTTTAGCTATACATTGTACCAAAGAAGTTTACATTTGTAACAATAGCACTTGAACATTTTTGGAAGCTACACCATTTGTAGTGGGTGGGATTGACGGAAGAAATTCAATGAAATTCAAATCAATAATGAAAAAGATTCAAAACCCCACGAATGGGTTTCTACTTTTCAGATATCATTAGAGGTTTTTAATTTAGTATTTAATTAAGTGTGGAAACCAAATATTAAAATAATTATGTAGGTTTTAGGTAAGTTAAAAGAAGATGAAAAATAATGTTTATTTTGGATTTTAATGTGCTAAGCATAATATTGAGTTAAAATTATTGATTAGATTAATTACAAAATAACTATATTATTTGATTTCATTATATACACATTTATGAAGTATTTTTACTAATTTCTCGTTTAGTATTGTGACCTAGTTCCTACTAAATAATGGACAGTAAAAAATTAACCTTAGGTATAGTAACACTTTTCTTAAGATTAATTGGTTAGATTTAATCAAAGTCACACTAAAAACACAGAATGATGAAACAAACCCAATTTATGTCTCTTCTTACCATGTATTCTTATTATTAATTCTGAAGTAAATTCATAGTTTTAAACCAAATTTGGAGTACAGTGATATTACACTAAGTGAAAAAAATGTTGTTAAAATAAAGAAAATTTATTCGTAAATTTATGAATATTTTATTATAATAGGGAACACAAAATTAAATATTCTAAAAACATGCAATCTTTGAAATTGGCATATTTAAATGATGAAATAACCACCATATTGTCAAGTACATTTATTTTATGAACATTTAACTAATAACAATATTTATATTTTTGTACTACCTTTGTATTATTTCATGAACAATAGTATACCCTAATGGTTTAAGAATTTTGTCAACACCCATTCCGTTGTTTTATTTTTTAAAAGCTTATTAAAAATAGAACATGACTATAATGAACATGAATGGTAAAATTTGACTAGGCCCAATGCTACAAATAAGGTGCTAAAATAATTTACAATTCAATTTAATCATTTTTATTGCCCTTATGAATACAAAATAGCATGATATTTTAAAACAATTTATTTGAATCTAAAATAGTTAAAGGTAAACAAACATCGAAATAATAATTTATTTGTTTCCAAACCATGTCAAACGGATTTATTTTTATGTCCCAAACCACCAAAAATAATTAAAATATGATATATATGTATCTATAAAATTAATGCAAGATACTTTTCGGAGATGCTAAAGTAGCCTATATAAAAACCAACCTATATAGTCTGTGCATGGTACATAGCACACAAATATTTTGTAAGATATTCCCTCGTAATAATAACAAATATAATCTGTGAAATTCTGCCTTGTAAATTAAAGGAAAAAATGTTTTGGCGCAAAACCAAAATCCACATAATAAGCTTCAGTAGGTAAAATTTTGAAATTTGTACACTTTAACTTATATAATTTATTTGGTTTGTTTAAAAATAAGTATTTGTAGGCCTACTTGATTATTTTATAGTATTCACAGTCACACATTTTAGATTATCTTCTGATTGGCAAAATACATGTTATGTTTCTAACAGTTTTCGAAGGCTGAAGTAGAAATTTTGTGTTATTTTATTTTTGATTTAATTTTTTTATATTTTTACTAATTTAATTAAAAATCAATTTATAGTGTTTATTAAACTATATTATGATGCAACAAGTTTTCAAAGAATGCCCAGTTTAAGCTATAATATGGTGTACTTTTGTCCCCATTGAGCAAATTTTCAAACTTATTTTAACTTGAATCGGCAGAATTAATGTAGTGGCTTCACGCCTGATTTTTACTCTAGAGCACGGTGTTAAATCCTGACCGGTTACATTGGGGGTTATTTTCACCATTGGAGTTTTTCCATCGTCTCTTCTTGAGAGTATTTGTGCATTTCCAAAAAATTTACCCTCTTAATCAGTGAGATGCGTTTCATTAAAAGAAGAAATATTTTCTTGGTATTTTTAAATTAAATTTAGAAGTTTATTTTATGCCTTGAGTAAGCTATTATTTTGTAGTTTGTATCGTTATGGCTCTTCTCTGATTTGATACTTTACGCCTCTTTAACAATCTTTTCTAATCTATACTTAATTTACATGTATAATTTCACATGTATAATGTTTACCATTTGAAATATTTTATGCCATGAGTAATCTTTTGTAATTAACATTGTTACACACACAAACAACTACACCCACAAGTATACTACTTTTTAAGATAATCAAAGAAATTAGTAATAATACTAACTATTGTAAAGTTGTTTATACACATTTAATGCTCCTTTACTATACCTCTGAATGCGTTTACAATAAGCCCGTAATTTATTTTGAATATAACAACTAATAAAAACTACTGAGTCATTTTAAAAGTAATTGTGTTTTATACATTAATAAATGTAATCTATACGATAAGGTATTCTTAAGCTTTTATGCAATGATTTTGTCTAAATTGAGATATATTTTTCTCCACACGCTTATAATTGTGCTACCAACCAAAACTGTTATATTTCAACCAATGCAAATATTTATGCATATTCCATTTGTTACCAAACAATCATTAACATGACTTGGCTATACAGTGAAAAGATTTTTAAAAGAAAATTATAAAAGAGTACTCAAAACATGTTTTTATTTACTAGAATAACACTGTATACTTTCAGAAAGAAAGTGTATCATTGTAAATCAACAGCCATTACAACTGTTATTATATATTTAATGCAGGCACATACTTATTATTACTTCAGAAATAGAAAATTACTTTCACTGATTTTGTAATTTTGTCTCTCTATGGATTGGCTTAAGCAAGCCCTTCTGAACAGTAATTTTAATTTCTATTCTTTTTGATTAAGAAATCAGATTTCTGTTGACAATGGTAGCCTTTGCTGTGATTGGTCTAGAGCAATTTCAGTACAAAATTGTAGTAGCTCATCTTAAGTTTTTATCATTTATATTACGAGTGAATTTTTCAATCTATACTTAACGTAATTCGGTGTTATAAATTCTAGTCTAACTTGAACCTACCCAGTTATATACTTTTATAAAATGAACCAAATGTGGTTATCTAGTTTAGTAGTCTTCTCATATAAACAATTATCTTCTTTGATTATTAATTTTTTGCACCGTGTCTTATTACTCACACGGGTTATACAAATAATTAAACTAAATTTTGTAGACATGATAAAGGTAGCGTCTATTTAGGAAATATATCCGCATTTATGTACAGGGAGAGGGGAAAATCATTCGAGAAAAAAAAATCCTCAATACACCCGGTAGGGATTTGAACCCCAACCCATCCACTATAGTAAATCCAGTCTAATGTGAAAGATACTTCTTAGAATTTAGACCATTTCGACCACTAATAAAGGATAATTTTACAATTGTTGTTGGAACCTGATAGTTTTGCTCACTAAGAATGTATCCCGTCTATAATGTGGAACAATTTCTATGACTTTTCACCAGTTTAGGAATGTAAGACTTGGAAATAATGTATCGATTGATGAGAGAGGGAGTGATCTTCCATTGTAAAAGCATAAATACAACTATTGAAGTCCTGTTTTTAGATTAAAAATTCTTCCTGTTGCTTAACAAGCCAAGTTATTAGTAAATTAATAACCTCAAAGCGTATAAACCGATCGGGTAGCAAGACGCGTTGCTTAAAAAAGTAACCTCAAGCTAGATAACAAGGGCGTAGAAAGCTAATCTTTATAGGAGGGTATGCTAGAAAAATGTTTTACACCTCTAGCCAAGAGCAGTTTTTATACTGATTTATTGACCCCCTAAGGGGGTGAATCATATTGAAGTGGGTTACAGACCGCCCCTTTTCTACGCACTTGCTGAGTGGGAATAATTCGTTGTTGATGTTACGGTTTATTGTTGTATATTAGTTTGCACAATTATGGGAATTTACTCTTATTCACTTAAAAATAATTAAGAGTACAATATAAAACCAAAGAAAGTATATACAAATTACTAAGAAAATTAAGAAGGAAATTAAATGTATAGTAGAATACTGATAAGAAGAAAAGCTTAGTAAATTAAAACATAATTTACTCAGTCATCATAGATACAATTTTACCATATTATTAGTGTTATTATAGGCCTATAGGTATTGATAATATCTATCAAAAGTGACACTTGCAAATAATGAATGCTTATATTAAATTAATTGTAGTAGCTTTTATATATCTCTTACCATAATCTTACTTTGTTTCATGAGCATGTTTCAGTTAAAATCTGTTTGATCTATAGCTAAAATAATTCCATTGTATCACAAAAGAATGGCGCCTATATTTTTTTTGTACAAGCTGATCTTGGAACAATAAGCTTTTATTTTTATCTTATTAAGTCTACTCAAAGAAAATCAACTTAATTGAGGCCCGTATACATACATATGTCATTCCATAAAGTATTATTGTGAGAAGTATAGAATAGTATAGAGTATAATAAATAGACTATATTGACTTAATTGTAAATATGACGTTAAGCTAATCCGTTTATTTCATGGTTAACAACTATTAACTATTCAAGCCAAGTGGATTGAGTGAGATTGTGTTTTTATAGAAACAAAATTTAAAATCGCCTACAGCGTTAATTTAGTGGTAGTTCATTATACTGGCATGATCATCTCTAAGCCAGAAGGTCTAGATTTGGTTAGAAAGATGACCGAGAGCATTAAGGATGATTTTTTATATTTAGATTTTCAGTGTTGTTTTTCCGTCCTTTCTTTAGAACAATAATCTATTATAAAATTAGCATAATTTTCGGATATCCTGAACGGTTAGTAAGATGCAAATATAGATAAAATAAAGAAATCTCTTATAAATTATCATCTCAATCATGTATTGACGAATCCGCAAAAATGTGATTGGGCTACACTGAAACTAACAAAAATATACGGTATGTTTATAAATTTAAAAAATGCAATAAAAAAAGCAATTATACAGCAACTTAAAAATATTTTATCATACATTTTATATTGAGTACACTATTATTTTGCCGTGTAACTCTTAATTGACAAGCTAGTGTTAAATCATGTATCAGTTCATTAAATAATTAAACAAGATCTTAGTAAAGGTGTGTTAGTGTTGGAAATATTCTTACAAATATCACTGTATTTTTAAGAACCTATGATTTTTTTTAAATTAAAATATTCATGTAAAAATTATCTAGAGTACATGAATATTTCAGAAACTTGGTCTCACATAAAATACATAACAGTGATACATTTTAATTATAGTCATAATTGATTTTAGAACTATCAAAACGCTAACAAGTCATATTTATCTAACGACTTAAAGGTTTATCAAACTGTCTTTTCTTCGAACTAATGTGTACTTTTAATTTTTAATTTATGTCTTCCCGAAAAAAAGGTCTGAGCTTAAACATTACTCGTATTTGTCACAAACTTTAAATATTTTACTTTACTATACTTTAAATAGCATAAGAATCTTTACATATACATCGAATTAATAAAATAGGCACTATGTTTCTGGCCTGACAAAAATGAGTTGAATACGTCATGGTGTTGCGAAAATAAAATGGTGAGGGGCTGCATTACCTACTTTGTCAAGCTTGTCAGCTAAACTTGTACCCGCAACAACGGTCAACCAGTCCATGGCATCAGTATCTCAATAGGCTAGCTTGTGAGTGAAGGAGAGAGATTGGGGTTCAATTCTCAGTGGGGTGCACTGGGGGTGGATTTCCACATTAGATTTTTAACTATGGGTTTCTCATCCCATATCCATGCTGATGCGGGTGAATATTTTCTAAACTACCTTCCCTCTCCCTTTTCCCTTGAATTAATCCTATGGTATCCATGATGTGGAAGCGTAATTATTTAAATAAATCTATAGCCGTGTTCCTAATCGCCATGCGGTAGGAATACAAATATGAGTAATTAATATGTGCAATAGGCACACTCAGAAGAGCCGTAAGTTATATTTCAATTTGGATCATTCAGATACAAGATTTAGTGTCTGCTTAGCTATCTAAGGTTGACAGGCTCAATAATTCTCAGTGATGGCTAGTGGTGTATCCTGTGATATATGTTTTGTTCCTGTATATAGTTCGTAGATTATTGTGTTGTTTTTACTTCTTGATATATTGTGATTTCCAAACTTTTAATTATTTTTTAAAATTATCTATAGTTATACAGAGAAAAAAATTTAAGTTATACTCTCATTTGCTTAGTGAAATGAGGTTTTGGGATTTAGTTGCAATACCTGTCTTTAATTTTTGCATATTACGTTTAGTGCCAGGATTAATAATTAAGACCTAACGTAAGTATACAAGGAATAGAGGGTCAGTTAAGAAGGCATGCACAAGAATTTGCTTTAAGAAAAACAATATGAAAATCCCAGGGATAATCAATAATAGTTTAGAAAAATACCTCAATAAACACGCTCTGGATTCAAACCAGACAAAACCCTGACCGCTCGTTTAAGAATAAAATCGATTATAGGCCTACAAGCCCCACCAATGTTTGTCGTCAAATAGGAAGTTCGGTAAATTATTAAAGTATATTGCCACTAAAGCTTACCATTTATCAGAATATGTGCTCGATTCTAATTATTTAGATAGTTTATTATCTCGAGACTTTTCAATTAAAAGGCTAACTAACCATAAATATTAAAGAGATTGGTTTGGTTTGGTATGGTGACTAAACAAATGAATAATTTGAGTCTGAGTTTGCCATATTACTTAGCTACTCTAATTCCTGGTTGTAGGGTTGGGTTTCTAGTGCTAGGTGTTAAGTGTCCTAGAGAGAGCTCTTTTGTAAGATTCATCCTGTCGTTAAATACTCCCAAGTAAATAATGCACGCCCAACATATTTTGCTATTAGATTGTTGGCATCATTTGAGATTTCAACTAGTTTTCCTTAATTTCCTTGACACTAGTAGCCCAGTAGTGGTCTTTTGAACTAATACGCATTATGTTACTTTGTTAATCAAAAGCAATTTTTTCATGTAATGCTTTTATCATTTGTGTTTGTATATGTTACACCATCATTAAAAAGTGTGTTTTAAATATTATGACCCTTTTATAAATAATTATCATGCCATATAAAATATTTAATACATGCCTCATCTTATTTGAAAGTGTTTGTTTCAATGTTTTAAAACAATTGGTTGATTTAAAGGGCCTTAATAAAAACATATCAAATTGTAATGGGGTTACTGATTGATCATATACGTAATATCTATTGTAAATTTAAATATTAAAAAATAAATATATTCTTACCTGCTTTCTTTGTGAAAAGACAACCTCGGGAAAATAGGTGAATGCATATATTTTTTATGTTGTTTAATTTGGAATCACTCACAGCTGTAGTCCCTCATAGTCTTTTCAAAATGCGTTTTATCTCCCCCTCCTCATAAATGCTGTTACATCTTCCCTTAATACTAGTATCCCTATTACAACCCCATTAGTGTACCTATTTCCTAAGCGGGCAGTAACACACGGTGCACGCAAACAAAAACCGCGCCATCATAATCACCTTGACTTCACCAAAAACATTTTTTTTCATAAAAGATATACATATGAAAAGTTTGTGGGTTGGGAGTAAAGGGTTATTTATTAGATATAAAAATAAAAGCATTTAAAACGTTAAAGTAAACTGTCGATAAGTATTGTGTCAAAAAAGATAGGCAAATTGAAAATGCTTACCAATAGTGGACTATATTAATTTTCAACTATTTTTTTTGTGAAGAAATAAAAAATAAAACTAATGTTGGTCAATATATAAACAGTGCTTTCAAATAATTTCCTTTACAAAAACGAAAATTTAATATAAAAATAGCAAGAAAATATATGAAACCATAGGGATAGCCACAACTAAAGGTTGGTAATGAATGAATTTGAGTAAGCTTGAATACTTTCCATTCAAATAGTCTCTCAACTCTCTGATTCCATCGAATATTTGATCATTTTTATTCGTTAGTGTTAACGCTGAGATTTAGTCATCCCTTTCTTGGCCATGAATTAGTCTTGTTTCCCGTTTAGTTCATATATCTGAAATTAATCATTCATATTCAAATGATGTAGAAACAACACATTACAGTACCGGATGGTTCAGTAAACTTAGTACTTTAAAATGTTGTCTGTTTTGACTTATGATTCATCCAGTGAAATAAGCTTTGTTACTATCTATTTTACAATCTTTAGTTTAGTGTAGTATTGAAAATATTAAGGCTCTAAACAATTAAAAAAAAGTGTATCCATAAGTTCGCGAGAATGCTAATGGACGTGTGTAAATTTGTGTTAACAATAATTAATAAAAGGCGTTAATTTTACAGTGCCGTAAATTTAAAAACGTTGCATACATTCAAAAATCCTGCATCATTTAATAATTCGTTTGTTCTTTTAAAAAATCACTCATATTAAAATTGAGACCAATAGTATGAACATGTTCATAAACAATTTAAAACCTTTTATTTTTAAATGTATGTCTAAAAAGGTAGAAGTAGCTAATTTTCAACGTTGTCTAAACGTGAAATCTCACACTTCTGAGGTAAGAATAAATGGAAAGAACATTCCCCGAGCAAATAAAGTCATTAATATTTATAAAACAACCTCACAACGGAATTTTAGTATAAATTAGGTTTATTTGTTGATGTTTATATTTATGTTCCAGAACTGCCATTTTGATAACATATACTGTAAAATGAGGATATTTCCCTTTAAGTAAGTGGCGACTTTGATTAATAACAATGTTATAACAGACATAAATGCCGATATACCCTAATTTATACCTAGATCTCACTAATACAGGGCCCAGTATAATTTAGCATACGATTTTTTTTTATTTGCCATAAATTACTTTCTTATAAATTCATAGCTAGTATAGTAAATATATTTTTCAGTAAGGACATTATTTTCGTCAATACACACTAAGTTTCCCTTATTCATACTTTGTTGGCGAGAGAACGAGTCTACCATAAATGTATTACTAAATTTGTACTATTTTTAATGTTGCACTTTTCAGGTTACTTTGCAAATAGAAATAGTTCAGAAAGTGTTGCAAGAATTAAAATTTGTCAAATTACACTTGTAATGTAAACAACTGATTCTGAATATATTTTTGGCGAAATTATCTTGAAAGAGTAAACTTTTGGACCTTGTTTCATAAGTACAATCAATGAGAATGAATATCAGATATAGGTTAAGTTTTAGAATCAGTTTTTCATTTCAAGATTAATCTAGACAAAGACCAAAGTCCCTTCTTCTCCTTGGTGTACATAATCTTTGGATCCATCTGCTATTTACTTCACGATTGAATCTCAAAATAAGTTTATAATTGATGAACAGTCCACACTTATCAGTAGTGGCACACTTTTATTAAATAACGTATGCCACAACATCAAACAAGTTGAAGTAATGTTGAAAGATGGCTAAAGATTTAAACCACATCAAAATCGATAAAAGATATAATAAACCTAGTAGGATTCTTATCTGGGAATTTTCGCTACACTTGCTATGCTCATTGAGGTGCTCTAACAGGTTATATCACACGTGAGATATTAAGGTGCGGCAGAAGGGAGAGCGAGTAAATTTACAGTAACATTACATTTTTGTAGCCAAAATAAATCAAATATTTCTCCAGTAGCAACATAGAGTTTAGTTTTCTCCACATGACAATATCAACAGATCTTGAATATCGGTCAATGGTGTCCTGTAATGTTGTCAAAACCTTTTAAATAAAGAGAAAAAGTTTTGACAAAATTCCAGAACACCCTTGACAGATATTCATGATCTGTTGATACTAGCAGGTGCATAAAACTAATTTCTATGTTGCAAATGGAGAAATATTTGATTTATTTTGGCCAAAAAATTTCAATTTTTTAAAAACTATAAAAATACCTGCACTCCCTTCAGCCGCACCTTAAAAGTGGCATTATGGATTAATCTATTTTCTTCAATAGTATATTACGTTAATTGTGGAAGTATAGGATATACACAAAAGTTAATTAATAACATCAGGTTTTAGTAATATTCATAGTAATTTGTTGGTAAGGAGAATTATATGATTGATATAATATGGAAAGAATACCTTTAATTTATATTTAAGAATTAAATATACATTCAAGACATTCTTTCCTTACTATCAATAACATCAGGTTTATTATATATTTTACCCTCAGTTTCGCAGTTTTGAAAATGTATTCATTAAAACAGTAGCCCCAGAGTTTTTAATTTCCCGCACAAAGAAGACATCACTCCACGGTTTAGGTAGGAATTACCTTGATGAAAACTTTTGAGTTGATAAAAGATTTATCTTCAGAAAAAAAAATTCTATGCAGTGCAATTATTTCTATTTTAAAACTAGCCACATAGAATATTTGAATTTATTGAAAAAATAAAGAAATAAAATTTAAGCCAAGGACTCTTAGTCAACGACGATAGTGATTTTATCATCAGGAGCGAGAATTTACAGGTTGCTGCTAAAACTATCACGGAAACACGTCACATATAATTATTGTCCATGCGAGAAATATTTATTGCGGGGATCAACAACGCCTGCCACCTTCAGGGTTTGTCCTTGAATAGTGCTGATGGTCATCGCATGGCAAACCTTGATAGGAAACTGCATGCATTTAAACTGGAAGGGCAGGTCTGATGGAATCACGAGTATTCTTGGTTTCAAGACCCATTCTTCCGTAGTGCAACCTGTCATGTCAGTCACCTCTATGATAAAGTTTTGCAGACTGTTTACCTGTAAGCAGGGACCATCACACAGTTTAGGTGGGTTAAAATTAAGCAGAAAAATAATGGGTTTTCTAATTTTAATTTGTGATGAGCGTGGGTGGATAAACCAAATGAATTAAAGGAATTAAAAAATTACACAGTGTGTTGCCTATGGACATATAAATGCGGGATGGCACTTCAGAGTACTGATCTAAAATACAGTCGTTAATTTTATCAGCCGATTCATGTTTGAAGCCAGAAAAGCTTGCTTCTGGAACTTTATACCTTCATATAGCTTTTGTTTGATAAAATCGAACTTAATGTCTACATGTTCGATTCGCTTGTTGTTTTCATAAATGTTTGTAGGTTAATTGCTGCTTAGTTGTCGGTTGATTACAGCGTGATTAATACTGAACAATTAGAAATCCTCAATTAGCATGAACAGTCAACAGACTTCAACAACAACTGATCTTAAAGCAATACACTCCTTTTCGGTAGAAGACTTGCAGTTTATTTTTCTTTGGTGAACAAGTAACACTATACCCTAAAAAAAGAAACTAATATGGGCTCACTATCAATTGTATCAGTTCCTCAGTCAGAGTCTACAAACTCACAGAGAATTTCACTCTTGGGTTGCTATTAAAGACCAATTATAAATTTAGTATGCATTTAACATATCTTTACGCTTTTTTTTTATAGATTTGTGCAATACTTCAATGGCATAGTTAGTGTTGACTTAAATAAGGTAGAATAGGTTAAAAATCTGGTCGTGTTCCTATGACTGTATACATAAAACATTTCGATTCTAGCATCACTTGTTTCAGACTTAACAAATTGAAATGTATTGTTCAACGGTGTGGAAATAGGGTTAGATTATATCATAAACCATCTTATCAATACTTGCTCTAAATAATTTGTTTAGTAGTTCAGTCAACTCTTTCTAGAAATTGGTGAATACACTTGCCTAAGTAAATTGTTGGCAAATCTAAAATTTAGGTTGGGCAACAAATGATTTGGATTTAATTTTTCATACAAAAAATTTTACTTACATAATTTTTTGAATCATCAATACATAATAATAGAAAGCAGTAATAGCAAAGTTTAAAATTGATAACATTAGTTTATTGAGAAATATAACAACATTAATTCAAGTTGCCTTAAGGGTCATCTTGTAGCTGTAGTTGGAAAACATTGTACAATAGGTAATTTCAACGAGAAACAATAGCATAAAAGGCACAGTCGAATAGATTATGTTTACTTTAAATTGTTACGGAAAACAAATAATCATAATTACACATAATTATGAACAATAAATAGTTTTATGAGCTCCTATCATTAAGAAAGTGTCTGTGCTTCAAAAGACAAAAATAGACACATAACAACTGGAACGGTTATGTTACAGTAAACATTACATTTTAAACAAACGCGAGAGTTCGGCTTCAGACCGTAAGTCGAATCTCTCGCGGGACTACTAGAAACAACATCAAAGTCTTTATGAACGTCGCGGCATAAATGACAACCAACAATGGTTACAAAATTAATCTTCATAATAAAATACTTTGCAAAATTTAAAGTTAAATTTAAGACAAACAGCAACATTTAAGTTACATAAATATATTAGCAAACAAAATAATGAATTTAAATGATTTTAAATCTAATTTAAATGCACTTCAAATAAACTAACTTGTGCACGAACAGCCATAATTAAATACTACAAGTGAAATAAAAAACAAGCGCCTGAGGGGCGACACCAAAATAATATACTTTGAAAGAAAAAGATTTCAACAGTAATACTCATATTTCAACCAAAAATATCAAGTTGAACTCTGACGTGAAAAATTCGAGTCCTAATTTAAATGACCTAAGTTTAAATAATAATAACAACGAAGATTCACATAGTTTTACAACTTTCCTGGTGAAGTCCTTTTTCAGGAAAGATTGTCTCCAGACAATATCGGATATTAACAGTCCACACACGTATCAAAAGTCCATCCATGGCGGAGCCGATACAAACAGTCGTTCATCCTCGATGGCGTTGAAACGAATAATAGTTATTAATCCTGGATGGCGTTGAATCTAATAGTCTTTCATCCTCGGTGGTGTTGAAGCTAATAGTCATCCACCCTTGGTGATGCTGAATCTAATAGTTAACGTTCTCTTGTGTGCCGCTATACTTATAGCGTCTTGTTGCCAAGGGAAACAGTAGTGGGAGGAGTATAAACTAGCCTGTGACGTCACGTTGATGGACAGCTACATTCAGTAGGTCACGAGAGCCTTTCTCTTACCGCTCTCCGATTGGTCATCGCGTCTTAAACCAGATCACCCCAGGTTTATTGTTTAGTGATCTTTTTAACTGGAGGCGCTGATGACGCAGGTGGGCAGGTGATGATTTGGCGGTTGGTTCCACTCTCCGCCAGAGGGCAGGTAAGCCCGCGCCCGGTCTTGAACGCTGTCTCGGTAATTACCCATTAGATACTCGAGACCAGGCCGACCGGAACATCAGCTGTTGAGACACCATGACAGATTTGACCCACTCGCCGATTTAGGACGTTTTGAAGTTAGGCCAGGCTGTGCTAGCCAGAGGATTCATGGGGTAAGTGCATAACAGTTTATATTGAAAAGAGATTATTGTGAATTTATAATGTTTGTGCATAGATTGAAACTACATGGAACTAGAATAGAGAAGATTTCTATTCTAGGAGATATCAGTAAATGTCGACGTTCTTCGGTGTGGGTAGTATGAATCTAAAGAGAATTTATGTTTGTAGGTTAACATGAGGTGGGTTGGGGTTGCATTATTGTAACGTACTAAACTAGTACCGTTACAAGTATACAAACAAGAGTCATTTTGTGAGCGAATAGATACCCGTTTGGTTATTATATTGTCAAATTTAAGTATTTTGGTGACATATTTAAGGAAATAATATTGAATTGTATAGCTTACACACAATATTATCATCGGAGTTTAAACCCTTAGGTAATCTAATGTGTACAGTACATACATTCAATAAACTTTAGAGCAGTCCAACACCTCTTTCACTCTCAATAGATTCTCTGTACTTTTGTTTTAACGGTAGCATTATTCGATGAAATTTGATTCGTTATAACTTACCATTCTCTATCAAAACATCCTTTGATCTTAGAGGAATTGGCATTGACATATTGTAGTAGTTCCCTAAGTAACACATCATCCTACCCCTCAAACAACACAAATAGATTATTTCAGCGGCCTATCCGGGGGGGGGGGGGGGGGAAGGGGGGACGCCCCCCCCCCCGAATCTTAAAACGAAAACTCAGCGAGTAGCTTTTTTTTTTAATTAGCACCGCGTCTTACTACCCACTCGAGTTATACGCCTTTGTACTAATTCCTCTACTTAAATCTAGAACAGACACAACATCCAGCCCTCGACCGTTAATTTATTCACTGTGAAATGGGAAAACCACATTTCATCAATTATAAATTTTGCGGCCATGCTGGGATCTTTAGCTCCGAAGGCAGAGAGCTGAGCTAAAGTGTTGGACTCGAGTAGCTGTTGGCAAGAAGTACGGTACAATTTGTATTAATAAAAAAATGGCTATTGTGTGACGCTGACGAATTGTAAAAATAGAAAAAAAACTTGAGTTGTAAATGTTAACACTTCTATTAAGCACATCTAATTAAATCGTTTTATTTGTGATCTGTAAATTACGAACTTTTTTTCTACTTAAACAAATTTGTTTTAAAAAATAAACTAATTAAATTTAATAAAATAATAGTGATTTTGATTCATTCCCTTTAATTCGTTGTAATTTTTCTTATAGTTTAAATTTATTTACATATTTAAAATTTTTGCTTTTGAGGGGAGTTTTCTTTCATCTAGAGGAAATCTCGGACCTAGACTTGGCAGTTTGGAACACTGTTTCGTTTTCAAAAATCACTCAGTTGTTTTGTTTAACTGACAAGAGATGATATCTGTTTCGGTGTTTTGTGAGTGAGTGACTTGAGTGACGAGTTTGTTTTGATATCTTACCAGTGCGTTACCACCAATTCAAAAACGTTCATATTTCATAATCTATAAAGTATAAATTGGTACTCGACAATGGATAGATTTATTAACAAGCAGCCACGTCTCGAGAAAGTTAATAATATGGAAACTTCATCAAATGTAAGTAGATAACTTTTATATTCTTCCTGCCTCAACCTCAATAAGTGATAGTAAATATGAATCAAAATGGCTCATTTATGGGTGAGTGGTCCTTGTAGGATTATTCAATTATAATTTATTTTTATTTTTCGATTCGACACACAATGGAGGAATATTTTATCCGAATTAAAATGGCGGAGTTAGAGAGATTAAATTGCGTGGGTTTTCCCACTCATAAGTTAATAACTAATTCATTAGTCAACATTCAATAAACAGTCATTAAAAATTCAAAAATTCATAAAATTACGTGTGTAAATTTAAATGCGTTTGGTTTCCATTAAACATATCTACATTTCAGAAAATTGTTTTAATTGACTTTTCCTATCTCCATGATGAATATTATTTTTATATTATTTCTTGTCTTTAATATAATCTCCATTTTAGTAATAAAACATTACTTACATTAGTCATTAGGTAACTGTAAGGAATGAGCTATATATAGAATAATGGCAACAATGATATGATAATTCATTACCGAAAATTTTACACTAGAAGTCTCTAGATTTTGCTTTATTTCTGATTTCGCAGGATCAACTCCAAATGCAACATTCATATCCCTCTTCTTCTGAACCTCCCACTTCTACAGCTTGCATTGGTGACTGCGTAGAGGTATCTGAAAGTATTCCACTAAAATCCAGTGAGTATGCTAATAATGATATTGGACTTTTCGTTGGAAAATCGAACATTAGTGATGTGGACAAAGAAATGGTAATAAGAAGATCTTGCGAACCCTTACCTTCCCACAAGTGTCACGTTCAGGTAATTGGTTCAAAGAAACGAACATTTCAAAATAAATGGCTGCTGTGGTTTCCTTGGCTGGAATACTCTGAGAAATTAAATGGAACGTTTTGTAAGTTTTGTGTGGTATTTGCTCAAAATGAAGTTGGTTGGTTGGTTGGAGGTTCTCATGAGCCAGCAGAAAATCTAGTTAAAAAACCATTCAAAAAAATGGAAGGATGCAATAGAGATTTTTGAAAAATATTCAAGAACAAAATATCATCAAAGATCTCGAGAGGCAAAAGATGAATTTTTAAACAATTTTGATGGTCACAAACAAAATGTTGTGGAACAGTTGATAAAGAATGAAAAAGTTGAAGTAGAAAAGAACTAGAAAGTCTTACAATCTATTATTGAAACAATTGTTTTCTGTGGGAAACAAGAGCTACCTCTTCGTGGTCATCGGGATTTCGGACGTTTGTCCCTAGAAGAACCGACCGCAAATGATGGAAATTTTAGAGCCTTGCTACGTTACCGGGCCAATCATGGAGACTACGTTTTGGCTGATCACATTCTATCTTCAGCAGGAAATGCTATGTATGTCAGCCCAATAGTTCAGAATGAACTAGTACACGTCATAGGGGAACAGATCCAAACAATAATTTTGGACAGGATAAAGAAATCAATATTTTTCACCATATTAGCAGATGAAACAACTGATATTAGCCGATTTGAGCAATTTTCATTTTGTGTTCGTTACTTTGATGTTGAAATCATGGATATCAGAGAAGATTTACTCAAATTCGTCCCAGTCTATGATATGATTGGTACTGGCATTGCTGATACAATAAAATTACAAATTTCACGTTTTGGACTTGATCTTCAGAATGTGCGAGGCCAAGGCTACGATGGAGCCTCAGTTATGCGGGGAGCATTTACAAGTGTGCAAGCAATCATAAAACGTGATTTCCCTAAAGCAATATTTACGCACTGCTCAACTAATTGCTTAAATCTGTGTTTAAGTGGCGCTATCAAAACACCTTGCATTCCCAATTGTTTCTCTACAATATCAGAATTCAGCAGTTTTTTTTAGGGCTTCAGCAAAGCGTGCCTAAGCTTTGAAATATATTTTAGTGGCAGCATGAAAGGGAAATACTGTCCTCCACAGATACTACAAAACAAGATGGGTGGAGAGACACGATGCTGTTTCAGTATTCCATGAATGTTTCGAGTGTATCATTGAAGCATTGGAAACTATTATGAGCAACGAAGTAGAGGCAAATGGCAACGCTACTTCTCTTCACAAATGTTTATGTAAATTTGAATTTATCATCACTCTTACTGTTATGTCAAAAATGATATCCATGACATACATAACATCAAAATATCTACAAAAAGCATATGTAGATATAAGTTCATCTTTGGTTAAAATTAGTATGACAGAAAAGGTTTTTGCCGACGTGAGGAAAAGTGGAAAAGAAGAATTTAAAAAACTGTTTAAAAAAGCTGGAGACATATCTCATAAATTAAAAGTTCCTATAAAAGGACCAAGAACAGTAGGCACTCTATCCTTATTTGGACGAGATATTAGCTTCATTGAAAGGGAGATTTTCAAACCATAGGGATCTATTAAGAGGACTTGACTGTTTAATCCCAGTAAACGCTGTCAACAAAAGTTTAGCGACTTGTTACCGGCTTTGGAGTTTTACAAGGATGATATGCAGCACACCAGCAGATATATATTGGAAGCGGAATGGAGTCTTTGGGCATCACACTGGAAAGATACAGACTCTCCAAAGCCAAAGAATGCTGTCGACACATTAAAATTTTTAGATCGAGAAATGTTTCCTAATATGACAATTCTATTAACAATTTTGGAAATAATATCAGTGACCACATCATCGGTTGAAAGGTCATTCTTGACTTTAAAGAGACTGAAGAATTACCTGCGCAACAGCACAGGTGAAGACCAGCTAACGTCTTTAGCTTTAATGACTGTACATAGAAACATAAAAGTGAATATCTCAAAAATTATCAATCACTACAATCAAAGCATTGGAATATTTTCTTTCACTTAAGGGTTTGTGAATTTGTGGCTTCTGCTAATAGTTGGGTGACCTGGTGGTCTAGGGGTAAGGTGTCAGACTTCTGTGCTGGCGGCCGGGGTTCAATCCTCGGTCCCGGTATAGATTTATCTGATTTCCAAACCCTTCCTACACCTCTGACAAGACATCTTGTGAATGTGTGGAATGCCAGGCCGCCACCGTGGTTCGGATTCCACGTTAAACTGTAGGTCCTTCATTTCATCTCACAATCACCCTACCATTACACATTAGCGTAAGTGCGTATAACCCGAACGGGTAGTAAGACGCGGTGCTAATAATAATAATAATAATAATAATAATAATAATAATAATAATAATAATAATAATAATAGTTTTTATTCACCTTATTTGGTTTATTTTTTTGACACTATGGTTTCCCAAGATTTTTAATGCCACTGTTGATAATATAATCAATATTTAAACACTATTTATTTCATTTGTATTAGTTTTATTTAAAATTACTTTTATGCTAAATACTATTTAACTATTTATAACTATAAAGTTAAAGAATAGCTGTAAAAATCGTATATTGTTACCATGTGTTAAGAATTATTAAACATAATTCTAAATTGTGTTAGCCTCCATATTTTATTTTATCCTTATACAGTTATACAACCTAATGTAATGACGAATCTAAATGCCTAGTATTCCTCTTACAAGTTACATACATCACTGGTTAGTGGTTAATAATTATTATGAATAATCTAAAGCTATGATTATTGCTGAGAATTGAGAAATACAGTCTCTTTATATATTTTCAAAAATAGGCCTTCAGATATTGAGAGCCCCCCTTCCCCCAAACTTGAATCCTGCATACGCCACTGGATTATGCGGAAGCAGTTCTTTTTAGTGGCCATTGACACACTCCTCAATGCCTCCTCAGCAAAAGTTATAGCTTACAGCGAGTAGGACTGCCTATCTTTTCTTTAATTGCATTATGAGACCAAAGCTGGTTGAAATGTTATGTTGTTTTTCTAATATCAAAAACATACCCGCTTTCACATTTCTCCCCACATTCACTAATACTTCCTATTTCCTCTGTCTTTATTTCATCTTAATTCCCCCTTTATTGCCTGAATAATGAACACAATCACATAAGATTTTTAAAAATGTACTTAAAGATTACCTATACTTGAATTTTCAAGTTATGGTATAAACAGTAATTAAGGCAGTATTAATTTTGTGTGCACCCCCCCCCCTCCCCTTTCCCTCGGATACAGCCTTGACTACATATATAGTAAGAAAGGATAATATTCCAAAAGTGAGTTCACCCTAAGGTTTATTTGAAGACGCAAGTCTATTTCAAGCTTCAGCTTGCTATTTTACTTGTTTTTAAAGTTGCCTTATTTTGCAGGGAGAGGGGTGCTCCAAACCCTCCCTCACGAGCCGCCCCCGAAGATAGTGTAAGAGTAAAGATAATATGCCCTAGATGTATACCGGAAAGATTTCCTTGCACGTAAATCCACACCAAGTTTTTTTTTAGTTAACTAGATTTGTGTTCAAGTGGCCAAAGGTGTCAATTAAAATACCGTAGTAAAAATAATGCTAATTTTTTCACTCATGTAACGTTTCGTAGTTATAGGTTTTTGGGTTTTGGAGCTACCCATACAAGTAGTCAAGAGGCTTAAGGTTGGTTTTGGATATAGGTAAAATTAAAAAAATAAAAGTCTTGAACCTGGATTCACTATCACTAAAGGGTATAAATCTGCTCCTGCGCAAGTGTAGAAATGTTGCAACTATGCACCCATGACTCTCCCCAAAGATGCACCTTTTTAATTCACTCCATTTCTATATTCACTAAACAAGGAGAACATTGGTGTCAAGAACTATGGTGACGTCACCGTAACGTCATCTTTTGGTGTGTTTTTTACCATTCCGTGTGAAGAATTTACTTCCAAGTCAATGCTTAGGTATTTAAAATCCTTATTGAAAATGATAGAAAATACAAATAGGCTTACTGTTAATTAATATTTATCTTTTAAGATAGCCATTAAATGGGAGTTGGCATATTTCTGAATACTTTTCAAACAATCATATTAAGCCTATTCAGTACAAAGTAATTAACTATGTTATAAATGTAAAGCTTTCGTTGCATCAATAACACATTTATTGAAAGTTCAAAACATGTTTTAAAAATATACTTACACGCTATATAAATCTTTATTAAAGAGATGTCTTTGGACTAAGTAACATAAAAACCTCTTTGGATCTAGAGACATTTTCTTAAGTTTGCTGCTTTATTCATACTTTCTCTTGACCCTTTGGAGAGAGAAGTATTGGGATCGTAAAAATTTGTAATTTGAGATTTTGGTAAATGTTGACGTTTCATGACCTCCTGATAAGTAAAAATGGTTTTCGCGATGTCTTTGTGTATTTATTTCAGCCTAGAGCCGAATCCATTTTACTGATCGGAGTTAAACTTGGTATCTGGGTTTTTCATAAATTTCCTCATATGCCTTTACGGAATTATATATTTAAGCCTAAAATTAAGGGTAGCTTACTTTAGGGTTAAAAGCTAATAAATGGATTTTCTGCAAATCCGCTCAGGAGATTTTAGTTAAAATTCATATTTATACACTGTTTAACATTATAGACAAAATGGCGCATCTCATTTTTCCAGTAAAATAAAAGAGGATAATTTAAAAAAGTGAAATCTCCGATAATTTTGATCATATCTACGCAAATTTTTGAGATACGAAATGACTTGTCAGTAAACCTACATAGCTGTAGTACTATTAAAAATAAATAACTTTTATTTGAAATATATTTTTATAAAATTTATAGTTTCCGAGCTATAAGCAAACATATATTATTTTTTAGATGGAGGGATTTAAAATGGGTAGTTGATTTTATTCTCCTTGATGGACAGATATGTTCCTCTTTTATCATTGTTTCTGTGATAGTGTATAATATTTAATGTGTGCTATTTGTTATAATATGAGTCTCTTTTTATCATCATATTCATGCAACCATGTATATTATATAGTTTCACGTGTATTAAAAGTTTTAAGTCATTCTACATGTTTAGGTAAATGAGTGAGAAAGTATGTGCAGTACACCGGGATATTTATTTGTATACGGCTTTGTCTTATACTAACGAGATTAGTGCCATAGCGTTAAATGAATCTAAAATTCAATAATAACAGGTAAGGTATAGATTTGTTACTTCTACATCTATATAGAGATTGTAACATATTTTGTGCTTGCAAGACGTAGGCCTATATTATTTTAATGCCTTTATAATTAATTGGTGTACAGTTAATAAAGTGCACTCTGAGGCTTATGAAAAATGCCTCCATTTTAATTGATCTACGTGACATGATTTTAAAATTGTACCTACTCTTGAATGGGTGCAATTAAACGGTGTAAATTTTCTCACAAATTTATCCTGTTCTGTTAAGTGAATATGGATCTCAGCGCATATTGCAAAGTTGCACCGACGCATCTATTTGCTCCATTTAGTGAATCCAAGCAGTGAAATGCACATATTCAGGCATCCTTAAGTTATTTTACAAAGTTTATTGACCTTGAAAGTTACATTGCTAACACACACATTCACATTATATTTTATTTATATTATTGTTTATTTTGCTAAGTATTATTATCAGGGCCGCATCTAAAAGGGGGGGGGGGGGTCAAAGGGGGCAATTGCCCTGGGCCTCACATTCCAGGGGGCCACATTTCCTAAAAAAAATTATTAAATTATATAAGTATTCGCTTAGTGATAGGATTCCATTCCAAATTCCTGAAAACCCTAACTTTATATAATTTAACATTTACATTATCTGAGTAATGTACTGCAAGTAGTATGGTGGACCACCTAAAACAGGCTGTGATAGGCCAAAATTGGTCACGTGACCACGCCTCTTCACTCTCTGATTGGCTGTTGGTTTTCCCCCTTCCCCCACCCTTCTTCTGACCCCCTCCACTCCTCCTGACACCTTTTCCCGTGTTCCGGACATGTTGGTTCTTGTATTATTGGTTATTTATGTATACTCATAGCTTTTTTATATATGAATATTTTTTAAATTTTTATTCATTGATTAGGGTGTTGGAGTTTTTTATTTGAAATTAAAGAGTTTTGTATTCATTGATTGGGGCGTTGTGGTTTATTTGGGGAGCATACAGTTCGTGACGTTTCGGCATGAGGGCTCGGCATGAACCTCGCGCTATGGCTGTCTTATATAGAATGAACATTGGCTTCTCCGTCACAAGACTCTGTCGGACTGTCCCGGAACAAGCAGCACGAAACTCTCCTGATGACTGTTTGGGGTAGAGTGTGATTAATGGTTCCCCTGACTTGAGACCCCCTTTCACTTCCCATCCTTAGAGGTATGTGTCACAACCTCTTATGTGGTAATGGGTTTATTCCGGGTGAATCATACTTTGCGCCAGTCTGTCGGTTCGACAAGACAAGTCAGGACAAGAATAGATAGTGACCATGAAACCATGAGGGCATTGACCATGGCAACCGGGGTTTTCCCGATTACATCATCGCAACCCTGGCACCAGCATCGCGGCCCGAACAGGCGATTTGAGACAAGAATAGATATTGAGGTCATTGGCCCGGGCAACGGGGTTTTCCCTATGACGGCATCACAACCCTGGCGCTGGTTTGGCGGGCAGACAAGACAATTTGGGACCTGTAAGGAACAAACAGTGAATAAAACACAGATATTACACAGTAAATGTTTTACAATTATACATTTTTACAGTAATGCCTCATACATTCATTCATACGTTTTTCTAGTCTCTCTTAGATGCGTTAGTAAAATTGTTTTTAGTTCACAATCCAGCATGTAATAGTCCAAACCGACGACTTGTCGTGTATAGTAGGTAGCATTGATAAGATCCAGGTTTTTGATGTGCGTTTCCACCGTAGGTTGTTCTAGGTCAACGACATCCACCAATTATGTTAGCTTGTCGCATACATCCACGACGAGCGTGTTGATCAAATCATTGCAATAGCGTGCGACGGGTGTTGACCAAATGTCCCGTCGGTCGATGGTGACGTCGATAAGGTCTCACACCTCACAAAGACGCGTCCAGCTAGGTGCTAGATAGGCGACCCGTTTGAGTCCGGCATCTTGTTTCTCACTTATGACAACAATACGGTCATCGCACATGCGTCTCAGAGAGATTTCATGATTAGTCAGGCTAATCTTCTGAGGAGGTTGCGTTATGCTGAAAAACTTTTATATGATAGAGTTGTAGCTGCCCAGTTATTGCCACTCTGTACGGTTAAACACAGCACAGTTCCCTCCGCATTTTTTTAGATGGACATTGGGCGTAAATTTGTTCTTGATGCTCATGCCAACGATGACTCGCTTGGCGTCGAGTCCGTCCAGCGGGAACAACGTGTTGAAAATACTGGTGATTTCGAGTTGCTTCACCGGCTTTGCTTTGCTGGCGCAAATGTCTTGACCTTCCATGATGTTTGGCGGTTATGGTCGGCACGCCACCGGGACGCAAACTCTTGAAGGGCAGCAGTACCCTACAGTCTTCAAAAATGTGTTGTAATATCTCACCACCATAGCGTCGTTGCCTGTATGATTGGTGGGCGAGAATAGGCGTAGGAAAGTTTTGATCGGAATGTTTTGGGCGCGATAGAGAAGGTACATGATACATTAATTGCGGCAAACGTCTGATAATATTCTTTGAAGTTGTAGCGTGCTATGGGACGTGCGGGAAGTGTTTTTGCGTATTAACACCAGATGTGACTTTACATGGGGCGTAAAACCATAACTAACAAAATATTCTCCCACGCAGTTGTTGTCGATAAAGATGGCTACCCAATGCGTCCCAGGCTTGGTGTGTGGATCAGTGTTGATGACTAGAGCGGCAGGTCGAGCTATTATTGCGGGTAGTTGATCAGCAGGTTAAACATCTGGCCGTACAGAACGGAACGACGGGTTTGTTTTCAGCGCATGTCTTATGGTGTGCGTGTCCATCTTCAATCATCCAATCTCAAAGTCCCCGGATGATAGAGACTGAACAGAAATTCCATACAGAACTATGTGCCATGAACATGGTTCGGCCCAATTTAAGTGTTCTAAGTGACGAACAACCTCTGTCGTACATATCTTTGATGGGTGTAGATGTGTATTTGACTAGAAAATATTTCTTTTCTGCCCCCCTTTACATAGACGGTTTCTGCACACGTTGTGGCACGGGAGATGAAGGATTTGAGCAGGCTGTAATCCACATCACCGCTATCCCAAGGAATACCGTGCAGATTGTTGACGATATAGTCGGCTTTCTTTCGGAGATCGTTGGAAAGTTCCTTGATAGCGTATGGGGGTTTTAACATCCAATTTTGAAGAAATGTACCGCATACAGATAAATGACTTAGTTCCTTGACGATGAACTCTTGGTTGTCGTAGATGAAACTCTGGAAATCCACAATGACCACCATAGCTTAAATGATGGTGGTAAGGGGTGGGAAGCCGTTTATATTAACTCCCATAATCAGTCACGACCTTTCTGTTCTTGTCAATGGTGATGATGTTGGCAAACTTCCTGTACACGATAAAGTTGACGGTTTCGGTGAGAGCTCTGGTGAAGCTCACTTCGATGCTCAGAGAAACGTCCCTCGTCAAGTTCCAATTTGATGTCTTGGGGCGGACAGATTAGGTGTGAAATCAAAAGCCATGAGAGGGAAGGCTTCTCGTGTGATGTCGCTACATTCGTTCATGAAATGGATACCCGTTTCAGAAAACAGTGTGGGGTAGGACATGACGTATTTGCCGTTTGAAAAATTGGGCTGTAGAGGTTTCGATGGCACTTGTTCCTCATCCACGTGCAGCGAGAAATGCTTCATGCCTTAGTTTTGAAAGTTGAACGGGTTCTTGGTAGCGTCTCCGTTGAACGCCGCGTTTGATACAAAGCCCACGATGCATCGTTTGGGTAACTGTCCGGTGAATACGTTGTCCAGTGATTTCCCTTGCACGGCCTTAGGAATAGTGAATGTTTTTATTTCCACACGGGTGATGGGATACTTTTCGGGACTGACGTTTATTGCTTTGGCATGTGCCAACAGTATAGAAGGTGCTACTTTGACACGTCGCACTAGAAGGTCGGCTTCGGTGATGTGAATCTTAAAGTGAGGGAGTTCAGGGACTGCCATAAGACTAAACTCGTCTTGGGAACGGAACAACTTGACTCTGAGCTCGGTGCCATTCAAAAGGTATTTCTCTTCGTTAAACACGTCACCGTGTAAATACCCTAAGAGATCCACCGTCTTACTTTTTGTGGTGAGACTACGGTGGGCCTCAAATCCCTTGTTGCCTGCGTTAGCCTCCTCAAAGGTTCCGGGGCTGTCTACGAACCACATCCCGCAAGTCAAATGTGTTCTTTTGGCTTCACTGTTGTAATTGAGCAACGTCTCAATGTATTCTCTACAAGAATACGTGTTGCTGGGCAGTGAGACTAGTTTTTGGTTTAAAAACACATCCACCTAAGTGAATAGTGAATGCAACCAGTTGTAGACGGGAGCGATGTAATCCACCTTTGTGAAAGCGCCAACGTCGGGTATCATGATGACCGCCCTGAGATAGAGCATGGTTTGTGAAAAATCGTTATAAAATTCGCCTTGTCCGGTAACGGTAAATTCGATGAGCGAATCTTCAGAGAGGGAAGATACAGTTTTGTACTGGAGCCATTACCCACTTTCAAGATTGGTTTGAGTGGCTGGTACGGAAAGAGATCGAGTTCACTGCTGTCACACTTGCAGGACTGTGGGGGGGTAGAAATGACATTTTAACTGAAAATATCTACAACTTCTTTCTTGACATTTTTACGTCGGGCAACGACAGAAGACTGACGTCGGTGATTCTTATGACGCCCTTTATAGCCTGCGCCGGTCATCAGTGTGTCGATCTTCTGCTCCACCTTGCGTTTCAGGTTAGTTCCAGCCTCACTGACACGGTGCCGTAACGCCTCTTTGAAAGGACGATGTTGATTGGCAACGTTGGACAGCACGTCGATACCCGTATGAAGCGCCTGTTTTCCAATGGCTATAGCGTCGCTTCTCAACAACGGTACGACGCTTTTGAAAAGGCCGCTGAAAAAACATCCTATCCCATGCCCTCGTTGATAGGAAACACCGTGGTAGATATAAGATATTCCTGTTACAGCCTGGTTGACGTAGTAATTTGGGTAGGGACAGTTCATGTTGAGCAGCGTCGAAAATGAAGTTTCACGCAAACTTTTCCAAACTCGAATGGTACAGTTTCAGACATGTTTGTTTTTATATTGATTTCCAAGCTTTCAATTTCCCTTCCAAGCACGGGCATGTAGTGCAACGGATCATATCTAACTGTCTTATGTATGCCGTAGAGATAGTTTATGTTGTTGATACCGACGATACGTAACAGTGGTGACAAAATGTCACACACGGGCTAAGAATTGACGGTATCCGTGTAAATGTACATTTGCGAGGGCAAGCCTAGTAGAATGTTGGCGGCGTACGGTGACTCTGGGACTTTGATCAGATTAGTCAGAGGATCGAAACCAAGCTGTAGACTTAGTTGACTTGATAGAGTCAGCAGCTGTATATTTGGTAAAGAAGCGATAACGTTTACTTTTTTGTTGGTGTTTGTTTATTTGAATACAATTCCAGAATCCCCTTTAAACGCCTCTACGTCGTTAAGGCTTTGATCAATTCATGGATAGTGTTGTAGTTTCCAGGAGGAATAGGATCCTTGAATATTTGTTCCACGCCGTTAGCGTCCACCCAGTTGTACCATACAATATTTTGACCCTCGGGCTTGGTGTTGAAAGAACACGGACATTGAAATTCTGCCAGAGCGACTTCCCACTAGCCTTCGAGTGTAAGACGGTAAGGAAGTTGCGTGGCGAAATTTGTGAGGGTATTTTTCGGGAAATATCCCATAGAGCTGTCGCTCGGCAAAGTGATGTAAAACTGGTCATTCATGGTAGGACGCCGACGTAACTGGCAGGAATCCAAGAATTAAACATGTCGGGGTAACCTTTCTACTGCACGTACACTTTCTTTCTGGCGTCTTTACCCTTGACACGTAGTATTTTATCAACTTTAAAAGTTTCGGGAAGACGTACGCGTTGCAATTCGTGTTTGTAAAACGTCCCCTCCACCTCTTCGCCATCAAGATCGGTGAGTCTGTAGACGACAGATTGTTGCAACACGACACTGCTGACTTTGAAAATCTCTTCGCTCCAATTGCTTTCGTAGCCCTTTTCAAAAAGAATTTTGGATTTGCTAATACGCACCATGTCACTGACTTTTATTTTCTACTTACTATTCTAGTTTGGACGCCTTTTGCCGTACAGATTATCTCTGACTTGAAGCACATTAGTTTCTGAAAAGTCGGCAGGCGCCATCTTGATACTGGAATGTTTTGCGCCTTTGTAAGCGTCGACTAGATCTTGGAGGACGTCCACATACCGATACGTGTTATTTTTGATAAAGTAGCGCCACATGCGTCCTTTCAGAGTTCTATTGAACCGTTCTACGAAGCTTGCCTTCACGTCTGGATTATGAGTGGTGTAGTAATGCACACCTTGCTTGAGAAATTTCTGGACTAGACGTGCCGTGAACTCTGTCCCCTTGTCCGTCTGTATACTTAGAGGTTTACGGCCGCTTTGTTTGAAAATGTCCCGAAAGGTGTCTCTCACGACGCTCCCCGTTTTGGAAAGAAGCATCCTCGCCCATGCCATCTTACTAAACACGTCAATGACGGTGATTAAGTACACTGCACCGTCGTTGTATTTTCTGAGACTTCGCATATCGTTGAGATCGGCTTTACAGGGATCGTCAATGTTTGATACCACGTACTTGTTGCGTTTTAACCTTTTTTTATCACCGGTTTGTGTAAGGTATAAGCGTCCTGCGCACTAAATTTGTTGCCGAACCCAATTGTTGGTGGTGTTTCTTGTAACGGTGTAATGTTTCCGGGGACACCAATATCATCGTTTTCATGTGTTCCAATACATACTTGTTGAATAACGAACCCAGGACCCCATTGATTAAAGAGGCTAAAAGTAAGGGCAAGAACGCTCCTCCCTTCTGAACGAGTAGTCGTCTCTTCTTCTTCCAGCACTCTCCTCGTTTGACCAGCTTGCGCAACACCTGCTTGTGAGCACGTAACTTTGTCTTTGGCGCATTTTTCAACGGCACCCACCCTTTTAAAGTGTTAGAGGCATAGTCGCAAACAAATTCAACCAGTTTCTTGTCAGCCGTTTTCAGCAAGGCAACACGTTGCTGAGGATTCATGCGATACATCGCACGTTGCAGACGGGCCTGCTTCAGCACTTTGGGACACATGGTTATGAAATGATCTCTAATCGGGAAGTGTCGGTGTTTTTATAGCCTTTGCGTAGTAGGTACACGCAGCACCCGATATTTGTGTGGGTTCTATATCTGAACCATTCTGGTGTACATTGTTTAAAATCTAACAATAAATACCCGTGAGGAGTACTTGTAGCATCAGTGTAAGCCTCTTGTAAAACACGGGGATTTTCAAGACAGACTTGACGCGCAAATTGTTGAATCTGAGCTTTATCCCTGGGATTTTTAAAAAGCACGATATAATGTGCGTTTAAGGAAATGTCTCTTTGGCCCTTGCCCTGGTGGATTATATTTTGTGTATGGTACATAAAGCCAATGTTTTGGTGGTGGGATCCTTTAGTGAAAAGATCGACGACCACTTCGTTGGCTTCACGCATCAGATCATCCAGGATAATCAGCTGTGTAAAGTCATTACAGATGTCATCCATTTCCGACAAACCCTTACAGAATATGAAGCGGGGACTTGCTCAGTCATTTTCGAATCCCCTTTGCCATAAAGCATAATAACATGTTATTTTATTAAATTTAACGTCACACATTGTGTTCAAGTTACGGATAAAGTCTGCTACAAAACGTGACTTTCTACATCCGGAAGGGCCGCTTATGATGACTGAAAATTGATGTTTCAGCTTGTCCATAATGTTTGAGACTGAGCTTATAAGCTATATGGACTTGTATTTATATTATAGGAGGGAGTTGCGGGTGTTGACGTTAAAACATACAAATAAGAGTTTTTAGAATATTTATTTACAATCATGAAAAGTATACAAACAGTGAAAAATATTCTGTGAATATTTACAATATATTTATTAGCACAAACCTAACAGTTTTTTACAATATTTATTATAATGATGAAAAGTATACTGAGAATATTTACAATATATATATATATATGTATATATATTTATACAATAGTGGCCTCGGTACTAAAGATGGTTCAATATAATATACCAGGTCACCACCGTGGTTCGGATTCCACGTTAAACTGTAGGTCCTTCATTTCATCTCACAATCACCCTACCATTTACACATTAGCGTAAGTGCGTATAACCCGAACGGGTAGTAAGACGCGGTGCTAATAATAATAATAATAATAATAATAATAATAATAATAATAAAATATATACATAGAGATGGTTTCAATTTAAAAGAAAATAAATATATATACAAACAGTTTATTATATATGACTAGATTTAAAATAAATATATATACAAACAGTTTATTATAATTGACTAAAATTAAAATATATACAAACAACAAATTGACTGTAAAAACCAGGAAATTGAGGATCGTCGTGGTAAATAAAAAAAAAACGTAACCGGGCGCATAATTTTTTTTAAAAAATACGCTTGTTTTCATGCATAAAAAAATATGAAAAAATCTTAAATCTTTGAAAAATGGTATGTCAGTGGAACTGTCTAGAGTGAAAGGAAAAAAAAAGATTATTCAGCCCATCTAAATGATCATCTTTTAGTCGTTGCGAGTGCGTTTACAAGGACACTTATACCCAAACGGCAAAGTGTCCGACTTTAGTTTGTGAAACAGTACATACGGTCGCAAGACCATTTATTACAATTTTGTGCGGTATCTGTATGTATCTTTCCGCAGCTTGTTCAGTGCCCATCGCTTTCAAAACGTCAAAATTAACATAGTTCCGGTTGCGTTAGTTTATGGTGATCCCGCGAACCTTGCACACCGTTTTTGTTTTGGCAGGATTGCCACCAAAACAAACTCGGTTTTCGTAATTCTTGGGACCGCCAGATAAAAAGGCGATAATGTAGCTTCCCGGACCGTAATCCTGAAGTTCATCAGTGAGGTCACATAAAAAGTACCCGGTCGTTGGACTCTAATCGACGGGGCGTTCAGTAAGTAAAACGCTATCTGTAACATGATACCAAACGTGGTCCCCCAATTGTTCAAGGATGCTGTATAAGAGCAACTTAGCCATAGTAGTCGTGTAACATGCCACCGCCACACTCGTGTTTGGGTTAAGGAGCAACGCGTCACGTGCATACTTGTAATTGAGGAACATAACCTCATCATTAACATCAATGACGCTGTCCACGGTGATGTACCGATCCATCAGATACTTGTGGATGCCCTGATAGTCGTTAACAACGGCTACGTGTGGTAAATCGGGTCTTTTCCCAAACTTTCCCCATAGTGAATTTAAAAAGAGGTTCGCCAGAGTGCGGAGACCAAGGTTTTTACAAACAGAGTCGAAATTGAGTTTTACCCCTTCCCTTTCCTCATAATTTCAAATATAAGCTAACTTTTCCTCTTGTGAAGTACACCACTCTGGCCATCCGCTGGCTTCTTGTTTAATTTTCAAAAAAGTATCAATGTACCCGTTAAACAATCCGTCAGAACGTGTCTGATGGTCATAAACATATACATTGTACTCCCACACTTCGTATACTGCTTCAACGGTGTAGCCTTTTTCAACGGATTTACGGATATCGTCAATCAACCAGACACTTGTCAACCAGCAACCTTTTTGTCGTTGAGCTGACACGCGCCTAGGTATTTTTCCTCCCCGCATTTCCTGCACAAGATGAACATTAACCTATTGTATATCGATGTAGGCAATACGGGCATGAATAAATCCCGCGGAGACGTCACTGTCACTTTGGCTATGCCTTCTACTTGATCTATAGACGGACAATTTGGTTCCAAGTGAATTTAGGGGTGGTCGACGGGGTATTTTTTGTACTTGCAAACGTAAGGATACAGTGAACACACATCCAAGTAGTTGATCTTCTCTCCACAATAAAGGTCTGCTTCGTGGAAGAGCTTGATACAATTTGTACGCCCGCCAATGAATGCATCCCTGGGGCTTAGGAGCTCCTTGGTATACACCTCGTTCTGGTGTACAAATTGTTTCAAATCCTTGTCTGTGCGTTTCATCGCATTAAACATACACTCCCACATCTATACGACCGTGTAGCCGACATTCTTAAACTTTTCAACACATGCCATGGTCGCTTCATAGCGCGTCTCCATGGTCTCGTGGGGACTATTTTTCATGGGGGTGTTCCTGTCAGGATAAAAGAGAGGGCATGCGTGCCAATAACAGCCCCAGAACTGAAAGACGGTGGTGGTATCTCCAGCTTTAACAACGCCGTATACACGTCACCCTAACACATATTCCTCACGGCCGTTACCCGCATGAAGAATAGAGAAACCGCGTAGATGAGCCTCCCAGCAGAGCCATTGTACAGCGACGTGCGACTGTTGGTCTGCACACCGGTAGCCACCATTAGGGATAATACCGATAGTATTCTCCTTAAAATGACTTCGGCGGTAAACAAACATGGCCGCTCCAGCTATCGTACACACCTTTCTGAAAGTTTCCACCTTTGCTTTCTCCATGAGCATGTCTCTAAACTTCAGGCAGGCCTTCCGTAGGATCTTTACATCTTTCACACAATACAATTCCAACTCGCGCTTAAAATCAAAGAAACAATTTTGTTTGACCAACGCGTCATACCAATTCTTAAAGTGCTCCTTTTCCGCAACTGGCATCTTACTGATGCCGTAGTCCTTTTTTGGCGGCAAGGGACTCCTATACACCATGTTTTCTTTTTTATTGAAAAAATGGGGGAAATGTCCCTTGGCCAAAGACTCGTACAAGCCGAATGTTTTTGGCATCATGGACAACGACATCGGGAGAAAGTTCAGCAAGTCAATAAAGTGGAGCGGGCCGTAACGCATGGACATGATTTTTCCCACCGTTCATTATGAGCTCTGGAATCCATTTTTTAAACTCCATCATATTTAAAAAAATAAAATTACCAACATAGACCTTCGCATTATGGCCTAGGAGGGTGATATCCTTAAATTTTGAGGCTTTAATTTTCTCTATAAATCTGAAAAATTGGGCCATTTTGGTATCACAATTGAATATGTGAGTCCTATAGCCCACGCATTCTCTGCAATGATGGTCATCTGCATCTATATGAACGCAGGCCTTGCAACACGTCTGCACGACACATAGGTTAGGTTCGTTCAAGTACGTGCCGGCCGCACCTTGAAGAAGAGTTTCTTGACTGCATTCAAAATCATAGAATACAAACATGAAATTGCTCTTTTCCAGTGATGGCTTCGATGGGGACTGCTTCATATAAAAAAATGGCCAAAAAGACTATGGGTCTCGCATACTCTACAAAAAGTCTCATAACACCTAAGTGAATGTTCTGCTCTTTCCAAACTGATAAATTAGCCGCATACCTCGCAAACCTTTTTGACATCACAGACCGACCTGTGACCTCAGCATAAACCGGGACGTTTATGGTTATCAAAAATGTCTGTTTTGTGAACCAACGCCCACAGTCTTTACAAACCACAGGTCGGTCTCCGCTACAAACCGGCTTAGCGTAGCACTTTTTTCACGCGGATTTACATTTGTGTTTGTTATTATCATTGAACTGTACACGACACTCGCGGAAAAAGTCCCCACACTTAAATGCGGCTGTCAAGGATAATATTACATCAAAATGGTTTTGCTTATCGTCGTGAAAATACAAATCAAGGTAGCAATTAAACGAATTTTCGGAGGGAGTAGGCTCCCCATATAGGACCTGCTTCCCGCGACGCTCCCTGAACACGATGATTTTGTATTCAGAGAGGTATGTATGAAATTGTTTCAGTTCAGTGTTTCCACTACCTTTCACAGGATTCACACAGGCATTACAGTATAGTTCCTCTGCTTTTAGTTTTTGAATAGGACGACCAATTTTGATTTGTCTGAAGGTGTTCACATCCATTCATCCTGGTTCTCTTTTAATGTCACATATATCTTTGGCGACAACCAATGCACGGGCAAGGCAAAGTGTGTTATTATTATCATTATTATTATTATTATTATTATTAGCACCGCGTTTTACTACCCGTTCGGGTTATACGCACTTATGCTAATGTGTAATGGTAGGGTGATTGTGAGATGAAATGAAGGACCTACAGTTTAACGTTGAATCCGAATCACGGGGAGGCCTGGCATTCCCTACATTCACAAGATGTCTTGTCAGAGGTGAAGGAAGGGTTTGGAAATCAGATAAATCTGTGGCGGGACCGAGGATTGAACCCCGGCCGCCAGCACAGAAGTCTGACACCTTACCCCTAGACCACCAGGTCACCCGCAAAGTGTGTTGCCATTTTGAAACGTAATGATCCCATGGTTTTTACGGCTATTTGTGCTAGCGGGAGAGAGTTTATCATATTTATGATCACCCCTCCCGCACGGCTCTTTAAAGTGCCTGAGTTTAATGTACAGTGGTGCTGTACTCAAAAAACAAATGATTACTTTGTATCACACGACTTACGTTATCAAGCACGGCTCGAGCGTCTAACTGAGCTGCTTGCCTAAATGAGACATATACTAGGTTCAACGTCGAGTCCGTGCTACTCAAAAGTAAGCCGACATGGTCATTGGCGCTGACGCCATGGTCCTGCAGCCGATTGAGAAAATTAGTAATTTTTTCTTCAAGCCAGCTTAATGCATCACGATCGCTTGATGGAGCACGAAGATGTACGGTAATTTCTCTACCAGTATAAAAGAAAACCCTCAATTGTTTAATTCTTTCTTTGACTATCCAAAGAGGGACACCATTAGACAGGGCCCCAGCTACCTGGTTTACCGGGCCACTAAATCCCGATTGCGGGGCTGAAGACGGTCCCACCCCCACCATATCAGCGCCTTGAAGAGAGGCCGTGATCTCCGTCTGCCACACCACAGCTTGGGCTCAAGCACCGTCCTTCTGTCTCTGAGGCGGTGTACCTGCAGTGTGGTGAAGGGGATTCGTTGCCGTGGGCTGTGGGGGGAGGGGGGGTCGTGCTGCGATTTGCTTCCTCCATTTGAACTATAACACAAAAGCACGTGTCAAAGTAAGCACGTTAAATAAAATTGTTCCAAACATGCGCGTATTATTTTCTCTTTAAAAGGTATAATACTTTTCAAGTTCAATATACTTTCGGTATTAATATAATATGTTATAATTTTTTCCTAAACACAATTACTTTAGCTGAAACCAACATTCGCAAAATGTGTGTCATAAATACACTCGAATCTTAGTACAGTCCAGGGCCGTTAATTTATCACTATGAGGGGTTAATCCTACATTTTCATCTATGCCGAGAATTTAACCCGGGACCCCATCGCAAATTGTGTGTGATAAATACACTCGAACCTTAGTTCAACTACAAAATACAGTCCAGTGCAATTAATTTAACACTATGTAGGGTTAAACTTACATTTTCATCTATGCTGAGAATCGAACCCGGGACCTTTCTCAAAGTGTTTGTAATAAATACACTCAAACCTTAGTTCAACTACAAATACAGTCCAGGGCAGTAATGTATCACTATGAAGGGTTAAACCTACTTTTTCAGCTAATCCGAGAATCGAACCCGGGACCTTTCGCAAAGTGTGTGTAATAAATACGCCCTAGGACAACTAAACAATTTAGTCCAGGGCAGTTAATTTATCACTATGAAGGGTTAAACCTACATTTTCATTTATGCCGAGAATCTAACCCGGCACCCCATCACATATTGTGTGTAATAAATACACTCGAACCTTAGTACAACTACAAAATACAGTCCAGCGCAGTTAATTGAACACTATGATGGGTTAAACCTACATTTTCACCCATGTGGGGGGAATTCGAACCCTGGACCTTTCGCAAAGTGTGTGTAATAAATACACCCTAGGACAACTCCAAAATTTAGTCCATTTAAACCTAAATTTTCACCCATGTAGGGAATCGGACCCGATATCTTTCATAAAGTGTGTGTAATAAATACACCCTAGAACAACTACAAAATTTAGTCCAGGACAGTTAAACCCTCATTTTCACCCCATGTTAGGAATCGAACAAGGGTCCCTTGTCTAGGCAAGAATATAGGGTCTCTCTCTCTCTCAATTTAATGTTCGGCCCTTAAATCAACAATATAAATTCTCACGGATACCTGTAAGAAATACCTGTAAACTTAAAATAAAAAATTTTTCCCCCTTTTAAAAAACCCGTTTTTAATATTCGAAACAGGCTTTAAAAACGCTTCTTTTTGCCCCGCCAAGAAAGCCCCGCGTACAACACACCACACACACACACACACAAACACTTCTTAAATGATATAAGGTATTTGCACAGGTATTCAAAAAGTGGAAAAAATTTTAATTTTAAACTCTTGGGGGAAATAAAAAAAAAATAATTTAATTTATAACCTTTTCCTTTTTTTCATTCTATAGCTCTGGTCACTTTTTTTTTTTATTTTATCGCTATTAAAGGCTTAATCAGCATTTTCGCCTAGGCCAGGGAATTGAACCCGTGACGCCCCCCCCACTGTCTTTAGTAGGGTTTTTAAAGCGTATAAATCGAACGGGTAGTAAGGCGTGGGGACAAATTAGGGAGGATTTTTCTCTACTTTTTTAATAATCGGCTAAAAAAACAACATAGGTTTCCCCGTTAGTTTTAATGCAGGTATCTTAATTTTATATTTTATATATATATATTTGAATACATTTTTCCCTGCTCTAAACTGTAGCAAACGCCATCTGTTTTTTCCGAAAGTGAACCAGTTTAAACACATGCAAACTTCTCGAAACCCATTCTGACAAGAGGCTTTGGTATGGTGACGAAAAAAATGGTGGTTTGGGGAGAAAGAAAAAGAGAGGGCACACAAATAGGGCTATTTTCAAACTAGTGGCTTTTTAGTATGGTTAATGTAGACGGTACTTTAAAATTAGGTGGTCGACGTGTCCAAATCACCCCAAACACCCGGGGGGGAAAAATTTTCCCCCGCCATTTTGTGGTGGCGGACCCCGTAGGGAGCGCCGGCGAGATGATGCCGGGGGTGGTGTAGGGTGCGATAGATGTGTTGGGAGGCGCCTGCGACGCCGTGCCCAGCACCGGCCGCCCGGGTCCCCCTCCCGGAGGGCGGCACCGGCCCTGCCCTCGCTATATTGTTTCCCCCAGGCCCTCTTTCCCAAACCCCTATGGATCCCAGTGGTCTGAAATTAAATAAAACCCTATTAATTACCATTTACAGGAAATAAAAAACACTGGAATTTCTCTAAAATATATATC